>UESW01002353.1:84750-237977 GCA_900491605.1 Calamus simplicifolius | reverse complement strand
CGTAATCGATTTTCTCTTATTTTATCTTCAATTGGGGCTACTTCTATCATTTCTCTTATATGTTTATTTTTATTCTATCTTTAAAGTTTTGCCACATATCCATCTTAACATACACATTTCTGTTATAATTAATTTATTCACATGTTGTTTCATTAATGCTCAACACTCTGTTCCATATAGCATAGCTAGCCTAATAGCAGTTTTATAATTTTTTTTTAATTTTAATGGGATGCACCAATCATACAATACTCTCGAAGCACTCCACTTAATCCATCTTGCTTTAACTCTATGATTCACATCTTTACCTATTTTACCTTCTTGATGGATAATTGATCGCAAATACCTAAATTTTCACTCCTTGATCTCTTGGCTTGCAATCTTCACTATTTCTTTATTTGTATTTCTACTCCCACTAAAATTACATTTAATGTATTCAGTTTTAGTTCTACTAATCTTAAAACCTTTAGATTCTAAAGTCTCTCTTCAAATTTCTAACTTAGCATTTACTCCAGATTTAGTTTCATCAATCAACACTATATCATCTGCAATAATATTCAATATGCGATATCATTTTGAATATGTTTGGTTAATTTATCCATAACTAATACAAAAGATACGGACTTAAGGAAGATCCTGATGTAAACCTACATTAATTAAAAACTTACTAGTTTCTCCTATTATTATTTTAACAATAGTTATTGCTCTATCATCATATATTTTATCAATTCTATGTACTTTTTTGTAACTCTTTTTTTCCTCTAAAATCCACCATATTATTTCTTTAGGTACTCTATCATATGCTTTCTCTAAATCAATAAAGACCATATGAAGGTCTTTTTTTTCTTTTCTCTATATCTCTCCATCAATCTTCTTAATAAATAAATAGCTTCCCTAGTCGATCTTTCAAGCATAAATCCAAATTGATTATTTGACACTAAAGTTTTAGCTCTTAATCGATTTTCTATTACTCTCTCCCATAATTTCATTGTATGACTCAATAGCTTAATACCTCTATAATTTGCACATTTTTGAATATCTCTTTTATTCTTGTATACAAGTATTAATATGCTTTTTCTTTAAATCATCCGACATTCTTTTAGTTGCTACAATCCTATTAAATAAATTGGTTAACCATATAACTCCAATTCTCCTAAGTCTTTTCAAACCTCAATAGGGATTGCATATGGTCCTAATGCATTTGCATTTTTTATTTTACTCAAAGCCTTTTTAACCTCAAACTTGCTAAATCTACGAAAAAAAATTATGCTCATTTGTTACTCCTAGGTTATCATATCCTTCTATCCTTAAATTTATTAAATTATTTTTATTTAATATTTTTTTAAAATAACTTTTTCATCATTCTTTTATCTCTTTTTCTTTTAGTAAGACTCTTTCATTTTCATCCTTAATACATTTAATATAGTAAAGATCTTTTGTTTTCTTTTCTCTTAGTTTTGCTAATTTATATATAGTCTTTTCATCTTCTTTTGTATCTAGTCTATTATATAAATCATTATAGACTTTAGGTTTAACATTACTTACAGTTTTTTTAGCTTCTTTTTTTACATCCCTATTCTTTTTAAGACTTTCTTCATTCCTAGTCTCTTGCCAAATTTTATAGTTTATCCTTTTAAGCTTGATGGCAGCTTGACTCGTTCCACCACTAAGTTTTCTTTCCTACTAGTCCTACTCCTTTTGATTCTCCTAGAACTTCTTTTACTATGTTTTTTATGCATTTAGTTACTTTTTTCCATATTAAGTTGGGATCACTATCTATATTCATAGTTATTACTCTTACTAACTTTTCTTTAAATAATTATAGTTTTTCCCTTTCAAATTCTACCATTTAATTTTTGAATTAATAATTTTACATTTTACTCTAGATTTTATTTTTATCTATATGTCTGTTCCAAGTTAAACTTTCTCCTGGAATAACTTTACAGCTTTTGCATGTTATTTTATCTATCTTCCTAGTTAAGAAAAAATCTATTTGACTTTTATTAGATCCACTTTTAAATGTTATTAAATATTCATCTCTCTTTTTGAAACAAGTGTTTGCTATTGTTAGATTATACACCATTGCAAAATCTAATAAGCTCACGTCGGCTTTATTTCTATCTCCAAATCTATATCCTCTATGTACCATTTCATATCAATTCCTCTATTTACCTACATATCCATTAAAATCTCTTTTCAAATATATCTTTTCTTCTTATGGTATTTCTTGTATTACTTCATCTATATCTTCCTAAAATTATGTTTTAGTTTATTGATCTAATCCTACTGGTGCATATGCACTAATTATATTAATTATATTATTCTCAATTATAAGTTTTAGTGATATAATCCAATCTTCTTTTTTTAGTTACATTAACAACATATTCCTTAAAATTCTTGTCTACAATTATTTATACTCCATTTCTATTTTTATATTTTTTAGAGTAATATAATTTATATCATGTATTCTCTATTTTTCTAGATCTTTTACCTACCCATTTAGTCTTGTAATATTATATTTACTTTTCTCCTAATTATAGTGTCCACTATCTTCATAGTTTTACCTGTTAGTGTTCCTATATTCCAATTTTCTTACTTATTACTAACATATAAAATAAAATATGTTCTTAACTAAAATTTAAAAAAGTTTTATATCTATAATTATAAGGGTAAAATAGTAAAATTAAGTAAGCTTGATTAAGCTCGCAAGCTTTTCAAATCGAGTATTTTAATACTCAAACTCAACTCGATAATATACTCAAGTAGCTTGAGCTCGACTCGATAAGCAGCAACTCAGTTTCGAGTATTTTTCAAGTCAATTTCAAGCTACTCGCGAGCTGTCTTGATTCAATTACACCCGTATGTGAATAGGGATAAATATATATTTTCATCCATCCTTATCTCATACTTAAATACTATATGATATATTTACGTATACGCGTGTGCATATATATATATATATATATATATATATATATAATATAAAAGTGTTATCATATAAATTAATTTTTTTCAATCTAAATATTGCTTTTTTTACCATAATTTTTATTAATTTTATATATTTTATTAGGAATAGTGCAGGAAAGGATGCGATGAAAATAAAGATGAAAATAAAGCAAACCGAGAAACAAGATGCGATGAAAATAAGGATGAAAATAAAAAGAAAAAATCTCATGTATAAAAGGATTTTTTTTAGCATAAATCGGGATAAATATCAAAATTTCTATTCCACTCTATACTGTTATCATTTCTAATAATTATATATCACATTAATTCTAGCCATAGAACGATGAATGAATTAACCATGGAACGATGAATATTTTTTTGTTAAGCAAATTTTTAACTATGCTGATCATCAACAATCCATCAATCAATGTACGTCGACGGCGGACCCAAAATGGACGGCGGAGGATTACTACAAAATAACACTCGGCGGAGGACCAACCACCGGTGGCTTGGGCACAAACCCGTACGCACGCCGCCGTCTCTCCCTCTCCTCTGAAAACCCTATTCTCCGTGCGGCTCCGCCTCCCTCTGAAGGGCGTTTCAGATCCCTTTCGGTTCGATCACGAAAGATACAATGGCGTAAGTGCTCGGATCGTATCTGATCCTCCTTTCGTTCGATATATTCTTTTTCTCGAATTTCTTTTAGTACGAATTAATGTCTGCTACGCGGTTAGAAATGCTTGTTATGTTAGAATGCGAGACGACCGTGCTTTGCTTTCAATCGTAGCGATAATTTCTCTCCTTTTCTATTGAGTTATTCTTTGTCGGTAGGAATCGATTGTGGTTTTTTCGTTTATTTATCTATTATTCCGTTTAGATATCGTATATCTCATCGTGATTAAAACTTAGATAAGTTTTAGGTTAAAGAATTAATGTTCAAAATTTCATTTTGTAAGCTGGTTTTGAAAAAATCCCGTCCAAAGTCGTGAAATTAGTTCGAGATGATATTTTTGATGGTTCCAATCTTATGTCTTCCTTTTCTTCCGATGCAGTGGCTGTAATTATTATTGTTTTTTTATTGCTGTAACCTTCGTGTGGTGCCTCTCACCAGGGTATGGAGTATTTTGAGGCTAGTTGATGTGGTTGATGTAATTTTTACTGCTGCGAAGTAGATGCCATTTTTTTTATAATAAAAGATTTTCTTGTATCAATTTTGAATCTTTGTCTTATGTCACTTTTTAGTTTGTCAGATTGTATAGTCTAATGATCCTAGTCAACTGATCTATCAATCCACTCAGTATGATCTTTTTAAGCAATGAATTTAAATTTGCCCTTTTTGCAATTGAAATAGAGTTGGCATTTGAGATTGACTGCATTTAGGCATAGGTGAGCACCTGATTGTATTGCTGTTGATTGCATACTATAATTTATTAGGAAAATAAACATTTCCTAATAACATGCTTGGAGGACGGGGAATGGCTTCCATTCATGTGCTGCAGAGTACATTATTTTTAAACTTTTGTAGGAGAGGAGCAAGACAAAGTTAAATCTCAAAATACGTAGCAAATATTAAATCAGTAGGGCTTTTCTTAAAAGAAATGAATCAAATGTTGTCTTTTTATTTTTCTGAGGAGCCCTGTTGACTTAATCATGCACATTGCATTAGGCTTGTGGGTTCGGCATTTAAATTGCTTCTCTCTCAAAGATGGTAACCGGAACTGTTATTATTTTGTCTGTTATATATATATTGATATGGCTGATCAAGTCACGTTAGGCTAACGACAAGATAACCAACGAAGGTGAGGGTTAGACGGCAAAGCCATTTAGCAGGGACCCCCAAGGCTTCCATTTAATCCAGATGACTCTAGGACCAATGCCAGAATTGGCCTCCAATGCCAACGCCAGAGTCGGCCCTCAACCCCGACTCTAGAGTCGGCCTCCAAGACCAACGCCAGAGTCGGCCTTCAGCACCGACTCCAGAGTTGGCCTATAGCGGCTCCCATGTGACCCGTTTGATACCTGCAGCCGTCATGTAGCCCACCTACCATTTGCAACTACACATGGCCCCCGCAGTCATTACTAGTTACGGTGCACGCCGATAAGACTAAACCTGCCTACCGCTTGCGGTGCTGCGCAGATGAGGGGATGGCAGTCTACCCCTGACAGGCTCAGGGGTAGTTGCAACCTGTCTCTATCGGGTGATGTTGTTTCGGAATCAACAACCTTCCAAAAGAGGAGATGAGGGACTTCTGACCAGGTATAAGAACCTTCACTCATGATGAGAAAGGGGGAAAGAACTCCAAGTTTTTGGCTAAGTCTTTCAGTCCATCACTGACTACTGTTTTCTAAGTTACTTATTTAAGCGTCGGAGGGTCTCCATCGGAACAATCGGTCCCCAGAGACTTTCTTGCAGGATTCCTGCCCACAAGGAGAAGGCGTTTGAAGATTCTCAGACCCGTAACCATCGTTCTTTGGATCCTCATCTTTGCCCGACGTCAAGGAGGGTGATTTGGCTTCAATAGATTGGCGCGCCAGGTAGGGGGCGCAACGGAGAGACTAGGAGATAGAAAGCTTCAAAATAACTAGCTGCAGACCTTTACTCCCTTGGAAAACGAGGAAATGGTGGTGACATACGCCCAGAAGATTTTCATCGGTCGCGCTGGAGGCATCGTTAAGGGCCTGAGTAGTAAGAGGCCAGTCTCCTTGCTTCCCAGGCCAACCTCCCTGCTTCGCCTTCGCACCACCTTAGGACGACCGAATCACCGCCCTTATCCTACAAGTCTAGTCACTTGTGGTGGCGGTTCGTGAGCTACAACAGCCAGCTGCGCGCAGCAGCACCCAAGGCCATCCTCGCCGGCGCAGGGGCCGATCAGCCTAGTTAGCAATCAACCCACGGGAGATCCCTCATAGGGAAACTCACCGCCGTTGCGCCTCGCCCAAGCATCACCGCTGTGAGACCTTTATGAGCCTCGGTCTCTCTTCTGCTATTTGATGATTCCCCTAAACGGCGGTACGGAAATGAGACCGAGCGAGGACATTATCATCGGCACCACCCCACCCCGTCTTCCGGTCTTCAAGGGAGGGGTCCTTCGATGGTCGGATCGCTCGCTGGGCCGAGCGACGGCTGGATAAATATAACCAGCGACTGGAGGAGCTCAGCCGCAGGATCACTAATCAGCCGAAGGTGGACTACGACAGCTGCCCCCCGCTATTTCGCCATATCATAGAGGAGCCGATCTTGAATCGGTTCCGTCTCCCCCAGTTGGACCCCTATGACGGCACTACTGACCCGCTGGATCATGGAGAGCTACAAGGTCCTCATGCAAGTCCAGAGGACGACCGACTTTCTTCTCTGCATCGCCTTTTCGGCCACCCTTCGGAAGGCTGCGCGTACCTAGTACTTCCGTTTATCGCTGCGTAGCATCAACTCCTTTCGGCAGTTGGAGAGGGCCTTCCTGGCGCACTTCGATGCGTGCCGAAAGATCCCTCGGGTGGCCGATAGCCTGTTCGTCGTTCAGCAGAAAAGTGATGAGTCGTTGAGGGACTTCATGGCCCGGTTCAAGGAAGCTGCTCGAAGTCTACAACTCGATGACTCCGTGGTCATCCTGGCCTTGAAGCGAGGGCTCCGTCCTTCTCGCTTCGCCTACTCCTCAACAAGAAGCCTTCCGATTCCTATGCCGAATTGCTGAGCAGCGCATAGAAGTATATCCGGACTGACGAGGTAGGCTCTTTTCGGAGGGAGGCTGAGGGAGGGCCCAGCAAGAAGCAAGCCCGTTCGGAACCTAGTAGGGCTCGTCCCAGGAGGCCTGAGCCTTTCCGTCGACTGGACAATCGATCCCGGACTCTTGCTCCCAAAAAGGAGCACTTCACCCTTTTGCTCATCTCGATATTCCATCCTAATGAAGATCGAGAGCGAGTCTTACCTTCGGCGTCCCGTACCCATGAAGCCAGGAATCCCACGTGACAAGAGTCTTTACTGTCGCTTCCATCGGGACCACGACCATTACACGAAGGACTGTCGTCAGCTAAAAAAGGCAATCGAAGAGCTCATTCAGCAGGGCTGCCTGGAGAAGTTCATCCGGAGGGAAAATCTGGCTGCACCAAGCCCATTGGCGCCTCTGGCCACCCAGGTTGGTGTCGACAATGCCATAACTGAGAAGACGGTGGTCATTATTTTTTGGAGGGTAGGCGGCGTTTCCAAGAGGCCACGGGGGAATGAGGGAATAGATATGTAATCCTTTTCTCTAAAGGGGATTTGGAGGGGATAGACAATCCTAATGATGACAGCATTGTCGTGTTTGTGACGATTACGAAACACCCTGTAAAGAGGATTCTTGTTGACAGTAGAAGTTCAGTCGACATTCTCACTTACGATGCTTTTGTTCGAATGAGCTTGTCCCCAGACTCTCTTCGATCTGTGACTACGCCCCTAATGGGCTTACCGGAGACTCCGTGAAAGTGGAGGGAGAAATCACCTCTCGGTCATGGCTGGGATACCGCCGCGCCAAAGCACAGTCTTTATAAAGTTCCTGGTTGTTCGAGTCCCCTTGGCCTACAACGCCATTCTCGGGAGACTCGGTCTGAATCTCTTAGACGCCATCATTTCCACCAAGAGGCTACTTGTAAGATTTTCCACCAGTAGAGGAGTCGGGGAGATCGTGGGGAGCGGAGCTCGGTGCCACTCTGTTATCACACAGCTCCCAGTCCTCAGGAGGCAATTGCTTCATTGGTATCAAAGCTGCTCGACCCAAGAGATTCGAAGAGAGAGAACCGGTTGAGCACTTGCTGGTCTTCCCGCTAGGGGAGGACCCGACGAAGACGGTCCAAGTTGGAGTGCTTCTTCCTATGGAGGCAAGAGACCAACTCCTCGCCTTTCTACGGGCCAACTCGGACGTCTTCGCCTGGTCAGCATCAAATATGCTGGGCATACCGACGAGGTGATCACTCACAAGCTCAATATTGACCCAAGGCGTCGGCTAGTCCGGCAGAAGAAGAGGAGCTTCACCCTTAAGCAGTAGAAGGCCATCGACGAGGAGGTTCGTAAGCTAATTGCCGCTGGCCACATTCGGAAGGCACATTATCCTGACTGGTTGGCCAACGTGGCGATGGTCCGTAAGGCCAATGGAAGCTGAAGGATGTGCGTTGATTTTACCAACCTTAATAAGGCATGCCCCAAGGACGGCTTTTCGCTACCCTGAATCGATCAGTTAGTGGACGCCATGTCTAACCATGAGATGCTCAGTTTCATGGATGCCTTCTCAGGATACAACCAGATAAAGATAGATCCGACGGACGAGGTGGCCACTTCCTTCGTGACTGAGAAGAGTGTTTACTGCTACAACGTAATGCCCTTCGGACTGAATAATGCAGAGGCCACATATCAGAGGCTGATGAATAAAGTCTTCGAAGACCAAATCGGACGTAACATAGAGGTGTACATGGATGACATGCTTACCAAAAGTGTCCGTATCGACAACCATGTTGCTGATCTGGCAGAGACCTTCGGCAGCCTTCGCTGCTACCGAATGAAGCTGAACCCATGGAAGTGTGCCTTCGGAGTCACGGCGGGCAAGTTCCTGAGCTTTATGGTGACACAGCGGGAAATCGAAGCTAATCTAGAGAAGATCAGCGCCATCATCGACATGAGGTTGCTGACTAGCAAGAAGGAAGTGCAACGGCTCACCGAAAGAGTGGTAGCCCTGAGTTGCTTCTTATCGAAGTCGGTAGAGAGATGCCTGTCTTTTTTCAAAGTCTTGCGTAAGGTCAACGGCTTTGAGTGGACGGAGGAGTGCCAGGGAGCCTTCGAAGGATTGAAAGAGTCCTGTCGACCCCACCGTTGCTATCCAGCCAAGGGAGGAGAACTCTTCTTCTGCCTTGCGGCGTCCCCCAGGTGATTAGCTCTGTGCTCGTTCGCGTTGACGCTGATGGGACAGAGGCTAGTCTATTACACAAGCAAAGTGCTCCATGATGCGGAGACCATGTATTCTAAAACTGAAAAAAATTATTTTTACACTGATCGTCTCCGCTTAACGTTTCAGGCCTTACTTCCAAGCCTATCCAATTGTGGTGCTTACGGACCAACGCTTAGGGCGATTTTGTCCCGTCCTGACACCTTTGGTCGGTTAGCGAAGTGGGCCGTAAGCTTGGGGAGTTCGACTTGTCGTTCCGATCGAGATCGGCCATGAAGTCCCAAATCTTGGCGGATTCCTGATCGAGTGCACTGGACCGGAGAGCAGCTGGAGGAGCTCCATATGGCGTCCTCGGATGCTACGTCCGAGAGGGGGAGGGAAGACTGGATCCTTTCATATGGATGGCGCATCAAATTCCCAGGAGAGCGGAGCGGACCTTATCCTCGTGAGTCCGGAGGGGATGGTGATGGAGTACACCCTTCGGTTTCTCTTTTCAGCCACCAATAATCAAGCAGTGTGCAAAGCTTTACTAGCGGGAATAAAGCTCGCCAAGGAGCTCAGAGTAAAGCGCATCAGAGCCTTCACCGACTCTCAACTGTCTCCAGACAAATCGCTGGAGAGTACGAAGCCCGAGACCCCATCATGTCCTACTACTTGAGTAAGGTCCAATCACAGACTTCATTCTTTACTGACTTTAGTGTCAGCTACATCTCCTGAGATGAGAATGCCAGAGCCGACACCTTATCCCGCCTGGCCATCTCGGCCGACGGGGCTCTAGGGAGGACTTACATGGAGCATCTGGAAACCTCGAGCATTGATGCAGTGGAAGAAGCTCTGTCGGTCAATCAAGAGTCCACCTGGATGGAGGCGTATGTTTGATACCTCACCGACGACACTTTTCCTGCTGACCCTGCGGAGGCCAAGCTGCTCAGATGACAAGCTTCCAAGTTCCTGGTGCTCGATGGGCAGCTGTACCGGAGGTCTCTCTCACCAGTGTGTTGGCCTTGCAGATGCCGACTACATCCTCTGCGAGATCCATGAAGGCGTTTACAGGAACCATCTGGGGAGTAGAGCGCTAGCGTATAAGGCCCTGCGCTAGGGCTACTACGGCTTACCATGCAGGAGGATGCCGTCGAGTTGGTTCGAAAGTACGATAGCTGTCAGCGGCATGCCAACATCCAGCGATGGCCGACTTCCCAGCTAAGCTATATGTCGGCTCATGACCTTTCGCTCAGTGGGGATTGGAACATCCTGGGACCATTCCCTTTGGCCTCTGGTTAGTGAAAATTTTTACTCGTCGCCATCGATCACTTCACCAAGTGGGTGGAGGCTGAGTTACTCGCCAAGATCATCGAGGGTAAGGTGAGGTCTTTCTTTTAGAGATCCGTTATCTGTTGATTCGGGCTACCCTACACCCTCATCACCGACAACGGCCGACAGTTCAACAATGCTCCTTTCAGAGAATTCTACGCGAGTTGGGCATTTGCCAACGGTTTACTTCCGTTGGTCATCCGCAAACGAATAGAGCGGCCGAGGTTACCAATCGAACCATCCTTCAGGGGCTCAGAATGCGTCTGGATGACTTTAAAGAAAGATGGTGGAGGAGCTCCAAATGTGCTGTGGGCATACCACACGACGCTACAGACTCCTACTGGAGAGACTCCCTTCGGCCTCGTGTTTGGATCAAAGCTGTTATCTCCGTAGAGGTCGGCATTTCTAGCCCCGGATGGAATCATACAACGAGGACAACCGAGTCAACTATGGGCCAACCTCAACCTCGTCGAGGAGGCGCGCGATCGGGCGCGACTCAAGATGGCCGCCTACCGTCAAAGAACCGTAAGGTATTACAACACCCGAGTTCGTTCTAGGGCATTCCTCTCTGGAGACTTGCTCCTCAGACGAGCTGAGGTTTCAAAGCCCACGGAGGGAGACAAGCTATCACCAAAATGGGAAGGGCCCTACCGAGTTACCGAAGCCCTCCACCGCGGGGCATACCGGAATTGAAGGACTCGATGGGAAGCCATTCCCCTGCACTTGGAATTCAGACAACCTTCGTCTGTACTATCAGTAATGTACACAACTAACTGATCATAAATTTGAGCATCTTATTCTTTCGGCTAATAAAGATATGTTTGAGTATTTATCCTCCGGCACCAAAGACCGACGGCAGGTCGACACCAGAGATCGACGGCAAGTCGGCACCAAAGACCGATGATGGGTCGACACCAGAGATCGACTCCAGGTTGGCACAAGAGATCAATCATAGGTCGGCACCAGAGATCGACTCCAGGTTGGCATCAAAGACCGACGATAGGTCGGCATCAAAGACTGACTCCAGGTCGGCGCCTAAGTCCGACGCCATGTCGGCACCTAAGACCAACGCCATAGTTGGCATGAAGACGGACCTACCGCAAAGTCTACATATAAGGCCGCCCCGAGGTTGGCTTCTAAGGTCGACACCGGCACCGACACTAAGCTCGGCCCCAAAGTCGGCCTCGACATTGATTCTGGGATTTGCTCTAGCTTCGGAACAAGCCACCATTCTAAGCCCGCTTAATGCAGGTGGACAAGTACTTCGACCTTGATGGATACGAGGCAACCCCATCACAGATCCTTACAAGTGCATGCTCGAAAGCTAAGTATTCAAAAAATCCGATGACTTCAGCATTTGAAAGAAAATTTGATTTTCATTACTTGTCAAAAAAGTCTACAAAAGTGCCAACTCGAGTTGGACTTCGATACAAGGATGAGAAATGGACAAAGGAGGAGTACAAAGAGAAAAGGTCCTCAAGCATCGGCCGGTGCTGGCCCATCGTCGGCTAATCTCTGCATCTCGAGTGATCCCTTCGGCTCCTCATCGTTTGGCTCGAGGTCCTCGAGGCCTGCGATGCCGAAGACCCTCACCGCCTTCTCTTGCACTCCCAGAAGCCTTGGAGATAGACGTCAACCGAGGCCTCCACCAGCTCATCTAGGAAGGCCTCGGAGCCCCGATACACTCTACGGCCTCGGCCATCACCTTCTCGGCCGCTACGGCCTTCTCCTTGATGGCTCGCACCGCTGACTCCATCTTTGATGCCCTCTGGAGGGCCTCGCGCTTGTCTGCCACGGCGTCGGCTACCCTGGCGTCGGCCATGCAGGCGATCTCCTTGGCGTTCTCAGCTCGCTCCTCGGCCCCCCTCACCAGCAGGGTGATTGTGTGAAGCCGAAGTTGGTGTGAAGCTAGCTCTACCTCCGTCTCCCTTGCCTCGTCTCAGCGGTGCGGGCGTGCTCGAGCTCGGCCGTCGTCTGACGCTTAGCCTCCTTGAGCTCTCTGCCTGCTCGGACCCGGGCCGTCTCCAGTGCCCTCTCGGCTAGGCCCGAGCGTTGGTGGTCTCCTATCGGGTGCGGCGGAGAACCACGTCACCTTGAATGGTGACGTCCCTCGCGACAGCCATGGAGTTTACTGTCTACACAGGGAAGCCTCTGTCAGCATAAAGCAAAGCGGATAAGATTTCACGAGAAAGGAAAGATGCTTACCCAAAGTAGGGCCGCGAAGGCGTCACGGAAGAAGGCGAAGGCTCCTTGGCGGCGAAGCTCTTCCTGGAACTCTGGCAGACAAACCTGGGCCATTAGCCACTCCGCCATGCGGCCATGGTTCATGAGTGACGGCCGAGAGGGGATCGCCCTGATCCCCCTCCCTCTGCGGTCCCGGTCGACTTCAAGGTCGCGGGTGTCGCGTCGGAGGCCGACAGCATCTCCTCTGCCAACGGCTCCGCTGCTATCAGGCACCCCTCGCCCGCCTCCTCTCCCGCTGGTGGGCCTTCGTCCAGGACCGGCTCCGCGCCCAAGGTGACCGGCTCCATGGGCGGAAGGACCACCTTGACCCTCGGCTCCTCTGGGGATGACTCGGCTGTGAGGTCAATCGGTGGGGCGGCCCCCTAGCTCACCTGGGGCTCATTGAAGGGAGGGATCGGCGACCGAGAGCGAGTCCTCTTCCCCAACCCCTCAGCGTCACCAACGACCATCTTTCTCTTGGCCATTGCCTTCCTTACGGCATCGGATGGTATCCTCATGTCTGCATGTACCAGAAGTTGATCAACAAAAAAAAAGAGAAAAGAGAAAAAAGATCTACGACTGCTCACCATCACTTGAGAGAATGCCGGCGAGCCGAAGGTTCTCCTCCGACAGGAGCTTTCGGCAGGGGGGACCTTGAAGGATAGCAACCGCTCATGTGCCTCTCGGTCCCTCGGGACTACCATCAAGTTCTTGTTCAGCTCTAGGTTCGGGTCCCCTAATCCTGCCTCGCTTCCTTGAGGTTTGCGAAGAAGAAACAAGTCTTCCACCTTTTAATGAACGTGGGAAGGCTCAACCTGATGGTTCGACCAAGTCGAGGTGTAAACACCCACCAACCAGAGCTGGTCTGGTAGCGAAGGGTGTAGAAGTTACGGAATAGAGGCACTTGGGCCTCTATGCCCTGGAGGCCACATAGCACCATAAACGCACAGATGGTCTGAAAGGAGTTCGGGACCAACTATGCGGGCGCTAGGGCATACCTACGAAGGAGGTCAACGATGAAAGGGTAGAGAGGAAGCCGGCGACCTGCCCTAAGGAACTCTTTATACAAGGCAACTCCCCTGGAAGAGGAGGTTACCCAGTCGTCGGGTCCAGGAGAAGTTAGCCGACGTCTCGGGTATCCTATAGGCTATCCTAAGGGACTCTAGATCAGAGGGGGTAATGCCAGAGGTGATCCCTTTTGGGCTTTCTCTGCTAACCCTAGGTGGCAGGGCGGGGGACGACGGTGGTACTGTAATTGCCGGGCGACCCATGGTTGGGATCCCATCGGCAGCCCATAGTTGTTCTAAAGGAATCTGATCCTCGGAGGAAGAAGAGGACCAAGAGGAGGATGAGGACGAAGAAGCCATGAAGAAGAAAGCAAAGAAGGGTCGGAAGGACTGGCCTGGATGAAGGGGGAGGATAGCAAGCATAGGGTAGGAGAAGAGCTCGGAGGAAGTTTGAGCTTAAGGAAGAAGAAGAAAATTCTTGAAGGCATGAAAGACCAGGGTTGGGGCAGAACCTTCCTTTTATACCCATTTTTCAAATTGTTCCGCCTAATTTGGCCTACCATGTGGACGCCCGCCACTGAGTGAGATGCCTCGGTAACCATTGGGCACGCCGGGAGCGTGATCTGCGGTCAATGATGGGACATTAATGGCACCAGCCTCATGATGGCGATCACCTTTTCATGGAGTCCAAAGGGTTTCCTCGGTTTTGAGGAGAATCCCACCGAATCCGACGACGAAGAATGACAGGATAGCGTTGCAGTGCCCCATATTTTTCGCATTGAAGAGGCATCGCTCCTCAGGGACACGTGCCCCTCTTCGCAATTAATGGCGCATGGGGATCAGCCACTGAGTGATTGTACGCCCCTTTCGACGGGCGAAAAATATAATCATGCCATCTCAGGGGCGGGAGGGTATCTGATGTGGCTGATCAAGCCACGTTAGGGCTAACGGATAAGGTAACCGATGGAGGTGAGGGTTAGATGGGCAAAGCCATTTAGCAGGGACCCCCAAGGCTCTCATCTAATCTAGACCGACTCCAGAGTCGGCTCCAAGATCGACTTCAGAGTCGACCTCCAGCACCGATTCCAGAGTCAGCCTATAGCGGCCCCCACATGACCCGTTTGACATCTGCAGCCGCCATGCGGCCCACCTACCATCTGCAACTACACGTGGCTCTCGCGGTCACTGCCAGTTACGACGCATGTCCGATAAGATCAGACCTGCCTATCGCCTGCGATGTTGTGCCAGATGAGGGGATGGCAGTCTACCCTTGACAGGCTCAGGGATAGTTGTGACATGTTCCTATCGGCCTTGCCGCCTACCCTCGCCGGGTGATGCCGTCTCGGAATCAACAACCTTCTAAAAGAGGGGATGAGGGACTTCTGAATAGGTATAAGAACCTTCGCTCATTATGAGAAGGGGGGGGAGGGAACTCCAAGTTTTTGGCTAAGTCTTTTGGTCCATCATTGAGTACTGTTTTTCAAGTTACTCACTTGAGCGTCGAAGGGTCTCCATCGGAACAACCGGTCCCCGGAGACTTTTTTACAGGATTCCTGTCCAAGGAGAAGGCATTTGAAGATTCTGAGACCCATAACCACCGTCCTTTGGATCCTCATCTTTGTCCAACGTCAAGGAGGGTGATTTGGCTACATGTGTATGTCACTTGTATTTGCTGTGTGATTTCTTACCATCGAATCTGTGTGATTTCTTACCATCGAATCTGTCAGATTTGATACACCATTTAACTGTATTGTGTGTACTTCTCAAATTTAGACACACTGCTTTATCATGAACAAAGTCTTTAAAGCTCATTGAAATGCTACAAAGCATGTGTTTGGCTAGTTATTCAGTACATTGTGGGTTTTTTGACCTTTTCAGACCCCGAATCTTTGTTGTTGCCTTGTGCTCCCTTTTCACTTCTTCGTTTGTTTTAGGTGAAATACCTGTTGAGGATTTGATGCAACCTGTCACCTCAAATTCATCGACACATTTGATTGAAAGGGGTTGCTTTGGAAACTTAGTTTCTTTACTCATTTATTTCCAATAAATGTCTTGGAGCAGTTATATCTTATCTTTGTTTGATTAGTCTGATGAACAAGGGATGTATATTTCAAACTTTTCCATGAGAGTTAGTTCTAGGCCAATGAAGCAGTGGTGTTATACTGGTGCTGGAATATGGTGTGATTGCTACTTGCCTATTGACTCAGAGGATATTTTGTATAACAACTAGAAGGCTGTTATGTTGTGAGTTAGAAGGCAAGTATAGGAAAGATAAAAACTGAGTGATGCATGGCTTAACTTAGAGTAGTGTTAGAACTTATGTGGATTGAGGAAATAGGTTTCAAAAGCTCATGCACTGGGAAATTATAGCTCTTGATGGTTTGAAGTGTCTGGAATAATTAAAATGGAAAGGGGATGCCTTGCAGTATCTGAATTGAAGTTGAAAAATGTAAGTTGAAGGCTGTCTAAAGCCACATGCTTATATTCAGAGAATAAAATGCGCAAGCACAACTTGAATTTGTGGATGATTCTTCATTTTCTGGGATAGTGTTTTGTTTGTCACTTTTGTTAAGAACTATAATGTCTTTAGACATATGTGCTGATGCAAATGAATCATCTTGTGTTAGAAATGCCTAAATCACAAAATTTTGATTCAGTATGTCCTTGAAGTTGAAGATTTGATGATGGCTAATGTCTGAATTGAAGTGAAAAATGAAAGTTGAAGGCTGTCTAAAGCTACATGCTTATATTCAGAGAAAAAAATGCACAAGCGCAGCTTAAATTTGTGGATGATGCCTCTTTGTCTGGTCTAGTGTTTTGTTTGTCACTTTTGTCGAGAAATGTAATGTCTTTAGATATATGTGCTGATGCAAATTAATCATCTTGTGTTAGAAATGCCTAAGTCACAAACTTTTGATTCACTAAGTCCTTGAAGTTGAAGATTTGATGGCTGTAATTTCTTCTCAAACAGTTGAACAAACAACTATTGCATGTCCAACATCCAATACGAAATCACAATTTGTTCTATAGCTTGGTACTCAATTATTAGTGACACTTCATTGTTAGTGCAGTTTCTGATAATGACCTTCAATCTTCATATATCAGCAATGTGCTTGTCTTTATTTTGCTTTTGCTCTTTTTTCAGAGAAGACATTGCAGTCGAACCAGCAGCTCCAGCTCTTGGAGAGCCCATGGATATGATGACAGCCTTGCAACTCGTGATGAAGAAATCATTGGCCCATGATGGGCTTGTTCGTGGACTCCATGAAGCTGCCAAGGCCATTGAGAAGCATGCAGCACAACTTTGTGTGCTTGCTGAGGATTGCAACCAGCCTGACTATCTCAAGCTTGTTAAAGCCCTTTGTGCTGATCATAATGTGCACTTGGTTACAGTGCCAGCTGCGAAAACACTTGGCGAGTGGGCTGGGGTTCGTAACTTTTTCATTTGCTGTTTCTAACATATATTATTCACTTTTATATGACGAACAGAAATTGATTGAGAAACGCCAACTTTTTAGGCACCTAAATGGTGTTGTCATACAAGCAATGCTCATCAGCTCATAAATTGCAATATGTCAAGAAATGTTTTTTTCTTTTATTTTTATTTTTTAACCTAATACTTCTGATCAAAATATGATTCAGCAAATACAAGTTAAAAGGTCTGTGATCTTTGAACCCTGATGATACATCAGTTACCAGCGCAGGGCTTAGTTGGGAAATAGAGCAAGCGTAAAGGCTTGGAGTAAGCCTTGTGCTTGCCAAACTGCATTTATAAAAACAGATATGCGCAAGGAATGTTTATTCTACTCACCTGTTTATGCCAAGGGAAATCTGTCAGAATTTATTTTGCCTCTTTTCTTTTTTTCTTTCTGATTGGGATTTTTATTTTTTTAAAAAATTGGGGTTGTGGGTGAATATTGAGCTCAAAGGTGCAAGATATCCTGTGGTTGACAGGTCTTGCCTTCCCTATAAATATCTGTGACACCCAAAAGCATGCTCGAGCATTATTCTCCTCTTCAGACTATATATTCTATATTAATTTTCTAAACCCTCCTTATGCTTGCTAGAATGGTGGTATTATTGCTACCTTTTTTTGTCTCAATGTTAAAAATATTTTTGGCTGGGAAAAATTGAGAACAAAGTGGTGAATGTGCTGCCCAACTACCATGTTACCTCATTTATCCTGGCTGACTGATGCAATGAATTTCAAATTAAGAACTCCAAAAGTTATGTTCATTGCATGTAATGCCTGGCTGAAAACTTTGACTCCATCTGTGTTAATTGTTTTCTTTTGTTAATGTAGCTTTGCAAGATTGATTCAGAGGGAAAGGCAAGGAAAGTGGTAGGCTGCTCGTGCGTGGTTATCAAGGTACAGCAATCAAGCATCTTGCGTTCTTTCTGTACCATGCTGACAAATTTTTGTTGTCTTATTTGAATGAACTACATTTTTATTTACATTGTTCAGGATTATGGAGAAGAATCGGAGGGCCTTCATATAGTTCAGGAGTATGTGAAGTCGCACTGAAAGTTGACTTATTATTTTCAGAATGATGAGCTGAGTAACATTTTAAGATGCCTTTATTAGTTGAGCAAACTGGTTTTATTTTCAGTTCAATATCTGCGGAGCTTGCAGTTCATTAGATTATGAACTTATTTTCTAAAATTATCAGTTTTATCCCCTTTTTTAATTATTTTTTCTTGGTAACTCATGGAGAATGCGAGGATTTTGTTATCCTAGTGTTTGGTGGTTATTGGTGTAATGTGATCCAGCATGGTTTTCTTCATCACAACTGAAGCTTTTTTTTAAATTTTTGGTAAAGCCTTGAAGCGGATGGCTCGCCCAAGGTGTAATTTTCAGTCTCAACAAGAAATAAAGTTACGTAGTGGTTGAATTCTAGCTGCGGGCAGCTTCACGGTGTTGGATGGATGGTTGGATAGAAGCTTAAGGGTGTTCATGGTCTCACAAATTAATCAATAGATCATCCAAATTGTTAGGTGGGTATTCCTAGTCTTCCCTACTTTAGGTAGTGTTTAAAATAGGAAATAAGTGGGGAAATTTCATATTCTGGATATGAGATATTTTTTATTTTCAAAAGCTATAACTATGAAGGATAGCTGGAATAAAGTTATTCCCTCAATTTATTTTCTAAAAAATGCAGGAATAGCTAGTTATCCCTTCAAATAAGAGTAAAAAAAAAAGTTATCCTATGAATTACTCTTTTGCATTTGATATAATCGATGGGATAGTCAGAAGATATTCTAGGGATAGTCAGGAGATAAAATCTATCCTGTATATTTATTCATGAATAATATTTTTTCTATCAAACACTATCTTAGAGCAGCCCGTGTTTTGTTCCTTGACTCTTGGACCTTGGCTGCAGGCATGGATGAGCAATATCTGCTACAATGAAGAGACAACCAACAACTCTGTTTGCTTAGCCTTGTCCTGAGAAAACGTGCATTTAGCTGAGGGCCTTGCTCTCATCAAAATAAATACATACATAAATAAATAAATGATCCTCTCAACCTCATCTCAGCATCTTCTGGTGTCAGCTGTCATCTCCTCTTATTTCTTTGTGAGCCACCAAATTGGGGTCTTGTGGTGTGATTAGTTTTTATTCTCTTCATGTATTTTTATTAAGATTGGAGCCAACGATCTCAATTAAACTTCCTGCGATCTCAGGACGCTCGGTTTAAACTCCGTGTGCTTGCTTATTATGAGTGGTCCACTTCAGTTTTACAGAACCGATCGCAGCTTCAACCCTAATAGCTTGTCATCTCTGTTAATTTTAACAGCAAGCTAAACCAGCAAGAAAATACATGAATCTAAACCCAATATTCTATATTGAAAAAAATAGAACAAATTATAGGTATTTTTGGCTGATTCCTTGGGGCTACTGCAACGAATTCTCAAGTCGCCAAGAAATCAAGCAATGGGCCAACAAGAAGTGCCTGTTTCTTGTTGGAATGACTGTTTCTAAGAATGAAGTGATTCGGCTCTTGTTGGAATGGCTTTGAGGCCCTGTTTGGCATAGCTGTTGGGTTGCTCAAGAACATTTTTTAGGAAAATAAAAAAAATCTTTTAATAACTTTAGATTATTAGAAAAAAATTAAAAAAGTATTTTTAAGATAATGCAAAACCTGTTAAATGCTTTACTTGAGAGAGTTTGAATTTAGAACATTTTTGAAAAGATCTCCTAGAAAAGTTGTTTGAATTAAACTTGAAAGACAAATTCGAATCAAGAGATTTAATATTGTAACATATTAATAACATGATATGGCTATTAACCAAAAATATTATTACAATTATAATATATTTTTGTAGTAAATAATATAATATTATTGTATTATATTATGTCATAATTTTATAATATTATTACAATAACATATACAATACTATATTATTAGAAACTAATTATTATAATTTTAATAATATATTAAGTATAATTATGAAATAACAGTAAAATATTATATATAAAGTATTATATTAATATTTTATTATAACCATTATTATATTAAAATATTATTATAATGTGTTATTATACTATAATGTTGTTATAATAACTTAAATTAAGAATAATTTATAATAATAATTTTTGTTAATACAAATAAATAGGCAGTTAAAATATCATACAATGTCTTTTTTTTATATATATTTACAAAGCTTTTTCTGAGTTTGGTTACCAGCTAATTGTTAAAGTTTCATATTACTTTAAAAAAAAAGTAATTATGAAGTTTTTCCTTTACCTCTTGAAGTTAATTCATATCATCTTATATTAATTTTCTTTAATAATTCATATAAATGACGTAATAATCTAATGTATGAACTCTAAAAATAGGAAACTATTATCTTATAGACTTGGGTACACCAACATGCTAGCTTTCTATCACTATATTGTGAAGAGAGGTATCACTTAAGTAATTTTAAAGAAATAAAGTGAATCCTATTAAAATGAAGGAGTTACTCAACTACAAACAATCATCTTAATACAATCTTATAAAGTGATGCTTTAGAGTACAAAAAAAACTCAAATCTCATCTTAAACAAATGACTCCTTATAAACTATGCACGTTGTGTAACATAACAATTATATATTATGTTGTACATGATTTTATCAAAATGTATTATATAAGCAATTATTTGCTTGAGAAATATGCAAGAAAGGATATTGGAAATGATGATGTACAATCTCAATGAAATATCACATCATAGGAGAGAGCTGAAGTAAATGTTTCACAAAGTCAAATATACAAGATAAATTAAGTTCAATATGACAATAAATAATATATGGCAAAGAGAGAATGGGAAAAACTAAATATTATTTGATGTGTTTCATCATGATTGATATTTTTACTTTTGTATGGATATTATTAATAAAACATTGTTATGTTTTCAAAATAATACTTTTATAGTCATAAAATTTTAAATTTTAAACACTGCATGTGAATTTGTTTCATAATTATATATTGTAAGACTTACATATTATAAACGTTATTGCAAGTGAATATATTTTATAAAATAGTAGAATAAATAACTAGATGTATTTCTTTTTCTGCTAATCATTTTTTTGGTTATTATAAAGGATTAAAAAAGTAACAATGTTACCAAATATGTTTTATTGTTAGACACATAGGAAAAGAATGAAAATAGAATTTTTTTATTTTTTAAAAAGTGATAATAATGCTAAATACAACCTAAATGTGGATCCCATTTTCCATCTTCTTATGAGAAGCCCTTTTTCCAACTCTTTCATACAATCTAAGTTCATCATTTATATGTATAAATTGGATAAACTCCTAACGGTGATTTTCTTTAATTAATATTAACTTAAGAGGTCTAATCTATAAACTATAATTATCCATGTATTAGGTAACATGTCAATAGATGGGTTTCCTATTACATACATACATACATACATACATACATACATACATACATATATATATATATATATATATATATATAGTAACATAAAGTAATACATCTCATGATATTATATGAGACTTACGTCATTGCAACCAATCATGCTTTTGAAAATGAACCTCTCCAATCCATACCCAAATTAGAAATGTTTATTCTATACAGAAATGCTACTAATTCCAATCATTATATAATAATAAAAAGGCAATAGCTTGATAAATAAGGAATTAAAAGACTATATTTGAAATACATTAGATATTTATGAGAAGTAAGATAGCAAGCATCACTTTCATATATTTTTTTTCATTGTTTTGCATAACCTTGATTGATGATTTTATTTCTAATTCCATTAAGTAAAATTTAGATGTTATATGTCATAGATAAGGACAGATAACTATGATTTGTTATTATATTTGGTTGTAATAGTTATAAAATAGATATTCCTTTGCTTTAGTTTTCACATGCAATAAATGCTACTTCTTGTATAGTAGAATTGCATTATAAAAAGTACTTAAAAAAGAAAACTAGCCTTGTATATCCGAACTTGGATGTTTAAAGCAGTCCCACCAACTTTGATGGATTCTTAACTTAAATTATTTAACTAGCTAGCTGTTATAAAGATAAACTAAATAACAAATATAATTTAGTAAATATATTTTGAAAAAAAGAGCTAATTGGGCCCCTGATAGGCTATGAAACAAATATGTCAACTAGGTCATTAATCTATCAAAAATCTTAGTTGAAAGTATGATCATTGTTTTCTTATCAATTTTGTATAACAAATTCTCTACATCTAAACAAGTTTTTTCTATTCTTTAAATGCTATAAAGTTAGATGATTATGATTTGCTCTAATACCAAGTTAGAATTAGGATTCTTATAAAAGAGATGCCTACTTCTTATATTGGAGAGGCATCAATTTTCTTACATGAAAAGCTTTACGAAATAGCTTTACATATATGAATTTTAAGATTCTGTATATTATATATTATAAAAAAAATGATCAATGGTGGTTTCTTATTGTATTTAATGAACATTAGGATATTTACATAATGGTGTTAATTCTCACTTTAAAATACATCACACTTTTTAGATGGAAAGCTTTAAAAGTTGGCTTCATATGTATGAATTATAATAATTTTTATATTATATTTTATAAATAAGGAGGTTATAGTTTCTTCTAGTTTCTTATTGGGATCAAATATCCTTATAAAAAAGACAAGCTAATTGTTATGTTAAAAGAAAAATTATATTTCTTATAATAAAAAGTTTTGAAAGTTGGCATTAGATATAGATATTTTAAAATTGTTATGTTATCAATTATAAATGAAAGATAGATAGTTATGACTTATTCTGTCTAATTGAGATCGAGATATTTAAAGAAACATGCCTCATTCTTCATGTGCAAGCCTTTGAGGTATTTTGAAAATCGATTTTGTATATTTAAATTATAATGTATTTTAATTTTTATTACATCATGTACAATAGTTACTTTTGAAAAAAATAAGGATTATCAAAATATGGCAAGGAAGTGATTTAATCATTTTAGCTCAAATTTTATTATTTTCTTCTAAACTTAAAGTAAATACTCAGATTTTTAGAAACTTTGAAAAAAAGTTTTATTTTTATAAATTTATTTATTTAATAAGTTTGATTTAGTAGATTCATATTTTAGGGGATCTAACAGAGTTTTATGCTGGCTATCAACTACCTAACACAACCTTTTCTTTTTCTGGGCTTGGAATCGATCTTGGCCAAGTTTATAATAAGTAAATAATAAAAATATCTCTTTAAATATAAACTTTCCCTTAAATCACTTGTATTCTCAATAATAATGAGATAAATTATGTTTGAACTTAGTACTAATCTATCATAGCTAGCGGGGTCCAAACTTGATTAAAATAATTATATTTGAGTTTGAATTCTTGTTTTTCCCTTTCAATTCAACACATAATATTGGTAGGGCAGCTAGCCAAGGATCAAAAATTTCCAAAGCTAAGATGATTCTCATCACAATAATCTCTTGTATATAATGAATTTATAATACATAGTAATGGAAAAGGAGCACAATATAGAAGCAAATGATTAGAATTAGATTGAAATAAACTATGGCCTTATTTGGCATGGTGAGAGGGAGTAAAAGTTGTTTCTTACCAACTATCATAAGTTATTATTTCCTAGAGAGATCCTAATTGCTGTAAGTTTCTATCTATGTTTGATTTGATGAAAATAAGGTCAAAATTTAAGTATTAATTTGGATTTATAAATTAAAACGATAATAATGAAGAATTACCGAAATCATGGATAAGAAAAAAGTGTAAATATATAATGTAATTGATATATATATATATATATATATATATATATATATATATATTGTTGCTATAGATTTTCGTTCTCCAATTTGGGTCAGCGCACGTTGGGATCTGCGTAGCACTCTCCTGTCCTATCAAACCTGCAACATAGTCTTCACGCAGGAATCAAGGTGGGCGGTCCCTGCAGAAAACCCTATGATGCTCAAGTTAGTAAAACCCTTGGCCACAGATAAAGTGAAGAAAGTTGTTCAAGGAGGATGCTTTAGAGAAGGCCTCTAAAGAATATTGGCATTTTTTGGGATTTGTGTGCTTGAGAGCTTACCTAAGGGGTCTTGGGACCTGATATTTATGTGCTATCGAGATGGTAAGTTGTTAGTTGATTCCTCAGACGCAGTTGTGGAAGTTAGCGGTTGATAAGGCCGATGGATGCATATCTTATCAGGGAACACGAGATTCCGTTGATCATGGTGGGGGATGCTATATCTGGCCCTTGTTTTTGTTTAGGGGGGATCGCTCCGAAATCTTTGTGATCGGGGCGATTTGTTCCTCGAGATGACTGGCACGATTCGGGCAAGGATAATGTTTGTCCTGAGGAGCCGGAACTCGGTCATGCCGAGGTTTAGAAATGTATGGTCCTGCCAGAGATTAGTGGCTTGGCTCGGTCTTGCTGAGGTATGGAGATTATTCGGCTTTGCCAAGGTTCGGAGGTTGCTCAGCCCTACTAAGGTACAGAGATGGCTCCACTCTGTCAAGGTTTGGAGATGGCTCGGTTCTGTCGAGGTTCGAAGAACGCTCGATCCTATGCCGAGGTTAAAGCTAGCAGTTGGTGCCTCTGTCCTTCTCTAGAACAGAGAGTGGACTCCTTTTGAGTATAGCAATTGGGGAACTAGAGTCCAGAAGTGGGTCCCACCATCTGCCACATTTGCCAATTGAGGCAGGGACAATTTTATCCTGCATTTTTTATATATATATATAATTTGATTCGAATTGAATAAAATTATAGAAAACTTACATTGAATTTGTGCTTAATTATTAAAAAATAATCAAGCTATTGTATTAAACTTTTTTTTTTTAGTACAGGCGGGTGATCACACCAATTTAGAGTGAGTCAAGCCCGAAATATTAGAATGCAAAATTTAGGTAAGGACAAGAGGGCAAGGGTCGCCCTGCTTCCAACACCAAAAATCAGAGTGGTAGGCTATCATGGCGGCAATCCAATCAATCGCTGAATTGGCTCATGATAAATGTGTTGAATCTGGACGCTGTGAACTCCCTAAAATATAGCTCAAATGTCACAAATCAAGGGGATGGTAGGCAAGTGATCGTTGGAGTCCTGATGGAGCCAGCGGATAAAAGTAATAGAGTTATCCTCAATAATGAAACTATGGGCACCCAGGCTACGAATGGCATAGGTAATACCAGCCCGGCAGCATACAACTCAGAAAGAGGCACCAAGGAGTCTAAAAGGTCGAAACCTCTAGCGCCAACATCGCACCATCCGATCCACGAATCACAAAAGCCGATCCAGCACATCTACCTCAAACACTCCTATCAAAGTTGATTTTGACAAACCCTAGAGATGGAGTCTCCCAAGATATTAAGATCATACGCCGATGCGCTGCCGAAGCAGCAGGGGAGTCCTAGAGGTCAAGGCTAGCAGAATCAAGAGCTCTCTGATGGAAAGTATACTCAGCAATTAAGGAGAAAGCTGTCTGACTACCTGTGAGAGGAGTAGTCTCATTAGTGAACACGATCCAGTTCTGGGATAACCAGACCAGATAAGCTATATAAGCCCATGTAGTACCCAACTGATGGATGCCCCTCCCCATATCCTGTCTAATCAAGCTCAGGAAAAAGATACGCTGGAAAGAAAAACCATGAACCTAAGGGCAGTCACCAGAAAGCCTCCATATCTGTCTTGCTCTAGTACATGTGAAGATAGCATGATCACCATCTCCTCCTCTAGACCATATAACGGACATGTCGACTGGATATTTAAACCTCTCCTAGAGAGCAGGGAACAGGTAAGAAGAATGTTCCATGCTAGCTTTCAAATAAATAGCCGCCCTAGGATAATGGGGAGATGCCAGATCCATGCCAAATCTATCGATTGGTGAGGCTATGGCCTGCAGATCTTTAGGAGGTCCCTGATAGAAGCATGAGACAAACAAGTTCTCCTCCAAACCCTGATATCTGAAATGGGACCCAGAATGAGAGGAACAGATAGGATGCGATGATAGAGCTCATCCCCAAAAAAGCTGGACACCAAAGAGGAAGACCAGGCAGCGTGATCCTGAGAAATTAAAGCAGAGACTCGCATTCCAGAAGGAATGTCAGTGCAGACAAAGGTCGGCCATCGAGATAGGGAGAGGTTTGCAATCCATGTATCTTGAACAATATCCATAGAGGCTCCATCACCAATCATCCATGAGATGCTATTCAGAATAGTCGGAGCATGCTGGTAGACCTCTTTTAGAAAAAGGAGTGCCCACAAGTAGACAGAGGAGGAGTGGAAGAATACCAGCCTCCGTATTTGGCATGCATGAAAGAGCTCCATAAACAATGCAGATCAAGCAAGAACCGCGTGGCATGTCTAGCAATCAAAGCCTCCTCCTAACAGTTAGGGGCTGAATCCTAAGTCCACCCTAATAATCGATAAACAGATAATATCCTAAGCCAGAAGGTGAATACCATGACCACCATGCATTGAGGCCCAGAGAAAGTCTCGGAAATACCTTTCAATCTTCCTCAAATAAGTCAATGGGATAGCAGCATAAGATAAGAGATAGAGAGGAAGAGAAGACAACACCGAGCATAAGAGAGTAATCCTCGCTATCATAGATAGTCTAGTGACCTGCCATCCATCCAGGCAATCGTGGACCCGCCTCTCAAGGTCGTTGAAGTCAGAACTGTGGCCATCTCCCGATAATAGGTATCCCAAGATAGGATAGCCGATCAGCATGAACAAGAATATCTATGATTTATAAGATAGACTTCCTTAATGAAGGAGTCATCTTCGAGCTGAAGCAGATCAAGGATTTACTCTGATTAACTTTCTGACTAGAAGCTCGACAATAAGACTGTAAAATGGATGCAAAAGTGATAGCATTATGGATAGTAGCCCTATCCAGGAGAATGCATTCATCAGCAAACAGAAGGTGGAAAAGCGAGGGCCCATGGGGATCCACGGTGTAGGGACCAAAGAAGAGCCTCGATGAGCCTGAGTTAGAGCTCGAGATAAAGCATCAGCAGAGAGGATGAACAGGAATGGGGAAAGAGGATATCCCCGCCACAGGCCAACCTCAGAGTGGAAATAATCAGTTTGATCGCCATTAATAAGGAGAGAGAAGGATGGCCGGTGAACACAGGCCATAATCCAGTCAACAAAAAGCTCCTCAAATTCAAACTCCTAAAGAGTACAGCGTAGAAAAGCCCAGCTCAATCTATCATAAGCTCTCTCCATATCAAGCTTAACAACCATGAGATACTGGCGACAGAGGCTCTCTAAAGGTCATGCAAGAATTTTGAACTAACAAGGCATTATCAGTGATACTACGTCCTCTAAGAAAAGCCCCCTGCTCCGGTGAAATAAGGCGAGGGATCACCGATCACATTCGAGAGACCAAGAGACATGCACATACCTTATATAAGGTAGTACAGAGACTGATAGGCCGGTAGTGCTGAGGAGAGGAGGCATCAGTGCGTTTAGGCACCAGGGTAATAAGGGTCCGATTCCAATTAGAGAAAATAGCTTTAGATTGAAAAATAAGTTGGATAGCCTGCACAACATCCTGGCCCACAATACCCCAATAGTGGTGAAAGAATAGAGGTGGGTACCCATCAGGCCCAGGGGCCTTATCAACACTAAGATCCCATAAAGCCATCCGAATATCCTTTGCCAAAATTGGCTTGATAACAAGAGCATTCTCCTCATCAGAGACCCTGCTGGGGGATAAAATAGAGAAAACGGGAGCCCCTCGCTAGAAATCTCGATCCATCTAGACCGAAAGAAATAAAAAAATTGATCCCTGATCACCTGGATATCCTTCTAAAAGTGGCCCTCCTCATCAGCTAAGTGCCTGATTGGTTAGCCACACGACATTTTAAAGTAGCCTGGTGAAAGAATCTAGTATTGCAATTCCCTTCCTTAATCCACTGAATCCGGACCTTTGCCTCCAATAAGTTTCCTGCTGCAACAAAAGAGAGTGATGAATAGCCAAACTAGACCTGAGGGTTGATAGATCAGAATCAGTAAGGAATCCATCCTGATCCTCTTTGGTCTGCAGTGAAGAAATAATAGACTAATCTGCTCAACTTGCCTCACAATGTCCCCCACCTCCCTTCTACTCCGTTTAGAGAGTCTACGTCTAGTAAGAAGCAAACACCTTGATAATCCATAGGTAGCACTTCGTCTGATAGGTAAATGCCACACATGAGAAATGATGGTCCTAGCAGCAGAATAAAATATCTAGAACTTCTCAAATCTGAACTGCCTACTATGCTAATAGACACATCAATAGAAATAAGAATAGGATAGTGATCAGAGACAATTCTGGTCAAATGAGTGACAGTGAAAAAGGAAAGAGTTGGAGCCAATTAGAAGTGGCCATGGCCTTATCTAGTCTTTTTCAGACTCTAGCAGAGCCTTGACGATTATTGCACCAAGTGAATTAGGGACGAACCCAAATCCAAGATAACCGTATTAAACTTTTGGTATCATCTACACTTTTAGGGTTGTCTAAGTTATCTCAAATCATTTAACATCACAGGGGTAGATTTTTTTTAAAAGGATTATTATATATTTTTTTGTACAAACGGGTGATCATACAACATGCGTACGAGTCAACCCATATTTATCATAGTATAAAATTTGCTGAAGAACCAAAGGACAGGATCACCCTGCCTCACCCCCAAAAATCTGAATGAGCCAAAGATGAAGCCATCCATTCAGCCACCGAGTTAGCTTCACGATAGTGTGGCGAATCTGACTCCATGGACCTCCCTCAAAATTGTCCATATATCATATAGAGCGGATTGATAGGGGCTTGGAAGCCATTATCGTTACGCATACACCGGATAACAGTCATAGAGTCACCCTCAATAATGAGGTTATAAACATGGAGAATCCGAACACATAGGAGATGCCCACCCAAGCTGCATAAAGTTCAGATATAGTGACAGAGGAGTCCAGACTGCCAAACCCACCAGCCACCAAAAGATCACCCTCCGGCCCATGAATAACAAAAGCAGAGCCAGCTGATCTGCCACGGACACTCCAATCAAAGTTGATTTTGATAAACCCTGGAGGGGGGGTTCCCAAGATATGAAAACCGTATGCCGGTTCGCTGCCGAAGCAACAGGGGAACCCCAGAAGCCGAGAAGTCAGAACCACCTATATGGAAACCCGGGCACAATCCGTCATCAAGGATCTGATTTTCCGCATGATCCTATGGAAGGATATACTGTCATCAGAAAAAATAGCCTGATTCCTAGACAACCAGATCTGGTAAGCCGTAGAAGCCCAAAGAGCACTCCTGAACTAAGAGGCCTTCCGGAGGTCATCTAAGAAAGAAGAACACGCGAGCCCATATGATCCGCTCTACAATAATAACCCACTAACAGCAGATCCATCCCACTCTGGGATAAGAGAAGATGACATGATCATAGACTCCGCCTCCAGACCACACAACGGACAGCTACTGGATAAACAACCCCTCCTCCAAGCATGGCACAAGTGGGAAGGCAGTCTCACAGAAGCTTCCAGATAAAGAGCTGGACCTTGGGAGAATGGGAAGCTTCCATATCCATGTAGCATCCCGTGACCCCTGAGCCTGAGGCCTGAAGATCTTCACAAGATCCTTAGTGGGGGCCCTAGAAAGACAAGATCTCGCCATAATCTAATATATGTAGAACTACCCGGGATGAGCGGAATGGATAAAATCCGACGAGAAAGCTCCTCTCCAAAAAGACAAACACCAGCGGGGTACTCAGGAGGGAGGGTCAGAAGAGATCAAATCCTTTACTCTCATACCACTAGGGATGCCAATCTAAAGAAGGAGGGCCATCGAGAGAGAGAGAGAGGGATGTCAGAAAGCCAGGGTCCTGAATAACATCAATGGAAGAACCATCACCAATCATCCACGAAGTATTATTTAGAATGGAGGTACCATGCCGACACACCTTCTTCCAAAAGGAAGAATACCGACGAGGCAACTGAATGTGCAGCGAGGAAGACCAATCACATATCTCACACGCATAAAGGAATCCATAGACACTGTGGCTCCAGGATGAACCACGCAGCGTGCCTGGCCAATAGGGCCTCTCTTCTAACAACTAGAGACTGAATCCCAAGACCTCCTCCTGAATCGGCATACAAACCCTCTCCCACGACATAAGGTGAATACCATGCCATCCTGCATAGAGGCCTATAGAAAGTTCCTAAAACATCTCTCAATCCTCCTAAGGCAAGAGATCGGAATGGCAGCATTAGAAAGAAGATACATAGGAAGAGAGGAGAGCACCGAACGGATAATAATGACCCTTGCCATCATAGATAAGCCCGTAACCTACCACCCTCAATGCGCTGACGGACCCTCAACTCCAGGGCAGAGAAGTCAGCACAGCGAGGATGTCTACCAGTCATGGGAACCCCCAAGTACAATAATCGGTCAGTCTGAGAGGATATACCCAGAGATTGGACTATAGCTTCCCTGATAGCTCTGGTAGTCTTCGGGCTAAAGCAAATAGAGGACTTAAGCACATTGACCTTCTGTCCCGAAGCCTGGCAATAACGCTGAATAATATCCGCAAAGGAAGAAGCATTGGCAATGGACGCCAACCCAGTAGAATACATTCATTGGCAAAAAAAAGGTGAGAGATCGCAGGACCCATAGGACTGGCCAAAAAAGGGGCTATGCTACTATCTGCCTGAGCCTGATATAAGGCTCGAGAAAGATCATCAGCTGCCAAAATAAACAACAGAGGGGATAACGGGCAACCCTGACGCAGGCCCACCGAAGAGTGGAAAAATTCAGTCATGCTCCCGTTGATGATCAGCGAGAAAGAAGGCCTTTGAATACAAGCCATAATCCACTCGATAAACAGATCATCAAAACCAAATTCCTGAAGGGAATGGTACAGGAAGACCCAACTAAGTCTATCATAGGCTCTCTCCATATCCAACTTGACAGCCATTAGGTACTACCTGGCTGGGGATCTCTGGAGATCATACATAAATTCCTAAGCAATAAGGACATTGTCCGAGATGCAGCGCCCTCTGATAAACGCCCCTGTTCCGCAGCTATAAGATGAGGAATCACCAAGCGAAGGCGGCCAGCTATCAAACGAGCACAAACCTTATATAAAGAAGTACAAAGACTGATGGGCCAGAAATGCTGAGGTAGGGAAGCATTATTACATTTAGGCACAAGGGTAATAAGTGTCTGATTCCAATCAACAGGAATGGCCTTAGTATGAAAGGCATGATGAATAGCCTGAGCCACCTCTTGACCAACAATATCCAGTAATGACGAAAGAAAAGAGGCGGAAACCCATCAGGCCAGGGGCCTTATCCGGCCCAAGCTCCCAAAGAGCCACTCGTATCATCATCAGTGATAGGTTTGATAACATTTCATTTTCCAAAGAAGAAACCTTCCTGGAGGTAGGGACCTGGAATACCGAGAACCACAGCCAGAGGACTCCGACCATCTGGACTGAAAGAAAAGGAGCTGGTCCCGAATAGAGGGAAAGTCCTCATAAAAGTGCCCAGTCTCATCAGCTAATCTACGGATCCTATCATGCCTTTTTAGAGTAGCCTGGTGGAAAAACCTTGTATTATGATCCCCTTCACGAATCCACTGGATCCTGGACCGTTGCCTCCAATAGATTTCCAGCTGGGATAGAAGAGAGTGGTGCAGAGCTAGCTTGGCCCGGAGAGCAGAAAGGTCAAAATCCAAAAGAAAACCATCCTGATCCTCCTTAGCCTGCAAAACTAATATCAGCTTCAAGCTGTTCCACCTGCCTATCCAAGTTTCCAACCTCCAGTCTATTCCATCTGACCAACCTACGTTTAACCAACAACAGACGACGGGATAGACGATAAATGCATTGTCCCGATAGGAAGATGCCAGATGTGGGAAATAATGGACCGGGCAGCCGAATATGAAGTCCAAAACTGCTCAAATTTGAACTGCCTCCGCTGATAATGATCAACCTCCATAGAGATTAGAATGGGGCAGTGATCTGAAGCAATCCTAGGAGATGGGTAATAGAAGCCGAAGGGAACTTTGAAGCCATTGATCCTGAAGCCAAGGCTTATCAAGTCTCTCCCAAACATGAGCCGAACCCTGCCGGTTATTACTCCAGGTGAACTGGGGCCCGAAAACCCCAAGTCCAGAAGACCAGCTGAACTGAAGAAAGCCCTAAATTCAGTGATATCAGCAGTGCCAGTTACTCTTCTACCCTCGCGCTTTTCACTAGCCTCAATGATACAGTTGAAGTCACCAGCGACAATGGAAGGAATGCCTTGAGCAAGGAGGGAAAGAAGATCAGACCATAAAAACCGTCTTTCCCGGATGTCAGTGCTGGCATAGACAGCCGAAAGAAGCCAAGGGACGGAAGACCCTCAGAGACAACAAGACCAATGTACTGGTTACTATGGTGAAGAACATCGATCCTAACAGCAGAAGAGCGCCAAATGGCTATAAGACCACCAGAAAGGCCCATAGCCTCCACGCATATGAGGACCAAGTACGAACTATCTGTCTTCGAAACCAGGCCAAACCATCCCTCAACAATTTGGTTTCTAAAAGAACACAGTTATCAAAGTTATGAAGTTGCAGCAATCTACCAAAAGAGGATCGAAACGACGACTTTCGAGCTCCTCTAATATCCATATTAAGATCTTCATTTAATAGGAAGAGGAATCTGGGATCCTCCCCTGGTCTTCAATCATTGCACTATCCGGATGGCCACCAGAAGAGCAGGTGCCATCCTTAGGAATCTGAGAAGAATAGATCATCATGTCCTGGATCTCAGCAGGCCGAGGAGATAGCACAGAGGACCTCGAACCTAAACACTGACCCAGGACCTCCGTAGCTGATTGGTTATAAGAAGAGCCTGAAGCCATAAAAGACTGGGCCTTCTCCCCCACCAGACCCGCCGAACAGACGACATGGAGACCTTGATCAGCAGTCAAATGCTTTAGAGTAGAAGCTTTCACTTGTCTATCTTTCAAAGTGGAGGCACAAGCTTTCCCTTTCTTTTTCTCCATTTTGGAACTTAACCGAGGAACTGATACTCCGTCGGGCGGGCCCGCTTAAGGGGACTCGGACAAGCATCCCTAGACCCCAAAGAACTAACACCACTGGAATCCAATTGAAGAGAAGCAAAGGGATTCTTGGATAGCAGGAAATGGGATTGATTGGCCCAAACCCCTGAACATCTGCAGCAACCAACATTTCACTAACTCTATACTCCTTCAGACCGGCACCCAGGGGACCTCGGCACGGCCTCAGTCACAAAAACACCCTTCAGGTTATCCATAGAAAACGGTCCCGGTCCTGAAGCCAGACGATCCGCCACCTTGGGAGCTCCAGCTCTTCTCCGATGAGCCATCTTAGGCGGCACAGACCACCCCTCGGACGACAGCCCCAGAAAAAGGATGAAGAAGCAGAGACCAGCCTGGGAGCAGGGACACAGGACCTTCTCCGACACAGTGTTCCTCCTAGACCCAACCTTGGAGTCCTCTACCACCTTACGCTGCGGACTGCAGACATCCAAGAGCCGAAGCGGAGATTGTCCGACGATGACTCTGCTTCAGGACCGACCATAGTGGAGCAATGCAAGAGAGGTGCAGTGATCCACAGCGCGACAAATGCCCTCCAGATGCTTGAACACATACTGTTGCCAGAACGTCCCATTCATCCCCCTCATGCGGGCCCCCGGCCGGAGAGGAGAACGAAGCTCCACACGAGCACAAACACGAGCATAGCCTCCCCTGTTCTTCGCCATGGTGGCCGTATCACATAGAGAAACTCTCCCGCCGGCGCAACAATCTCTCTGAGGATCTCCTCCCGCCAAAACTCAATTGGAAAATTAGGGAGTCTAATCCACAAGAGAGCCGATGATATAGCATCAGCAGCGGGAAGAACTTTGGTCTCCACACTTCAGACGCTATAGGTTGGCCGTTAACCACCCAAGGACGTTGGAGCACCATATCACGGGCAGCAGCATCATCGAACCGGAAGACATGGCATCGGAACGCCAAGCTTAGAGGGACTATCTCACCGGGGATACCACCTCGCCGAAACTCCCTGATGAAGGCTTCCGCAGAAACCCGATGGAAAGATCTCACCAGGATAGCCCGATGTAGCCATCCCAGAGATTCAGCTTCGAGCTCGCCACAGGAACTTGGACCACTTTAACAGCGCCACCTCAGTCGGCGACGAGAAGACGAAACCCACTGGTTCGCTGCCCGTCTCCAGCATCCGGTCATCGAAGCCACCATCCGAAGCCATTGAAGAGGAGGGGGCAGGGGAACCACAAGCCAGAGAGCAAGAACAGAAGCCACAAAGGCGATCATCGAGATCAACACCGAAGGAGGTCGGAACACAAATCTTAAAACACTCAAACATAGGAGAACGAGGGTGAAGCTACATTAACAAAGGAATATTGTTCAGCATTATAAATGGTTGAGAAAAAATAAATTTTGAAAAAAATTGATGATTAGAAATACATTTATTTATTTATTTATTTTTATCAATATCTTTTATTACCACTTATATTCAACATCCAAGCAGGAGCGCAGGACCTGGAGTCCAAGGCTCGAGAAAGCTTCATGTAGAAGCGTGCCGGAATATTTCGTTCGGCCTTGCTCTCCTCCGTGATTGGTTCCATCTCGATATGGCGAACCTGCCCCCCTCCCTCTCTATGAACCCTTCCTTCGTGGGACCCACACCTTCCTCTCCGGCCACCGCCGGCGGCGGTAGTGCGGCTTCCCAAGTCACCAAGGATCGGAAAATGGCCTCTGCGGAGCAGTTGGTTTTGGATCTCTGTGATCCCGAGCTAAGAGAGAATGCCCTTCTCGATCTATCCAAGGTTACGCTTCCTCCTCCCTCTCTTCTTCTGTCGTCTTTTATACCTCTAATTTCTTTGAGAAAAAGTATTTCTTTTGTTTGTGATCAATAATTTATGATAATTTCATTTCATCTCTCTTCGTTCTCTGATTCTGTTATCTCTTATTTCTGGAAGGTGTATGGCATTTCCTTTGTGATGACTAACCTAATCAAGTCCTTCATCCTTCGTTCTTCTCTTTTTCTGTTATTTCTTACGTGCTTACGGATTTTTGGAGGATAGAATCTGTTTCCTTTGGTGATCACTGACCTAATGATGTTGCTTCATTCCTCATCTCATCTCTTCTTCAGTTTTTTCTTTTGGATTAGGGATTTTTGAGAAAAAGTCGTTTCCTTTTGTGATAACCAACCATCCGTGCTTCTCCCATTCTGTTATGTCTGTGTATTTAGGAGTTTTGGGAAGTTTTTTCTCTTCCTGTAATCAATAGTCTATGATTTGTCATGAAAATGATGCTAATAGCGGTTGGTTTCTGATAGAATATTTCCGTAAAGAAGTATCTCATAGTTAAGCGTTGTGTGGTATTTATCTATCACCACTCTGGGATCTTATTGAAAGCACACGACTTGGTTGAATTTTATTGCAGAAGAGAGAGATATTTCAAGATCTACCTCCTCTATTGTGGAACTCATATGGCACAATAGCGGCACTGCTTCAGGTATGTAGCCATTGCTTGTTGTGTAGTTTTGTTTATATGGATAATTTTTCTGGGTATAATTTACCTTTTCAATATGTTTTTTTTCCTCCTCTTTCACTGACCCCTCTCTTCACAGAGATTTGACTTATTGTAGGTTCTTTTTTAAATTTTTATTGGGTTATTAGTTCTGCTTAGAGGAATGTTTTACATATCTGAATGGCAGATTAGTAAGAGACTGAGAATTGAGGTGTTAGATAAATCTTGATAAAACTTGATCACATGTTTCCTGCAAGCTTATGATTGACTACCTGCAAACACTGAATAGAATCTTGCAGCCTCACTTGTGGAATTTTTTTCTGGATGCTTAGGGTTAAATTTTTTTGTTTGATGGCTTCTCTCTGTGATCTCATAAAGGAAGCATCTTTCTTGGCTCATCCAATGGAAGTTGATTGTCAAATTATGATGAGGTTTGCTTGACAATTGATCTTGCTTGAGGAATGCATTAGCAAATCCCAGAATGGCATCAAGATGTATAATATTCAATTAATTTCATGTGAATAAACTGGTTTTGTAGTTCTCAAAATTCATTTCTTTGGGCCATTCACTTGGAAACATTAGATGTCATCAGAATAGATGGAACAAGGTGATATGAGAAACTAGTGCATATGATGGTGACTTAGTTAAGAAAGTTGGATGTTAGAGTAGAAATGTTTTTCTTTTTCGAGCATAAATTCCGAAGTAAAGAAATTTATTACTTTCTCTTGGCCAAAGATAATGTACCTTTGTTTTTGAAAGGTACTAGAAACCAACAATTTTTAACAACTGAAATGCATTAGAGAGAGAGAGAGAGAGAGAGATGACAGAATATTCATCTGACCTGAGAAGGTTCAGCATTTTGGTTCAGTATGGGGTATGGTTGACTTCGAACAGGCCCTGTACTGACATATCAAACTGGGTCGAACTGCCTCAAACCGAACCAAATTGCTTAGTTCAGCCTAATTTAGGGTGGTTTATATGTCTGGGCCCCCTGGTTCATCTGATGGTATGCCATCAGTTTGATATGGTATCGTTCATACTGAACTATATTAATTTGGTACCAAGACATTATTGGTTCTCGGTATAATGGACCTTGATTTAACCACATTGATTATTAATTGTGGATTATCTCTAGTTTGTAGGAAGGTCTTCATTAAGCAAATCCCATAGGAGTTTATCATTGCAACTTATGAGACTTCGGTAATATTTGAAGTCCTTGATGGAGTATATTTTATTATGAGCATACTGCTTTGGACAATAATTCTTAGCTATCCTCAAGGGTATTTTCTTAAATATCATTATGTTACTGTGGTCAAATGAGGCTTATGTATTTAATGTTATTCATGATTTTAGAATGCAGCTAATTGTTCAGTTGTTTGGAGATGAGAAAGGAGTGAATGATTTTGGAGGGATCCTGTAATCTGTACATTGCACACTTGCTCAACTAATGCCTCTTATGTAACCATGCTTTAGAAGCATTGTTAGGCTCTTGGAAAATGAAAGAGAGTTGTGTTGCCAACAAATTAATAAAAATCACTCATCATGTATATACGCAACATGTGTGCTTGAAAATATAGGCTAAAATATCCTTTATTTTTAAAGAGATCTATGCATTTTGCTTTATGCTTGCCAGCAAAATAAAGTATTTCCATGCCCATGTTCTATAGATAATCCTTGTAAAGATGAGCTTCATATGTTCTCGTAAAGCACATATGTTTTGTTATCATTGTAGCATTTGCAATCATGCCTATATACTTTGAATGCCATTGCTTTGAGATTCTTGAAGCATTTTAGCAGAGGCAAGCTTTTAGCTCAAATGCCTTGATTGGCTGAAATGATCCATGGTATATATACCTTGGCTGAACAATGTGCTCACATTATCTCAATCTTCTAACAGTTTCTTAAGGGAACCAAAGCTAATTTTCTGCAATTCAAAAGCATCTTCCAATTGTAGGGTAAGTGCATTGAATCAGATCATAAATTAGGATCATAATGCAAGGATTTTTCCCCTGAGTTCCAGTATCAAAAACTATGGAAGAGTGTAAAATAGTGAGGAGCACCGACAAAATGGTATGTAGTTGCCCCCCACGTGTGGGCTCATGAAGGTGGAGGAGGATAGTGCAAATGCTTATATAGGTGCCACTATGCCCTCTAGCATAGGGGTGTGCTTGCTTTGGGTGGGCCGGATTAGGGGTGGAAATGTAACCAAACCAATTTATGTTGGCTTCTTGAAACTGAAACTGAAACCGAAACCAAACCAATGGATTATAACTACCGATTGATACCAAATTGAGAAATTTGGTTGAATTTATTGACTTGAGATTCCACAAACCTGTCTGGGTTCTGGATGGGCCAGGCTACTTTGAGGCAGGCAAATATAATGGGTCCTATAGTGTGAGTATGCAGGCCTGCACATTTTAAAACCTGGTCAATTGCAAAAGTTATTATGCACACCATTTTAAAATTCTGCATGCAACTTCATGTTGACATGTATCCGACAGTTAATAAAATAATTTTTCATTTTTTCTATCCTTTTATTTTTACAATGAATGTGCTACATATAGGAACATGAGTCTATGATAATGCTATTCCATGCATACTTGTTTATGTGTAATACTCCTCTTCAAACTCACATTTCTGCAGCAACCATGCAGTACATTGAAACCTCTCCACCTTTACTGAAAGCCTTTCTTGTTTTCATTAGCAGTAGAGCAGCCATACACATACCTTACAGATTACAAACCCAAAACTTCACATAAAATCCACACATAACAAAAAAACCCAACTTAAAAAACTAAACTGAAAGATGTCATTATTCAACATAGAGCTAAAAATGCCAACTTTCTTCCTCCATAACCATGATCTTCAGTAATCATCATCTACTTCTAGAAACTTGTTGAGCCAATCTATCTTCTTAGGAACAATAAACCAATAAAATAATTAGTGAAAGTAAGGTGACAACAGTAGACCAATCGAGTGAGGAGGATGCTGGTGAGAGGTTGGATGAGAAGGGAGATAAGAGTGATGGGCGATGATCTGAGATTTGACATGTCTCAGCTCTGGCAGGAGGAGTGAAATGCAACTTTGAGTATATACATATGTATGTGTATATAGATTCATTTTTTTTGGTTTGGGATTTTGAAAACCCAAACCGAAATTGAACTGATTTTTTCAAACTGAAACTGAACCGATTTTTCAGGTTGTAAAATTTTCAAACTGACACCAAGACCATTTATAATAAAAAACGACTTAAACCAAACCAAAATGGCTGGTTCTGGTTGAGTTCATGGTTTGGTTGGTTTTTTGCATACCCCTCTCCAGTAGAACGAGTTAAAGAGACTTATGGGCATGCACTCAGAAAGAACAATGTGAGAGTATTTCTGTGGTATATGCAAAGGTGGGAAAGACTAGCCAGTGACTGACAGGTCTAATCTACTGTGGTTTTTGCTTTTTAGAAATGAACATTTGAGTACATATTGTTGGTTCTGCCATTTTTCAGCCAAACTTGATTGCACTCCAAGTTTTCAGTCAGCTACTGCATAGATTCTCAAGCTGTGGAAATTTGGAGGCCTAAACAAGCCGATGCTATTAAGACATCATGTTTGTCGGTGACTTCATGTTGTTTCATACTAGCTCTGTTTGATGATCTAGTTAGAGAGAAATACTGTAATTTTCAAGAAGCTTAGTGTCATCGACAGATATTGGATAAAATCTTGTTAGCGGATGAGCAAATATTCTAGAGGGGAACTATGGGATTTTTTATTTGATCCTGAGAACCTTCTACTGGGTTTCTCTTGTTGGGGTTTTGGCCTCCTCACTGTGCTTGTAGGAGCTTTATTTTCTATTTCTATTTATTTTTTGCTGGTTCCATCTCCTGGTAATTTTCACTTTATCTTGTTCTGCGGTAGATGGAGCTGTATTGCATGGAGTTATCCCTATTGCCTTTGATAAATGCAGTTCAATTTCCCACTGTAAGAGGTTCTGAGGATGCAAGATACTCATGCACCAACTTGGAAGTCAAAATCATGCTTATGTAGTTCTGTAATATCTTCAGTGGACAACTTTTTTAACTCTTTGCTATATTGCTCTGTTTTGTTGGTGATGAGGAAGGGCATTTTAATGCTTTTGTCCACCAACTTATTAATGCTGCAGTGCCTTCTTCTCGGTTTTGGTTTCTCACCTCTTTCTGGTGCCCTTTTCCTTATTTTTTATAACACTGAAGCCATCATATTTCCTTTCCTTTTATTCCCTTTCTAACTGCAATTTCCCCCTCTTCTGTCTCATTTAATGAAATACTGTTCAAATTGCTGCATGACATCCGTGATCTATTGCTGAGCTATTCTGATAATTTAATAACTTATGATTTTTAGAGTGGACTTAGCAATCTAGACGTTTAAGAAAATAAAGCAATCTAGAGAACTTGTTATTTTCGGACCTTTCAAAGCACAAACTAGAACCTTGGCTGGGATCATAGTGAGCTTCCTGAAACTAACTAATATCACAGTACTTGCAGTGAAGATTTGTCTAAAATGTTACTAATAATTGAAGAATTGCTGCTACAGTAACACCACCATACACATAGTCATAACACATGCATGCATGCATACATGTGTGTGCATGTATAGTTCAATATTTTAGTTGATTGTGACATCTCATTGCAGATGGTGTTGTTCTTATTGTATGTTTTTATTATTTGCAGGAGATAGTTTCAATATACCCTGCTCTTTCGCCCCCAACACTATCACCTGGAGCATCAAACCGAGTTTGCAATGCGCTTGCACTTCTTCAGGTCAAATGTTCAGTTATTGTTATTCTGCTAAAAGAGAGTCTTGCTTAATTCTTCTAACAGTTTCTGCTTGCATGATGATTTTCTCTTATGCCATTTCTGTTCAATTATTTTGCATTCTGTCTACCTGATGATGCGAAATGCTTTTTTTCGTGAGTATTAATTCGAATAGTGTAGGGCATGTGCAGTGCAGGTAATGATGTGCAAAGTGCATGAGCAGCTAAGATCAAGTGCAGGGCAAATTATCTTCACTTCTAAGTCCATTATCAGCATCATTACTTTTTTTTCTCTGTAAATATCTGATCATATATTCAGAAAATCCATTAATGCGTTCATTTGTTTGGATAGATTCGCTCACCCTTTTCTAATAGGTGCAGTTTGTATCTACCTTCTGTAACTAATGTCTTGGATGTACTCACCAATTCCCAATATGAAATAACTCAAGTAGATTTGATTGTTGTAATCAACATGAATAAAAAGCACACAGGGTCTATATGGAAATGATGTTATAGCACAACATGAAATGGGAGCAACCATTTGCAAATTAACAAGATTTGCTACATGACCCAAAAACTTATGGTAAAATAAGATGTTCCATAAAGTGTTTCAACAGATTTTGTATATAAAAGTCAATGTTGCAATCCAGTTTATTCGTTAAATAAGAGAAAACAAAGTAAGTGAATGGTTTCTTTGAGATTCAACCAAGCTTGGAAAGAGATATAGAAGAGGAAGTAAAGCTGCATCTACTTAAGAAGGATTATAAAAGCAACAAGTGGAGAGCCTGTGGGTGTAAAGTTGCATTCAACCAAGAATGATTCCTTGAAGCTGCTACCTAATTTTATGCCTGGTATTCTACAAGACTAGAATCTGTGAATCTTGCTGGAGTGAGGAACTAATCTACTAAGTTCTGATTCTTTTCCCTTTAGGAAGATGATACAAATCACAAGAACCTAAAAGAACAGGACTTCGATAGACAGCCTGAAATAATGGAGAGAATTTCTAAATTTTTTTTGTACAACTATCAGATAGGAGCTTTCATTAAGAAAAAAAAAAAACAAGAAGAGCCTTGGCTCTAGATTCTGGCTCTATTCAATAAAGAAATGCTGGTTCATGTTCAGTACTAAACATATGGAACTGTCATGAGATCAGTGGTGGGTACTTGAGCTTTTGTGAAACTGGAGAAAGATGTACCTGTCTTCAACTGCTATTCACAGGGATATTAGCAGCCCAAATGACACGTCAAGGTGGCATTCCGGGTCTTGAGAAATGTCATGATAAGGTTCAGCGGTAATGTTCGTTATAAAGAATTCTTTTAGATGCAGCATTTTACTTTTCTCAGATTCCGCATGATCATTTTATTGCTATGCTTGGAAGTGTGAAGGACCATGTCGGTTAACCTTTGACTTGATAATATGCATGAAGTTCAGCTAAAAAATGAAGTGGTAGACCATGGATGCGCAGAGAAAGGAACCTGGCTATTGATCTTTCTCCAAAAACATAAAGTGCTTTTGACACAATCTGTAACAAGCACTGAATGTGCCATCATGTTATATACTCAAAATTTGTTTCGAGAAGGGTACTTTTGGTATTCTATAGAAAACAATTACAATTTTTCAAAGGATATCCTCATATTTTTAGAGTCGGACTTATCTCAGGATGGGTACAAAGCCTTTCTTGTTAGTTTTTTTCACCATAATACCTTTGGGGAGCAGCCTATACTATTTTAGGAGGGGATGCCTACTCTATTTAAGAGTGGGATTCAACCTAGAGTCTGGCAAGACTTGTACTCAAGTTTTGATAGGTAGTATTTGAAGGAGGTTCTGTTTGGAGCACCATTAGCTGGAGACACTCTATTTTCTGTTAACAATGAAATACAGGAATAGAAGAACAAAACCTTAAGCTATGGAGTTTAGTTTTGTGAAATTAGATGGTGGAAAACAAATATTTATGGGATAGAAAATTTCCAAATAGAATTAGATATTTGAAATTATTACAGATGGATACATAGAATGCATCCTGAAAGGAATTAATATAGGAAATGACTTATTACTTGTACATGAAGTCATAAAATGGTACAGACTGTCTGAAGGCCAGTTTCTTTATAGATATCAAGATTTTGGTTATTAAATAACAAAAAATAGAAACATTATATACTCAACTCAACTCATCTAAGCCGTTTCCCAACTACATGGGGTTGGCTACATGAATCTGCTTCCTCCACTCTATCCAGAGGCTAGATTCGCGTTTTATGGGATCTGACGGAGTTTTATGTTGATTGTCAGCTACCTAACGCAACACTCTTTACCCGGGCTTGGGACTGGCCTTGGAAATAGAAACATTATATGCTCAAACTAAATGTTAAATTGGCAAAATTCTATGTATAAAACTGCAATAGATTTTTGAATATCTATTAAAGAATCTAGAGCTATACATTAAAGCCTAATTGTCTTGATCAAGGCCTGCAAAACCGGTACCGAGATCCATGCTAGTATTTTATCGGTTTGGTATAATATGGTATGCGCCTTGTATCGAGACAAGTTTGAATATCTATTAAAGAATTCAAAAAATTCAGAGCTATACATTCAAGCCTAATTGTGTTGATCAAGGCCTGTAAAGCAGGTGCCGAGATCCATACTAGTATATTATTGGTTCGGCATACCATGGTATGCACCTTGTAGTGAGACAAGATGCCCATTTTTTCTCACTCTTAACTATAATATCACTTAGTATCGGTTGGTACGGGTTAGTATTGGACGATACAATTGATTCAGTTCAATTTAGACCGGTTCGGTTTATATTGAATTCAAGCTCGGTACCATATCAGGACATTACCAGTATGGTATAGTGTGGGTTCATACGACAGACTTTGTTTTGATCATAACTCCATATTCAGTTAATTTGAAGTTAATGTTGATATAAACATTAGGGAAATCAATAGTGCGAAATCTTGAAAGTCAATTCCTTGAAGATGATGCACACATATATGTTTAATAAAATTGCCATTGCAATTTTAACTACCAGCTAATTTTTCCTTCTGTTGGAGTCAGCTCCATGGGTGAAAGCCTGATCATCAAAGTTCAGAAACATTCTTTGACTGATTATCAAGGTGAGTTCAGCCTATATGATTGGTGCTAAATAGCTGGTCAATGGTACTATATGCAAGAGAGGGGCTTCCATGAAACTTAAAAATTATAATGTGTGCTGATGAGAAGAATACCTTACTAATTGCATCGGTTTTCCTAACCTTGAAAAGTTTCTAGACAAAAAGAGGAGGAAAGGTAGACATGCTCAAATCTCCAACCAACATACAGCTGCATAATGGATGCATCGTTTCTTTCTAGTGTAGGAAAATGTGCTGTAAAAAATCTATTTGAGGTCACATTTTTCCTGAGGTCTTTTCTTATGCTTCTGCTGTCGATAAAGTTTTCTTGTACAGATTCTGTCCGTTGAAATTCACATATAGAACACTATGATGCTGAAAATGATTAATAGTGATGAAGAAATAAGTCATCTAAATTAATATTCAAAATAAAAGAGCCAACCTTTGTTGAAGTGATTCTGCTAGCTATTGTAACATTTTTTATCTAATTGTTTCTTGTATTGCTACAACGATCATTGGTATTGCAAGATGGCAACTTTTGCCCTTGTCATCCTTCGCTCTGCACACCTTAGGCATTGTAAATTTCTTTTTGTTTTCTTTGGTTGGGGTACACGCATGCACAAAATGCAGGTGCACAAGAAAAGAAGTCATGTGGTTTCTATGAGCACTGTCTGCTTGCTTCTAGTTAAATTAGCTTCTTAATTAATTTACTCTCTTTCTTTTTTCTTTTTTCATACAATGTCTTGAGCATTTTTCTGTTTTTTATTGCTATGAACTTGCTTCTTGGATTTCTTTTTAATTTTTTGTAATAACTTTATTGACTTTTCTACATCTGAAACCAGTTTTTTGGTTCCCATGCAGTGTGTTGCGTCACATCCAGATACTAGGATCCTTTTCTTAAATGGTAATTTATACCTTTTGTAACTTTTGTTTGATGCACATGCATGCCTGTAGGAGCTCGATATGGTTAAGTCTATCTTATATATTGTTTATTATCACTGCAGAATTTAGTGTTTTTAACGATTCATTTGTTGTTATGTATAATAATGCATCTCTTTGATTTTAGGAGGGAATCTTTGTGGTTCTACAACCATTGATACTTTGGTTACTATAAAAAGTCCCCTTCGATTTATATGATTGCCTTATTGGGTAATTGTTGGTGCTAGAATTTTTGCCATATGTGAGATTAATAGCTTCATGATATTTCTCTGTGTTCAGTCTATATCCTTATTTTTATTTGCTTATGATTGAATTCCAAAATATATGCATTCATGCATGTATATGCTTGTGTGTCCCACCAAGAGTCATCATCTAATGCACTTACTCGAGATGTATGCAAAGTCCATTCTTTTTGTCAACGATACTTGGTTAAGGGGTGCCCTTTCTTTCAAGTTTGAATAGTGGTGGAGCCTGTGATCTCATCTTTCTAGTGACTGCATACTATTATTCCCCTCCTAGCCACTTAAGAAATGGATGGTTGTGCGGACGCCTAACAACCGTCTTCTATTTTTTATTAGTGTAGCTGCTGGACATCGTGCACTGCAAGCTTTATCTCCTGTTTCACTGGCACTATTTAACTTCTTGGACCTTTTTTTTGGGTCAACTCCTGCTTGTTTTTCTCAACATATAACTGCATTCAAATCTTGAAAAGTTTATTAAAGTCCACCAGAGAAGGATAATAAAAGAGCATAGAAAAGGAAAATAAAAGTGTTCATTAATCTGTTTAATGATTGTTCTTGCCATCAATGCAAAGATTATATTAATGATAATTTTTGCATTTTCTTTTTATGCAGCTCACATACCTTTGTATCTGTACCCTTTTTTAAATACCACTAGTAAAACAAGGCCATTCGAGTATTTGAGACTCACCAGCTTGGGAGTTATTGGTGCTCTTGTGAAGGTACTTCTTCTCCTACACTTTATCAGTATACATACTGTGACTAGCAAAAAGATCATTGCTTATTGGTCATCAACTTGCAAAGTTAATAGCTTGACATGTTGCTTTGTTATTTGTGTACCTTTCTTTCGTCCATATATTTGTGTATAATTCTTCTTCAAAGTATAGGACACATACTGAAAATTTTCATTGAATTTATTAGCATTGCTAATTAAAAGGTGGCCCTTGTTCCTGCTTGAGCTTGAAAAGAATAGTTAGCTACCAGACATATTCACGCTAATTTAGACAGTTGTAGATTAAAAATTTGTATCCAGCCCAGATATCATTGGTCAATCAACGAGTGATTTTTCCTTCTTGGGCCGTGTTTCACTTGACATTAGTGAATGAATATAAGTTGGAAATGAAAGCAACAAAAGAAGCAAGGACCTATAAAATTATCAGAAGCCTATTGGCCAACAAAAAAGAGAAAAAGTTAGGAATGTGAAGCAATCAATAAGATATTGCACAAGTTCGAGCATCAGCATTACAGAGGAAATAAGGCAACATGTATTACTTTAACACCCATGTAGCAATAATCTCCTCATGTTTACACCCATTTCCTAATATTTTCCCTCCTATGTCATGATGTGAACGATGGAAATTGAGTTTCCATACCATCCTTTGCTTTTCTTTTAATGGCACATTGACATGCTTATGTGAATCTTACCTTATGATGATATGCCATCTGTTTATTTCTACATATGCGCTGATATTAGCTAAATTTCTGAATTCTGATAATGTTATCGCTTACTATTGCTGATTGGTTTTGAATATCTCATCTACCGGTAGGTGTTTGACATATAATGAACTAATCATGATCATATATATGGATTGTACTTTTTTGTAGGTTGATGATACCGAGGTTATCAGTTTCCTTCTTCAGACAGAAATAATTCCCCTGTGTCTTCGCACCATGGAGATGGGCAGTGAATTGTCAAAAACAGTGAGTGATTGAACTTGGATCTTTTTCACATATATGATTACTTGAGATTGTGTGTTCTTATTGAGCCCTGGCAGGTTTTTGTGTTATAATCACAATAATGTTACACCTGTTCTATATACTATCATATTACTTGTCTGCTGGAGATCATAATATATTGACTATACTTTATGATCTCTTTTTCCTTTTTACCTTATCTTAATGAATATGACGCTTTGAAGCGTATCTTAATGCATCTATATTTTGTATTGTTATTTAGCCCTCTTGCTTGTTCTCTATAACCTTTATGTGTCAACTTCTATCTAATATTAGTATAATGCCAAAATTCCAATTTAGACTAGTTGGGCCTGGGGATCAGGAAAAGGTGTTGCATTAGGACTGTCTTCTTAATGTATTTTTTATGTTTGTCTTGTTTAATTGCTTTAAGACATTTGACTTAGGATCTGAAATGTTTTCAGCTTTCTATCTGCTTGTATTTTTAGTCAATGGGATCATCCTAAAATTAGTTGATTGAAATCTATAATCTCCTAAACAGAGCATCTTTCTCGGTTTCCTCCTTTCTGTACTCCCTTGAAGAATGGAGTGGTTAATGATTTTTGATCCCAATTATGTTTCTCTTAAAGCTTTGTTCCTTGGTTTGTGATTGCAAACTATGAAGAACAAGGACAGGATTGGCCAAGGAAAATGACAAGCTTAGTTTAGTTGTCTACAACCATCAGTTAATTGTATGAGGTTGGTGCTTGATGGGATTCTTGATGCAAACACATACCTAAGGACATTGTGACCTACTATCACTGGTCTAGGTGATCTGCTTGGAAACATTTAAGGTGGAAAATGTTGAAGCTTTGGGGGTTGATGATGATTGATTGTTGAGAACAAAGATCACAGGGGCCCATTATGATTACAGACCACTGATATGCTTCTGTTGTGGGGATACCTTCTCATGGTTCTATGATAAAATTTTATAGGTCATATATGATTCATCCTTGGTCCACTACCATTTTTTGTGAAAAGATAAAAGCTTCTAACATTGGTTGAAGATCAATATGTTCTTTACATATGCATGTACATGCATACATATGTATCCAAATGTAAGTGGCAACATCTCCAACTCTTTTCTTTTGTTTTTTTGTTTAATTTTGAAGTTGAAAGAATCCTTTACCTCATTCTAGATTTGATGCTGCTCATACTATCCAAGCAAGATCTTTTGGGTCAATTTAATTTATAACCACCTTCATAGGCATTTAAGGGGTTTGAGATGCTGATCCATATGCGATCTTAGGAAAAATTGGTTTTATTCTTAATCAATGGAGAATCCTGTTTCTTCAGATATGAAATTCAAATTATCTTAAGGGTTCACTCTTTGCAGTTTGGCTTTCTTGGTGGGTGGAAATAGTGTAGGTGTAATATGGTGCAGCAAGTAAGGTGTAGATTTAGCTCTGAAGTAATAATCTTTGTTGGATATAACCCTGTTAGTCTTATGCGGGGTATCACGTGCACTGTAACTGAATGGACAAGGTTCATTTTCCTACTTATTATGTCAATTTCATCAATATGATTTCAATGGATTGTTGCAACTTTGCTGATTTTGTCTATTCTGGCAACATATTGGACTGTAAGTCTATTGCTTCTATCCCAAGATCCGTTCTCATCGCATATTTTTCACTTCTGTTCCTTTTTTCAAAATTTCCTGCAGTCGTTGCTTACAGCCTAAATTTTGTCCTCAAGTATTCTGGTTTTAAAAATATTACTGTTTCTAATCAAATCTTGAACTTTCAGGTGGCTACCTTTATTGTTCAAAAAATTCTACTTGATGATGTTGGGCTTCGATATATTTGTGCTACTGCAGAGCGGTTCTATGCTGTAGGTAGTGTTCTGGCAAATATGGTCGTATCACTTGCTGATCAACCCTCTACAAGGTTGCTGAAACATATAATACGTTGCTATCTTAGGCTATCAGACAACCCGAGGTTTGTTCATAACATAATTACGGCACTTATTTGTTGATATATGTTTTTTTTTGGTATGTGTTAGGCTAGTACAATTACCCTTGCCTTTGCTTACCTTTAATGCAGAGCATGCGGAGCTTTGCAAACTTGCCTCCCTGGGATGCTAAAAGATGGTACCTTTAACAATTGCCTGCGGGTGAGTGTTACTGCACAATGATGATCATTATGAAACTAGCCTTATCCCAGTTCGAGGGCAGCTCTATGGGTTTTCTACTTTTATTTGCTCTTCATTACCTAATGGGATGCTTCCTAGCAATACATGTCTAGTGTGTTGATTGTTCCAAATGTCTCCATAAATTTTAGCTTCAAGCATACATGTTGATTTTATCCTAATCTTCTATCAGAACAGGTCGTGCTCATTCATCATCCACTCAGAAGTTTATTCTTTTCCTCTGATATATTTCAGTGGGTTAATTTATTTTCAGAAGTTTATTCTGAAATCAATTGAAGCTCTCCAAACATTCAGCCTTATCCCAGTTCGAGGGCAGCTCTATGGGTTTTCTACTTTTATTTGCTCTTCATTACCTAATGGGATGCTTCCTTGCAATACATGTCTAGTGTGTTGATTGTTCCAAATGTCTCCATAAATTTTAGCTTCAAGCATACATGTTGATTTTATCCTAATCTTCTATCAGAACAGGTCGTGCTCATTCATCATCCACTCAGAAGTTTATTCTTTTCCTCTGATATATTTCAGTGGGTTAATTTATTTTCAGAAGTTTATTCTGAAATCAATTGAAGCTCTCCAAACATTCCTATTTATCCTTGGATTTCACAAGACATACTATTGTTTGGTCATTATTTGATAATCTGAAGTCTTACAGAGGATAGAAAACGCACTCCAATATCAATGATTGAAAGAATCCATTTTTTGCCTACATCATGTGGAGTACTGAGACTGTCTTCATTCTCCTTGCTGAATGTATGAACTCATTATTTTCGCCTCATCTTCTATTGTTTAGATTAAGGTTGACTCATTCATTGCTCTCCAAATTTGCTGCCATCCTTTTTTCAGGATTTTTTTTAAAAAAATCGTGCTTCAAAGTCTTATTCACATTGCACGTTGGGATGTGCTGTTATCTTTTTCTCTAATTATAATCCATAATTTTAGGATGACGCAGCTACCCGGAGATGGCTTCAACAGCTGCTACACAATGTGAGTGGTGGAAACTTGTTGGCCTCTCTTCAGGCAGGTGGACTTGATCACATGATGGCAAACTAGAATGACAGTCTAGCTTTTTGTTTTATCTCGGGCATGTGGATGTTAGTTAACCATTTCATGTTCTTGTTGTTGTGGTGTTTCATGCGTGTTTCAGGCTTATCTAAATCTGTAATTTATAGAGCACGGGTTATGACTTATGTATTTAAAAACTCAGCAAGAACTAGTAATCTTTATAGAGGCTACTGTGAGCGGGCTTGTCTTTGTCTCATGTGCATACGTAATGGAATTTATGGTTAAAGTTATAACCTGAAGTTTTTCCATTGTGTAAATCTGTTGATCATTTTTTGGGGTGCGGAATACAGAGCCTCTAACTCTGTTTTGGTTAATGGATGTTTTAATGGTGTTTCTGGAGCTTCTGTAGTCCATTGGAACGCATTGGAAAATATATAAAGCATGTAAATATATTAATACGTGGGCACATTTTTATTTATTTGTTTGTTTATTTTTTATTTTTGGATGCCTTTTCCAAATATTTACTAGTCTCCTTTTTTTTGGTTGTCTCAGCATCATGTTCTCATTTTATTTAACAATAATCTCAGTCATCAAACTGAACTGACATCCACTCTATTCTCTTAAGGGCATTAGGCCTAGATTAATTGAAAATTCTTCCAATTTGCAGTCTAGAATGGTAGAGAAGTTCCTTCTTAATTTCCAATCCACCACAAGAAGCAAGGCCAAATTTTAGATAATTGATCTCTGGACCAGAAATAATCCTAGAGAAGACAAGCCCTTCCCCTTGTATGAGATGGGAACGCAATTAAATCATCATCGGTTGCCATCTCAATATCTTAAATCTTATTTACTATAGTATATTAATATATAGCATCATGCATCTCTGAAAGTTATAAGGACACTTATCCTAAAACCTTAGTGACTTATTTATCTAATTATTATATTTTTTGGTCATTTAAACTAATATTTGGCTCGTTTGAAGAAAACTGATCTAAGGGTGATAGCTTGACGCAATGTTGTTCCCTTGAACAAGTGAAGTGTTTGAAATTGAATTCTTTGCCAGGCGGTTATTTTGGATTTTCATAAACAGCTTAATAAATTTTATTACATAATTGACACATTTTCTTCCTCTTATAATGGACAAACTGGCACAGTTTAGTTTTGTTGCTGCTTGTTTTCGCTGGGATATATCAGGTGGACTCTGAAATTCATGTCTTGAATAACAATAACAGCAGCAAAGCTATAATTTCAAATTAGTTAATGTTGGCTACAAGAAATTTATATGTTGAATGATGCAAGTAATGTGGTTATGGTGTCCATACTGAAGTAATTAAATCTTAAATAATGTGGTGGTTATGGTATCCATGCTGAAGTCCCTAGTAAATGTGAACTTGTTCATTCCAGTGGAACTAACATTAGTGTAATAGATGTAAACTGCATTAAGTTGAGTTTCTTTAACTTTGACATGAGTTCATGTTAAAAACTCTTAAAGCCAACTCTTAAATTTTTTATTTCATGATGAATTCTGTACAATACTGATGGCAAACAAGAATTAATTTGTGTCCACGGGTTAGCATAGATAACAAGTGCTATATTATCACTAGTTATAATTACTAATCCATTGTTTTATCACTAATTACAATTGCCGATCAATTATTTTATGATATTTCAATGAACATAGAACAAAATGTCCTGAGAACAATACTTCAGCTAATCTTAATTCTTGAAAGGCCAGTTATGATTTAGAGAACACATTTTAAATGCTAAATATTCTCACCTCTTCTCGGTCACAGCTTTGTGTTATAGAGAATAAAATATCTCACAATGTTGGGGTATGTTTTTCTAATTAGGTATTATTAGACTTAACTACCCCCCAACTCCTTGGCACAAGAAATGATTTTTTTTTTTAAAGGCATTTTCTTAGAAAGCCATAAAAATAGAAGGAATTTTATGAAAAATATCTAATTTAATTTGTTAAATAAATAAGGGTTATTAATCTAATACCGTCCCTCCATTTCGCTCATGCCGGATTAGGCTCAGCCATCATAGTTATACATGTAAAAATATTATTAAATTTGTTGAATTGACTTATCATCACTTGCATATATATTAAATTTGCCACTTAACCAATACTGTAATTGAGGCAAGATTTTATGGGGCTTTTGGCACATATGGAACCTGTAGTATTTATGTGTTACATAATTTATCATTTGAACCTTCCATAACTGATAAAAAAGCAAGATGATTATGAAATACAACTCTTATCGTATTAATGTTTTTTATCACTCTTTTATTGCATCTTGCAATATCAAACAAATACTCTCATATTCTTTTTTTTTTAATAAAAGAAGTCTATTCTGTATGCTTTCTTATGCATTATTTTATTAACATATTCTAATATATATGACAAAATTAGTTCACATCTTGAGTTATATGACTGGATGGCCATATTTAATCCATTATATATCATGTCATTTTAAAGTAGCAAACCAATCATGCAGCATTTGCATATTATAGCCTAGTAAGTATTCTGATTGCCCTTTTCTCATAGCGTAGCCATTGCATGGCTAAACAACTTGACTTTATAGAACACTATAGCAAGAACACATTAAATTTCTCATATTTTGATTATAAAAAAATAATACACAATTTGTTGATATTTGTGCTCTATTACTGTGATAAAATTTGTTTAACCATCTAGAGACTAATAATTATACTAATTCGTTACTTGTCATGTTCATAACCCTGGTTGCCCAAATCCTTTAAGCCTGGATCTAACCTACAAAAGAATAGAGATGAAGACAATTATATTTGATATATAATGGAGTTGATAGAGTGAAGAAGTTTGTGCTTTTGAGGGTGCAATATGATTACCATTTGCTTTAAGGGCATGATGTAGTATTTGAAAGGCAGCAATAAAGCAATTCCAAAGGATAAGAGAACATTAGCTCGAAAGCTAAATTTTGTGTCATCAAGAAGGATAAATTAATGAAAAATTGATTGGCATTGTATCAATATATGCTTGAAGATTACAGAATCTTCTGATCATGAGAAGGCTCCAATGTGTCTAAGAATTAGGAAGGAGAAGAGATATGGCATGTATGATACCTTGGAAGATGTCAGAATGGATATAAAAGGGGGAAAAAATTACAGAGGAGGTAAATCATTGGCAAAAAGGATTTAGATGACTCATTTGTTATGATCAACGTGGACTTCCTGTCATTATCCTATGCATTAATCTTAAACACTAGACCTAGTGTGTTGCATCTCCTAACATTTATGCTTCTGATTATTCCTATATAATTATTGGATTTCAATTTAATTGTCCCTGAGCCATCGCCGACCCATGTAGTTGGAAAAAAGCTGAGATGAGTTGAGTATTCCTGAGCCATCCATGGCTACCATCAGCACAGCTTCATCGAAGCTGTACTGTCACGCCCCAGACCCTATATTGGATCTAGGGGTGGCAACCCGCCGCATGCCTAGCATGCAAGGCGTTCCGAAATATAACATTTAATACCAGAAGTGGTAATAACTATATATCGTCCAATTTAAATGGTTCTTAATACAAATCATAATCATAGGTTTTAGGCTACATGCCCATCATACATAAGTCACTGGGGTTACAACAAAATGTTGGATCTTAGTTTCCTCTGAATGAAGCTCCAACTACCCCAGATCCCATTCTTCAGTTCTGTGGCTCTGAAAAACATTGTAAGATTTGTATGAGCTTACACTCAATAAGTAAGCCTACTATTATATAATCATTTCGTCAAGAATTATCAAACCATATTTCTATGTATAAAACTTCCAATTTCAAATACATTCATCATGTTATCAAAACATGTATATCCTCAGCTCAAATAATTTTGGAAGCTTAATTATACAATAAATGCTGCAATATGCAATGTAAGCAAATCCACTGTATTCATATAATTATTATTTCCTTATGTGTCCCACGGCCCTACAACACCCATCTGGTGTATCACTCTTTAATGTTCCCTAAGAGGAAGGGTCCTGGTACCAGCGTTATGCCATATATCATAATCAATCACAACACATCCTCTAGATGTGTGTGCGTTATGCAATATATCAATCACATCACATCCTCTAGATGTGTGTCCTTCACATATCTCCCCCTGTGGAGGTGGGTCTCGTATCCCTCGGTATTTCACATCGTTTCACATCATATGAGAACCGCGGCGACACATATCATGATCATATTTACATGTAGCACATCATGCATCATCATGAGCATAAGCTCCTCATATCATATATACAGTGGGTTATACATTCATAGCATAAAATACATTAATAATACCAGTATATTTTTGCAAAGCAAAAATAATCTCATTATTCAATTTTTGTACATTTATAATCCATTACTTTGCAAAATATCAGTAATCACATATAATCATAGCAGATTCCCAATTGTATAACAAAATTCCATTTTGTCTCATTTTTTTTTCAAATAATGTAATATATCCATAATTTTTATATTCAAATAAATTATAAAAATTATAATAAATGACTTACTTACCTCAGTACGCTTATTCCAAACTATAAATCAGCTATGTGGACATCCGGTTACCTACAGCATTAATTTCCATGATTAAATCTCAAAAATTGGAACAATGCAGCATTCCCTTAAGGTCTACCCAGTCTAATCCTGGGCCCAACTTTGGGCTCAAATATCTCTCAATTTATAAGCCTGAATGGGGAAATAAAAATATCCCGAGAAACTAGAATCAATGCTGAATCGGGACATATTTTTATTTATTCATTTTTGGCCCAATACGGGGCCCAAATCGCAGCCCCAAAATAGCTCACGAGCCGGCCCAATAGGGCCCAACGTGGACGGCCCAAGCCGGCCCACGTCTTCATCGTCTCCCCCCGCCTCCTCCCCTGTTTCGCCCGAAACAGGGGGAGGCCGTGCCGGCGGCCAGGGCCACCGCCGGCCCAATTCTGGGTGGCTCGGCCATCGGCGACCGGGCCAGAGCCGGCCACGGCGACGGCCGACTCCCTCTCTCTCTCCCTCAATTTCTCTCTCTCTCTCTCTCTCGCTTGATTCACGGCACGCGACTCGTGCCGGTGGCACGGCCGGCCACCGCGGTCGGCCGGATCCTCACCGGACGGTCGCCCGCCGTCGGTGAGGCCTCCTGGCCGACGCCCAGGCCCGGCGAGGCATCGGGCACTCCGCTGGGCCCGAACCAAGCCGTGAACCGGCTTGGTTCTCCCTCTTTCTCTCTCTCTCTCTCTCGATCTCTCTGCAACTCTCTCTCTCTCTCCCTTACCTGTGGCTGGCCGGTGGGGGAGAGCTCATGGAGGAGGAGGGGCGTTCCCCCCCTCCTTATATAGCGGCAAGGGGAGGGTTATCCCTCCCCTGTACCCACGTGAAGGGGGCGCGTCGGCGCCCCCTTCCTTGACTGGCTGCAGCAAAGGTTGCCGCAGCCGTCAATAATGGCGGAGGAAGGGGCGGCGCCCCCCCTTCCTCCGTCAACAATGGCGGATTCTCACCACGTGAGGATCCGCCACTGTAACAGGGCTTCACATTCTTCCCTTCTTATAAAAATTTCAGCCTCGAAATTGGTGTATCTCATATAACATTTAAAATCCAAAGCTTTATCATATGATTAATCTTCTCTACATATGTTAAGTTGCAAACAATTGAGGATATTTTTCTTTAATTTCTTCCTCAAGCTCCCAAGTAGCTTCCCTCTCAGAATGGTTACTCCATTGAACCTTGACATAAGGAATGCTACGCCGTCTTAAAACTTGATCCTTACGGTCCACAATACACAGGATGCTCCTCATATGTTAGATCCTTCTTAACTGCATGGGCTCAAACTGTATCACATGGCTGGGGTCAGGAATGTACTTTCTCAACATAGATACATGAAATACATTGTGTACCCCAGAGAGTGCCGGAGGTAATGCCAAGCTATAAGCTACCTCCCCTACTTTGCTCAGAATTTCAAATGGTCCAATGTATCGTGGACTCAGTTTACCTCTAATCCCAAATCTCATCACATTTTTGGTTGGTGATATCTTCAAGAAGACATGATCTCCAATTTGAAATTCTAGCTCCCTTCTTCTCACATCAGCATAGCTCTTCTGTCGGCTCTGAGCTATGCGGAGTCATCCCTTGATCAGTTGTACCTTTTCTACTGTCTGTCGAATTAGCTCGGGGCCCAACAATTTTCTCTCCCCCACATCATCCCAACATAAGGGAGATCTGCATTTTTTACCATACAAGGCCTCAAATGGAGCCATCTGGATACTGGCCTGGTAGCTATTATTGTAAGAAAATTCCACCAAAGATAAGTGGTTGTCCCAAGCACCACCCAGGTCCATCACACAGGCTCGCAACATATCCTCCAGGGTTTGTATGGTTCTCTCAGACTGCCCATCTGTCTGAGGATGGAAGGCTGTGCTGAAGTTCAATTTGGTCCCCAGAGCTCTATGAAGACTCTTCCAGAATTGGGACACAAACCTAGTATCCCTATCTGATACAATAGATACGGGGATACCATGGAGCTTCACAATTTGCTCAATATACATGTTGGCCAATCTCTCACTGGAGATCCCAACTCTGAATGGCAGGAAATGGGCTGACTTCGTTAATCTGTCTACAATGACCCATACCGCATCATTGTTCCGAGGGGTCTTAGGCAGACCAGTCACGAAGTCCATAGTGATCTTCTCCCATTTCCATTGTGGAATCATCAGAGATTGAAGGGGTCCCGCAGGCCTTTGATGCTCAGCCTTCACTTGCTGACATACCAAACACTTGGCTACGTATTGAGCAATCTTGCTCTTCATTCCTTTCCACCAAAAGTTTTTCTTTAGGTCTTTATACATCTTGGTACCTCCGGGGTGCACCGTGTAAGGAGAATAGTGGGCCTCCTTCAAAATCTCTGCTCTTAGTTCCACCACATTTGGCACACAGAGCCTGCCATCAAATCTCAGGGATCCATCCTCCATTATAGCAAATTCATTTTGAACCCCTGACTTCACTGCTTCTTTAATCTTTTGCAGGTCCAAGTCTTCTTTCTGGGAGGACTTGATCCTGTTTAACAGAGTTGGTTGGAGTACAAGTGTTGCTACAAGTCCATCGGACCGTTGTACTCGCAATCCAACCTCCAGCTTCTCAAGATCCCTCCGGATGTGAGGCTGAGAGGTGATCATAGAAGCTAACTCCGAGGAGGATTTCCTACTCAAGCATCAGCTACCACATTGGCCTTCCCTGGATGATAGTGCAGGTTCAGGTCATAATCTTTTAGTAGCTCCATCCACCTCCTTTGTCTTAAGTTTAACTCCTTCTGAGTGAAGATGTACTTCAGACTTTTGTGGTCTGTGTACACATCACATGCTTCTCCATATAGATAATGCCGCCAGATCTTTAAGGCAAAAATCACAGCAGCCAACTCCAGGTCATGAGTAGGATAATTTTGCTCGTATGGCTTTAGCTGTCTGGAGGCATAAGCTATCACCTTCTCATTTTGCATCAGAACACATCCCAATCCCTTCCAGAAGCATCCGTGTATAGAGTGAATCCTCCAGATCCTGACGGAAGGGTAAGGACGGGGGCTGACACTAGGCGTTGTTTCAGCTCCTGGAAACTTCTCTCACACTCCTCAGTCCAGTCAAACTTCGCTTGCTTTTGGGTCAAGAGAGTCAGGGGTAGAGCAATGCGAGAAAAGCCCTCCACGAATCTGCGATAATATCCTGCCAGCCCTACGAAGCTTCTGACTTCAGATACATTGGAAGGTCGACTCCAATTTACGACCGCCTCAATCTTCTTTGGGTCCACTGTTATGCCATTTTTAGATATTACGTGACCCAAGAATGATACTTGGCTCAACCAGAAGTCACATTTCTGCAACTTGGCATAAAGCTTTTTCTCTCGAAGGGTTTGCAGAACAATCTTCAGGTGGTCCATATGTTCCTCCTGGCTTTTTGAATACACCAGGATGTCATCAATGAACACCACCACAAACTGGTCTAAGTATGGCTTAAAGATTCTGTTCATCAAGTCCATGAATGCTGCCGGGGCATTAGTTAACCCAAACGGCATCACCAAGAACTCGTAGTGGCCATACCTAGTCCTGAATGCTGTCTTAGGCACATCTCCAGCCTGGACCTTGAGTTGATGGTATCCTGACCGAAGGTCAATCTTTGAGAATACCCGAGCTCCTTGGAGTTGATCGAACAGATCATCGATCCTCGGCAAGGGATACTTGTTCCGCACTGTTACCTTATTGATTTCTCGGTAATCAATGCAGAGCCGAAGACTCCCATCCTTCTTTTTGACAAATAATACTGGAGCACCCCAAGGAGAGACACTCGGTCTGATAAATCCCGGTCTAGGAGCTCTTGCAATTGGTTCTTCAACTCTTTTAGTTCAGCTGGGGCCATACGATAAGGGGCCTTGGATATAGGTCCAGTGCCAGGGACCAAATCAATGGTGAACTCCACTTCCCGGTCTGGAGGCAATTCGGTCAAATCATCGGGAAGACGTCAGGAAACTCCATAGCCACTGGAATATCCTCCAATTTTACCTCTTCCTGCTGAAGGTCCTTGACCACAGCAAGAAACCCTTGGCCACCCTTCATCAAGTATTTGGCAGCCCGCAGTGCTGATACAAACACTGAAGCCAGGTGTTCTTGGCTTCCAGTAAAACTGAATTCAGGCTGATTAGGGATTTTGAAGATCACCATTTTCCTGAAACAGTCCACCGAAGCATGATAGGAGGCCAACCAGTCCATCCCAAGGATAACATCAAAGGACTTTAGTGGAAGGACGATTAGATCAGCCTTCAGCCTCTTGTCGCCCACGTTGATCTGGCAGGATCTGCATACAGACTTCACCCTCATAACATCTCCATTTGGGAATGCAATGAGCAACTCTTGTTCTAGGGGAACGGGTGTCAACGATACATTATTGGCAAGATAAACATCAGATATAAATGAATGCGTGGCACCCGGATCTACTAAAGTCTGAGCATAAGTGTTGCCTACTTTAATTGTCCCTGATCACAAAGTTTAGTTGTCTTAGATGTCATATAGCGGATCCTATTTATCCTTCATGATTAATGCATTATATCGCATATGAACCAAATAATCTTAAAGGGGTACTTAGGTAATAGGTATACCTGCCACAACGGAGTTAGAAGCGGCAGCATCCTGTTGGGTGAGGGTGAAGACCCTTCCCTGGGTCCTCGGCTGCTGCGGCTGGTTCATCCCAAGATTTGGAGAAGACAGCTGCTCCCTCCGAAGGGGACAAGTGGCCATCTTGTGATCCACTTTCCCACATATAAAGCAGGCACCTCTCGGCCCACGGCACTGCCTGCCCAGGTGGAAGTTCCCGCAGTGAGGGCAACGGGTCTCCTTACCCTTCGGTCCTGTGGGGGGCTGATATGTATCTTTCTTCTTAGCCTGCCCCGAAGACTGGCCCGAAGGAGACCCCTTCCTCTTCCTCTTTAGCTCCCACTCCTTCTGGTTCCTATTCACGTCTCTTTCGATTACCAGGGCTTTACTCACCACAGCACTATATGTGGAGAGTTCAAATGCATTGACTGCTTGCCTCAGTTTGGGTCGCAGTCCTTCAGTGAACCTGGTGATCTTGGCTCTCTCAGTGGTCACTATTTCCGGAGCAAACCGAGCTAGCCTAGTGAACTCGGCTTCGTACTGGGCCACAGAGAGATTCTTCTATTCCAGCTCTAGAAACTCAGACTCCATCTGTCTTTGCACACTACTAGGAAAGTATTTGTTGAAAAAGGCCTCCTTGAACTCCCTCCAGGAAACAGCTTGTCCACCTAATCGCTGCTCCATATGCAACCACCAATCATATGCCTCCCCTTGAAGGAGATAGGTGGCAAATCTAATCCGCTCCTCCTCCTGGCTACCATGGGCCATGAAGGCCTTCTCCATCTCCCTCATCCATCCCTCAGCATCAGCGGGATTGGTGGATCCAGAGAAGGGAGCAGGGGCTAAGCTCTTAAACTCAGCAAAGCTACGACCCCCTCCTTGCCAGGGTTGCGGCAAAGCGGGCTGGACTGGTGGTTCAGGTTCGACTCGCGGGTTTTGCTGAGTAGGAGGGCCGAGCTGAGCAGGCACCACTTGTTGGATTTGCTGCTGCATAGCCTGCACCATTTCCACAAGGGCCTGAAGTATCTCAGTCTGGCGCTGTTGTTGGCCATTCCCAGCCACATTGATGGAACCAGAGCCTCCAGAAGTTTGCTGGCCTCCCTGCTGGCCAGAGTCACCAGCCTGGGAACCTCCAACTTGTCGCATACTTCTGGTGTGACGAGGCATGACTATTCCCTGCCAAGTTTGGTTCCAATCAATATCTTTACAAACCCTTAAGTTTTCAAAATATATTTATTAGAAAAATTTTATATCTTCTTAGAGTTGTTACCCTCCCAGTGTCATCCTACTGTTTTGTTTAGTGTCATCCTATGTTGTCCCTAAGGTCAAACCTAGGCTCTGATACCACATTAGCTGTCACGCCCCAGACCCTATATTGGATCTAGGGGTGGCAACCCGCCGCATGCCTAGCATGCAAGGCGTTCCGAAATATAACATTTAATACCAGAAGTGGTAATAACTATATATCGTCCAATTTAAATGGTTCTTAATACAAATCATAATCATAGGTTTTAGGCTACATGCCCATCATACATAAGTCACTGGGGTTACAACAAAATGTTGGATCTTAGTTTCCTCTGAATGAAGCTCCAACTACCCCAGATCCCATTCTTCAGTTCTGTGGATCTGAAAAACATTGTAAGATTTGTATGAGCTTACACTCAATAAGTAAGCCTACTATTATATAATCATTTCGTCAAGAATTATCAAACCATATTTCTATGTATAAAACTTCCAATTTCAAATACATTCATCATGTTATCAAAACATGTATATCCTCAGCTCAAATAATTTTGGAAGCTTAATTATACAATAAATGCTGCAATATGCAATGTAAGCAAATCCACTGTATTCATATAATTATTATTTTCTTATGTGTCCCACGGCCCTACAATACCCATCTGGTGTATCACTCTTTAATGTCCCCTAAGAGGAAGGGTCCTGGTACCAGCGTTATGCCATATATCATAATCAATCACAACACATCCTCTAGATGTGTGTGCGTTATGCAATATATCAATCACATCACATCCTCTAGATGTGTGTCCTCCACATATCTCCCCCTATTGAGGTGGGTCCCGTATCCCTCGGCATTTCACATCGTTTCACATCATATGAGAACCGCGGCGACACATATCATCATCATATTTGCATATAGCACATCATGCATCATCATGAGCATAAGCTCCTCATATCATATATACAGTGGGTTATACATTCATAGCATAAAATACATTAATAATACCAGTATATTTTTGCAAAGCAAAAATAATCTCATTATTTAATTTTTGTACATTTATAATCCATTACTTTGCAAAATATCAGTAATCACATATAATCATAGCAGATTCCCAATTGTATAACAAAATTCCATTTTGTCTCATTTTTTTTTTCAAATAATGTAATATATCCATAATTTTTATATTCAAATAAATTATAAAAATTATAATAAATGACTTACTTACCTCAGTACGCTTATTCCAAACTGTAAATCAGCTATGTGGACATCCGGTTACCTACAGCATTAATTTCCACGATTAAATCTCAAAAATTGGAACAATGTAGCATTCCCTTAAGGTCTACCCAGTCTAATCCTGGGCCCAACTTTGGGCTCAAATATCTCTCAATTTATAAGCCTGGGGAAATAAAAATATCCCGAGAAACTAGAATCAATGCTGAATCGGGACATATTTTTATTTCTCTATTTCCGACCCAATACGGGGCCCAAATCGCAGCCCCAAAATAGCTCACGAGCCGGCCCAATAGGGCCCAACGTGGACGGCCCAAGCCGGCCCACGTCTTCATCGTCTCCCCCGCCTCCTCCCCTGTTTCGCCCGAAACAGGGGGAGGCCGTGCCGGCGGCCAGGGCCGCCGCCGACCCAATTCTGGGTGGCTCGGCCATCGGCAATCGGGCCAGAGCCGGCCGCGGCGACGACCGGCTCCCTCTCTCTCTCTCTCCCTCAATTTCTCTCTCTCTCTCTCGCTTGATTCACGGCACGCACTCGTGCCGGTGGCACGGCCGGCCACCGCGGCCGGCCGGATCCTCACCGGACGGTCGCCCGCCGTCGGTGAGGCCTCCTGGCCGACGCCCAGGCCCGGCGAGGCATCGGGCACTCCGCCGGGCCCGAACCAAGCCGTGAACCGGGTTGGTTCTCCCTCTTTCTCTCTGTCTCTCTCTCTCGATCTCTCTGCAACTCTCTCTCTCTCTCCCTTACTTGTGGCTGACCGGTGGGGGAGAGCTCATGAAGGAGGAGGGGCGTTCCCCCCCTCCTTATATAGCGGCAAGGGGAGGGTTATCCCTCCCCTGTACCCACGTGAAGGGGGCGCGTCGGCGCCCCCTTCCTTGACTGGCTGCGGCAAAGGTTGCCGCAGCCGTCAATAATGGCGGAGGAAGGGGCGGCGCCCCCTCTTCCTCCGTCAACAATGGCGGATCCTCACCATGTGAGGATCCGTCACTGTAACAGGGCTTCACATGTACCCATGTGCAAATTTTGCCGCCTATATTGGCTTTTCCTAGGAGTTGCAAACACTGGCAGACTTCTCTATGGCCATGAATGTACCAGCTACCTTTGTGACTGCCCTGACAACTTCAGGAAAAGAAATTTTCGATTCTATGTTCTCATCTGTGTTAAATCACCTCATTCTTATATTCAGTCTTTCATGAAATAAAAATCAAGTGTGACAAAGCCCTTACCCGGGAAAAGACAAACTAGAGCAGGGAGAAATTGAAGTGTAGTGATGAAATTTTCATGCTTTTGGACAGGGATGCACTATCTTTTCATTGCATAGCCAACGAAAAACTAAACACTCATCAGCATTGACTCTCATATTTTATGCTTTGATACGAAGGTTCCTCAGGCGGAGCTTGGCATTGTATCACTCTTTACTCAGTCAGCAGGAGATACACTGGCATCAACGATCTCGGATTCAGTGGCTTCAAGAGAGCGACCGTAATACCAGATTTTTTCATTTGGCCACTTTGGCATGGCATGCTGCCAATCGGATCCGGAGTATCTATGATGAGGAGGGGCATATCCTAGATGATGATGAGGCCATTCGGGAGCAGATTATCTACTTCTTCTGATCCCGCTGGTCAGAGCAGTCAGCTAGTGGCTTCCCCCTTATCCCTGTTTCTCAGGCCACTAGGGTTTCAGTTGCTGACAATGGTATGCTTATGCGGGTGGTCTCGACGGAGGAGATTCGTTCTGCTATTTGGGCTCGGGAAGGCCCCAGGCTTGGATGGCTTCCCGTCTTTCTTCTTTCGTCACTACTGGGACATTGTGGGACAGGATATTATTTTGACTATCCAGTCTATATTCTCCTCCAGATCTATCCCTCGGGACTGACAGCGGACGTTTGTTTTCCTTGTCCCAAAGCGATCAGCTGCTTCACTTCCCCAGCATTATCGGCCTATCAGCTTGTGCACCACCCTATACAAAGTTTGTGCTCGCCTATTGGTCATTTAGTTGCAGGGGTGATTCTCCGCCTGATATCTCCGAAGCAGGGGGCTTTTATCCATGGTTGTAGTATCATTGATAATGCCCTTATTGTTCAAGAGTTTATGCATGATCTACAACGTGCAACTGGTAGACATAGTCTCATGGCCGTCAAGCTGGATATGGAGAGAACTTATGACAGGATCAGCTGGATATTTCTATGGCAGACGCTTCGGGAGTTCGGATTTGCTAATCTCTTCATTGACTGGGTTATGACGTGCGTCCAGTGGCCCACTTTTTTTATTCTCATTAATGGCAGCCCAACTGCATTTTTTCCCTTAGCCATGGGTCTCTGCCAAGGATGCCCCCTCTTCCCCTTTCTGTTCATTCTGTGTGCTGATGATTTATCTCGGGCTTTTGCTCAGGCTGTCAGGGCATCTCAGCTACAACCTTATATGCTTGGGCCCCATGGCCCTCCTCTCTCTCACCTTCTCTTTGCAGACGATTGTATCTTGCTCAGCCCTGCTTTGTTCAGAATGCGATTGCCTGCTCTGCTATCTTTCTGTCTTATTACCAGGCTTTTGGTCAGCAGGTCAACTTGCATAAATCTGTTCTGTGCTTCAGCCCTTCAACCTCTTTCCGTCGCCGTGCTGCCATCTCCCAGTTGCTTGGAATCTCGACTTACTCTGACTGCCTGTCCTACCTTGGGATCCCCATTATGGGGCGATGACCCCATCAGCATGACTTCGGGGATCTTGATCGATGGATTTCTAATCGATTGGATCATTGGCAGATCTCTGGCCTCTCTATGATGGGGTGTCTAACGCTGCTTCGGTCTATCCTTACATCTCTTCTCCTTTATCTGTTATCCAACGCCCTGATTCCGGCTATCTGCCTTCGCCGGATTGAGCGATGCTTCTACGATTCCTCTGGGCGTCGATGCAGGGGGGACATGGTCTTCATCTTCTATCCTGTGATCTTGTTTGCTTGCCTACTCGAAAGGATGGTCTGGGGATCCAGTCTTTGGCGGTTCGCAGAGAGGCTCTTCTCGCTAGGCATGCCTTTAGATTCCTGTTGGACCCATATTGCTTTTGGAGCACTATCATGTGAGATAGATATGGTAGCTGGTCTACCAATCCGGCCTTCTATATTTCCCGAGGCTGTTCTTTCTTCTGGAGAGCAATCTGCCAGTCTGCCCCTACAATATGACTGATATCCATTGGATGATTGGGGACGGAAGGTCTGTTGATATTACTCAGGATACCTGGATAGCTGATCTTCCTCTATCACGCTGGCTGACCTTCCTCAGCTCTGATGTTGGTCCCTTTATGTCAGTTACAGCTTTGATTTGCCAGGATCGACCTACTTGGCATGCCCCTTTGGTGTCTTGGCTATTTGGAGCTGACTAGCATATAGGATCCTTGCCATCCCTCTTGCTTCCTCTACCGTTTCTGATGCCAGACTGTGGCGTCGATCTTGCCTCCCTTGTGCCCCTTCTAGAGATCTTCTTGACCGTTTCGCCCTTGAACATTGGGGCTGGGTGACGTGGCTTGGATCTGGTGTCTGCCCATCCATCGCAGGATTAGGCTCTTTTTGTGGAAGCTTGTGTGGGACCGCCTTCCTACTTGTTCTCTCTTGGCTGGCCGCGGTCTTTTCATTTTGCCTCTTTGCCCGATATGTGGGCTACAGGAAGAGACGGTTGAGCACGTCATTCTCACATGTTCTTGTGCATCCTGGATTTAGCAGCAGCTTCATTATACCCCGTGGATGCCAGAGGATGGACCCACTCAGCTTTCATTTCTGTACACCATCCATCTGTCTGCCCAGCACGATCCCCGCTCTCAGGATGTCCTTTCTACTTATATGGCTTATCACATATGACTGACTTAGAACTAGTTTGTCTTTGCAGAGGAGTCGGTCTCGCCTCAGGTGATCACCTGCACTGCTGTCTTCCTTTCTAGGAAGTACTTTCGCTCTGATTCTGGTATTCACTCTGATAGACCCAGCCACTGGGACTCCCCTGCTACTTTGGTAGCGCACCGTACTACGGTCCTTATCTCTTAGGAGCCCCCATCCCCGGGGTTATGTCAAAGTGAACTTTGATGGTACTATATCGGGTCGACTGTTGGATCCGGGTTTGTTATTAGGGGGCCAGAGGGAGTGTTGCTTGCGGTGGTGGACATGGTTCTTTTGACACTTCAGTCCCTATGGCTGAGCTTCAGACTGCTTTGGCTGGTATCACCTATATGGTCCGTCATTTAGGCTCTCGCCAGTTGGTTATCGAGGGAGATTCTCTCACGGTTGTCCATTGGATTAGACGGGATGTAAACCTTTACTCTCCTCACAATCCCTTGATATGTGATATTTGGGCTTCTCTTCAGTCTACCTATGCACCACTGATCTGCCATGTCTACCGAGAAGCCAACGCTGCGGCCGATTGGATTGCCTCTTTTGCTGCTCGCCACCCTGGTTAGTGGGGATGACATTTTGATGACCCTACCTTGTTATCTTGTAGCAAATTATGTACTCTAATCTATCGAGCTCAACTCGCGCTAAAGTGCTATGATCGCCCGCTTATACTAAAAAAAAGGTGCACATATTTCTCCAATACATAGCTAATGTGGAGCTAAACTTTCATATGGGTTCTCACATTCTTCCTTTATTTAAGCATTAGCATCCTTGTTATCCTAAAAGTTCGTATCCAAATCCAATCATAAATATATATACAACCCAATTATAGTGTCCCTTTAATATGGATGAACTGTATCTCTCAATCCATATAAGCTATGAGCTGTGTTTGCTTTTATATCGGCTCTTTGATGTTATATAAGTATTCAAGATCTTTCTATACATATAAAATTAAATACTCATTAGCATGGATTTTTGTATAAAATTTGCTAACAAAGTTGAAAGTTGGTAAATAACTAAGGGTTTGGCTGCTAGAGTGAGCCTAGTTAGATGCCATATTTTCCACGATAATCCAATTTTAGTCTCATTTGTTGCTTACTGCTCATTCACTGATACAAAAAATTTACATAGCATACTGACTGCTGTTGTTGGCGGTCAAAAATAAAACCTATTCGCTACTATAACTAGTGATGAATCGGAATCGTATCTATAGGGATCAAGAGCAATTATTTCCTGAAAAAAGAGAAAATTTATCTGTAGAGGATTATATTAAGAATAGTAGTTATTAAAAGAAAATAACTAATTAATTAATAAAATTAAAATAGTAGGAGAAGCAACCCAGGAATCCGAATCCATCATGCAAATAGGTTTTATCTTCTTTTCTTTATGTTGCATTAGTAATAATTTTTGCAAATTTAAGGTTAGAATAATTTATCTCTTATTAGGCACGTACCGTATAAAGAGATTACGGCATGTCCTCTTAAAGTATAAACTATCTAATTATTTACAAAGTTATAGGTCTAAACTACCATACTACGATCTGTCTCTCTTAGGCACGTATCGTATCTTGAGATCACGACACATCGATAGAGGGTACAAGTCGTGTATGCCAGATCAAAACCTCGATCATAAAAATAACTTGAAAGATATATGAAAGAAGAGCATATTTTTATTGCAAAAAAATCAAGAACAAAAAGAAAGATAGAACCTAGTTACATGCCTCATCATCATCCCAAGTTGAAGGAATCTAGCCGTGCATTGCTGCTGCTAGCATCTCCTCCATAATTTTTCTCTTCAGGCCTAAATACAATGATCTAAATAAAAGAAGAAAAGAAACTTTGTAGAAAACTCTCCCTCCAACTACTGCTTGAGGTCCTCCTTTTATAGAGCTTGTCTAGGATTTCCTCCTAATCAAAGTTGGAGTCAATCGGATGCTCAAGATCATTCAGATATCGTGAGAAAATTTTTCAACCATCCGTTCAATATCACCTGCCTTAGTTTGCATTGAGAATCATGCGAAATCATCTTTTTCTTCCTTTTTGTGCAAACCGAGTCCTGATTTGTTGCATTGAGAATCATGCGAAATCACCTCTTTCTTTCTTTTTGTGCAAATCGAGTCCTGATTTGAGTACCGTCTGCATAGTTAAACTTTAAAAATTAAGCTCTTTTCATCTACAGGCTCATTTTCTAAAACATTCATAAAAAGCATTAATTCTTAATAAATTTAAAGTAATTAATATTTATTTTAATGATTAAATTAGGATAATAAATAGACTTATCACACCCTTCAACTTAATTATTGCTAGTCCCTTAGCAATATAATTAAAATAAAACCATGCGTCACTAAAATTCTCTTTTACAAAATTAAATCTAGGCTTAAGGTTGAAAGAAGCTAGCCAGTATCACTAACTAAGTATTGAGTTTCTGAAGTAAATTTTGCAGTCAAAACTATCAGAAACTTTCTTAGAGTTCATCTATAGATCTACAGCACTTATGTTTGTAATGACTAACTTAGCATTTCGGTACTAGCTTGTAAGAAATAATGGTATCTTTGCTTATCACTTACTTTGGTCAATTTTCTAATTAGTTTAGTTCATTTCGAATCAAAACTTAGTATCATATCGTTGTCTTATTAGTACGGCTAGTTGTAATACCCAAAAATAATCTTATATTAGATTAAAAAAATATTACGTGCTTATAATTCAAATTTATCTGCTACTAATTAATTTTTACTTAAATTTTTGGATCATATGATTTCGATTTGCTAACAAATTAACTAAATTAGTATGTGGGTTTGAAACGTTAAAAGTGGTATTAAAGCTATGCGAAAGTTAGGTATAAGAAAAAGGTTATATATAGAAACGGTGGCATGACGGTGAAAGTTGATGATCATGAGAAAAGGGTAGGCATGACGGTGAAAGTTGATGGAAGCAAGAAGTGAAAGAATTCTTTGCGGTGTAATAGGTTCTTTAATAACGATTATACTATCCTACTAAGTTGTAATTCAATAATTTTTTTAATAAAAAAAATAAATTTTAATATTTTTAAGGCATAACTGGTTCAACCGTCTGACACTAGCCAAATAAGCAATTAGAATTGGATTTTTTAAGAAAAAAAAATATTTTTTAACTTTGTTTTTTTTTTTAATAACTGTTGCTATATCTCTCTCGGTACTTTGGAGAAGGGTTCAGCGTTGGGACGGCGTACATTGATGGGCTCCACGGCCTCGGCACCGCTTTTATCGAGTCAACATCATGGCTTGCTTGCACGCCCGTCGGTGTGCACTTTATGGCACTTTTCCTTCGCTCTTGGGCATCGAAAGCTTTCTTCTTGTTGATGGCAATAAATAAAAAAAACCCCTGTTGGTTGTGCTCTGCGGGACCCAAAGCTAATGGATTAGCAGTGGAACATCAACCCACCCCCTCATAAGCCTCCCTTTTTATTTCTTTCTAGTTTCTTTTTTTCTTTTCTTTTTTTTTTTCTTTTTTCCGGGTAGTTGGAGTTATAATTTTGATTAAACTGGTCTTGTTTGGTTTATGATATGATTGGATTGTTTGCACTAAACCTGAGCATCTTAACTGGCTGGATCCAAAGAGAGTAGTGGGTCGGTAGTATTAAGCACCTCCACAAGCCTCCCTTTTTATTTCTTTCTAGTGTCTTATTTCTTTTCCCCTTTCTATATTTCATGTAGTTGGATTTACATATTTGATCCAATTGATTTTTGATTTGATATGATTAATTATTTCCACTAAATTTGAGTACCTAACTTGTTACTTATGCAAGCAACTTGAGCTAGATTAAATGGGCACTAAGACTGTAGAATGAGTCTAATTATTAATTTCCAATGCAGCAACCGCATTTTTAGCTTAGTTTCCTTCCTCCGATTTCGATATCTAAATAGGATTGTTGAAAGAACAAAATTTGTTAATATGTATCATCGGATTCTCAGATAAGATGTACACAATGATCATATTTAATATGTTATATATTATCGTTATTTTTTAAAAAAAAATTTAAATATTTAATAAAACATAAAATTACATACATAAGTAGAAAATCTAATAGCAAATATCTAGCCATATCTAAGTGCTGTCCCAATTGAAATGAGCCCTTTCATGCATTATTATTACTTTTTTTTGTACAGACGAATGATCACACTATTCTCGTACGAGTCAGTCTAGAACTATCGAAGTACATAATCTGCTAAAAGCAGGAGGCAGGGATCATGCATTATTGTTGCTTTCAACATAGAGTTATGATGATGATTATTATTATTATTTTGCTTTTAGGTTCTTAAGTAGGTCCCATTTATTAGTATATTTTTTGACATATTCCCTTCCTCATAGTTTGGATGAGTCCTAAGATGCCCGTCCAAAGGCTAAGCTACTGCAGCCTTCACTGGAATCAAGGCGGTTATTTTTTTAACATAAAGTTTTTCAAATTTAATTGAAAAAATAAAATAATTATCTATAAAACTCACAATTTTTTTATTTTTCATATATATATATATTCAATCTACTTCTTTTTGTTTTAGATAAAATATTTTCTGAAAAAATATCAAACGAGCAATCAAAGGGGGAAAAAAAAAAAAAAAACATTCTCCAGGCTGTCATCTGTCAACTGGCCACCCACCAAAAATTAAAAGGAAGTAGATTTCTGCAGACATTCGCATTGAAACAAGAGAGAGCGACCAGCCACCTTCCCCTCTTTCTAAGTTGCTTGTGGGGACCTGGTAGGCTCTTAGATTAGTAGGAACTGATGAATTAGATAGCACTATGTGTCATCCAGTGATCCAATACATCACAAGGTGTTCCATGAATTGCACCAGCACCTAATGTGAGGACATGAGTTTTTGATGCCTACTTTGACAAGCAATCTGGTTTATTTTCAGGCTCCAAATAAGTTGTGAGCCAAACCACATCCTCCAAGGTGTTAATGGACAAACAAAGTGCTAGTGTGTCAGGTGGGGTTCAAGTTGAAATTTAGCTCTCATTCATCATGTCCTTGGAGCAAAGAAGTCCAATCCATTATTTAAATTTGAGCAAGGCAAGTGTGATATAATTTTATTGGCATCCAGTTCTACTCAACTTTGAGAGGTAATCTTTGTTCAAGTTAATATCACATCAATATATTTCTCACCCATTGGCACAACTAGCTACAATTGAAGTTTTTACCAACCAAGTTTCAACAAAGGTGCTTGCTTTGCATTCAAAAGAAAGATGGATCTAATTCACAAGAGCTTTTGAGTGTATGATTATAGGACTGGTATTGGGTGTACCATGAAAGGTCTCATCCTTGAATTTTGTATCTTGTTCTCTCTTCCATCTTATTTTTATGTTCCATCATCTATGCAAGGCAACTAGTGTAACAAATTCACAATAATAGGCTACAAAGACTTCCAAAAATTGATTGTAGGTTAAGTAGTTATCCTTTTGAATTACCATATAACGTTTGATAGATTGTCCTGGTATTGTGAAAGTTTCCCAATCACTCACCTATGGTGTCACATCCTAATGTTCCAATAATTCTTCCCCAACTACCACTTCACATAGGTCAAATCCTTAATGAGTGATTTGTCTCAAATCATCTTTGTTTTGGTTTTAATTCTTCTCTTGCCTCTAAGTCAGTTGTCCTCCATCATTGTCACAAGAAGCCAATCTGGAGCCCATTTTCAAACCGTATCGTTTCACACCTATTTTACGTAGAGGGTGCTGAAAAAAAAAAAAAAATTATGATGATAATTTTTTTTAAAAAATATTATTTTAAATAATACTTTTTTATCTATCATGAGATAAAAATGTCATTTTAATGCTTTTAAAAAAAAGCACAAAGTCACATTTTACCTTGTCATTTTAAATAGCGCTTTTTGAAAGTTTTTTTTTTTATTTCACACAAAGTCTCAGAAAATAGTGCTTTTAAAAGCACCTCTTGAAATGAAAAGCGTTACTTAAAATGATACTTCTTAATCGTCATTTCAAATGACGTTTTTACTTGCAATGATGGATAAAAAAATACTATTTGAAGTGGTGCTTTTCTTTTTAACATCACTCCCATAAAAACTTTTTTTTGGCACCCATTAGGTAAAATCGATGTTAAAAATATCAATTTAAAAAATAGCTCAGTCAATTGTCTGCGCCATCGGCTTCTCCTGACAATAATAAGCAATATAGTGACTGTTTTCACCCCTACTTATTAAAGATTTTTTATAACACATCTATACAAATAATCAAAATTTTTAAACTTACACATTATCATCACATAATCACAACTTCACCAAAACTAGTAATTAAGGTACCTCGCAACAACTAAAAGCATCCAAAATTTATAAAAGTTATTTATGCTTAATAAACCTTATATAGCAGGGCTTCTCACATGATCTCCTATGAGCCTTATCCAATCAAAGAATAAAAAAACAAAACCCTCAACTAACCTTTAGGTGGTGTTTAGTTAGTTATAACATAATATTATATAACTGAGAATCTTATATTTGCATGAATCCTACACACATGATAACTAAATTATTGAGAATGCAAGACTACCGTATTTGATTTATCTTAACAATATTAGCTCAAATTCTCTGCAATGCAAGCTTTATTAGCTTACTATGTTCTTAAGTTCTATTTTTATATTATATTAAGCTATATTAATTCCTTTTTGTCTTTTAAGTGGGCTCTTTTTTCTAGTAAAATAAAAAAATTCTTTGTAAAAATATTTTAAAATATATATATTATATTATTAAATATAATATTTTATATTATTATATAAATATGTAATAACATTAAATATTAAATATCATATTAATTAATTTAATACTAATATATATATATATATATTAATATTAATTTAAAATATAATATTAATATTTAAATATTATTAAGTATAAATTAAATATACAATTAAATTAAATATTAATAAAAATTTGCATGGAAGCCAATAACACAATTTAGATCAGCGAATCTATTTTTCACATAAAAATTGAATTATCATGTTAGTAAAAAATAAATAAATATAAACAATACAAACACATAAAAGCCCATCACACTCTGTTCCTTGTGTACAAGCCCTCTCATGATGGAAAGCTTGCCACCCAATCCCTTCACAGTACGTGCACGGCGTGGAGTCGTCGGTGTTACCACTCTTCCAAGATTCACCGCTAAACTCACTAAAGGAAAAGACTTTGTACGTTATACCTGGTTTAATAAATTTTATATGAGCTATCATATTTTTTTTTTTTATTGATTCACATGTATATAATATCTATGCATATAATATTTATTAAAAATATTAAAATATTTTTATAATATTTTAAAAAAATTTATGATATCTCAGTTTTAAACTTATGCATCCTAGTTTTAAACTTACGACATCATCAACTCAAAAACATGTCTGTATATAATTTTAAAATTGAACGGATATTAATGCATGCCACGTTAAAATTTAAAATGACACCCTAGTTTTAAACTTACGATATCCTAGTTTTAAACTTACGATACCATTCAAAAAGCCAAAAAAAATTATGATATCCAATTTTAAACTTATGACACCTTAGTTTTAGACTTACGATATGCGTTCAGAAAACGTGATTGTACATAAATTTAAAAAAAAAATGAACGATATTAATGCATGTATACAGTTTTTTTTTTTTTGAATTTGTATATAGATACTTTTTTTGGATGGATGTGTTAAGTTTAAAACTAGGATATCATAAATTTAAAACTAGGATATTTTTTTTTTTGCTTTCTGAACATGTCTTTAATTTTATATTACGATGTAAGTTTAAAATTAGAATATTATAATTTTTTTTGCTTTCTAAATGAATATCTATCGTAAATTTAAAACTAAAATATTATTATTTTTTAATATTATAAAAATATTTTACTATTTTTTTAATAAGCATTGACTAATAAAAAAAGGTATAGCCTACGTAAAATTGATGTGCAAAACTTTTCCCTCGCTAACTTCGAGATAGACTACCCGGCGGCGGTGGTCCAAGCGTGTGTCGCTCTCCGCGGTTACCGCTCTTTGGTAAGAAGCCCACTATCTCGTCACTCACTCTCTCTCTCTCTCTCACCCTCCATCGCGATGTGATCCTCTCTGAGCTTAGATTTCTGCTCCCTTTCTTTCCCGTTTCCATTTCGCTTTAACCCGTCACCGCCCCCTTTCTTTCTCTCTCTCTCTCCGCTTTTTCACGAGCAGTGGCTGAAGGAAGAAAAAGAAGAGAAGAAAAAGCTAGGGTTCCAACAGATCCCGTGGATTTTTTATTAGGGTTTTATTTCCAGGGCTTCCGAGGAGGAAGACGAGGATCGGATTTATTTTTTTTCTTTTCTTTTCTTTTTTGTCGGCAGATCGCTTCCTCGTCCCCTTGCCATCCTTCGGGTCGGATTTGGTGTTCTGGGGTTTTCGGGGAGGATTCGGGCTGTTTCATTGGGAGAAGATGCGATCTTGTACCTGGGATTTTGGTGAGCTTTCCGTGAATTATTGTAACTAATTGGCGCAACTCAGCAAGGAGTTATTCTGGTGGGCAAAAACTGCTTCAATCCTCTATGGAAAAGTTTGTCTTTTGGATTATTTTTCCCCCCCGGTGGAGTTTGATTTTTTGCGATGGAAAAATTGGTTTTTTGAGATCCTCCCATACTCCCGTTTAGTTGACAAGGAGTTTGACACCGGCGTTGTTTGCCTGAAGCCATCAGAAGGATCGAAAACCTTGGTTGGCTAATGCTTGTGAGATTGTGATAGTGGGAGGTATTTGAAAAGGTAGCGTAGGGATATTTAATGGGGGATATAGGGTTGTTGAAGCAAGGATGGATGTGGTTTCAGTGTCAGAAGCAGGCATTTGTGGGTACGCTGGTAGCAGCGAGCTGCGCCAGGGAAAAGCTCGTGCTTCTAATAGACCGCCACTGGCCGAGGGTTTACAGCTGGTCCATAAACGTAGGGAAGTTTCTTTTGATGCTTCTGGTCCAGTGGAAATATTGTGTTGTCAGAGGGTTTTGGTCGTTGATCAGTTTGGGTTCGGCAGCCCTATTTGTCCTAATGTGGAGCTGCTTTCTTAGCTTGACTTCGATATCCTGCTTCGTCTATGCGCTTCTAAGTCTGGTTTGCACCTTAATCTTGACTTCTGCGCTGGCAATTTCTAATGTGGCTTCTTTTTTTACATGTTAGTCTAATCCAAATAGATTGATGAGGCTGGTTTTCTATATGTAACATCTGCTTTTTTCTTCTTTATGTGTTCAAATGACTCGGTCTAATTTTTAAACTTCAACGGCTATCAACTGCAATTTCAAATTTAATCCTCTTCCTGTATTAATATCATCTTGTTTCTGGTACATATTTATTTGTTGGGTGTTTTTGTGCTTCTCTTTCGGATCAAACGCTTGTTCGTCAATGTGCTTGTTTGTTTTCCTCCTGGGCACGTTGTAAACAGATATGCTGCTACTGGAATTGAAGGTGATATAATACTCTCTTTTATGCGTTCATAGATAGTTCAATTATAACTTTTCACTATTTTTTTTCCTCTAATGGCTTTTTTGGAAAATCTGAATTTTAAATAGTCAGTTACATGGATGCTTTTGAGGCTGAGTAAATTCATTTATTTAATTATTTTCTGGTGGCCTTTCTAAATGCACTTATCAGATGTTTTCTTTTCTAGGCACATACTGTCTATCTGTCTGCCATTGGCATGTGAAAAATGTGAAGATGTGCTTTTTAGCCTGAGCCCAAGGTGTTGGGACGAAGCCTAGGCTTGGGTATTGATCAAACCTAATCTAGACTGTGTGGTAGGATGCTTAACTAACTGGGAAGTAGAAGGGGCTTTGTGAGAGAAAGAAAAGAGAGAGAAGGCATTATGATCAAACCTATAAGCTTGATAAATCTGCTAATAGCCTTTTCCACATTGAACGTGCCTTTTCCTTTGTTGAAATAAGCACTAAATCTTAATCAATGATTGTTCTTTTATACGAGGGTGAGCTTAGTGAAGGTTGCTCTGTTGTTACCTGAATGTCAAAGGTTCGAAATATAAAAACAATTACTTTGCTCATAAGGGTAAAGTTTTGCATACATTTGACCCTTCCCCAAGCCCAATAGTGGCAGGAACCTTGTGCAAAGGGACTGTTCTTTTGTACAAGTTTAGGTCAGTTTTGTCCCTTAATAGTCAAGTGAGCCCAACATTTGGGGAATATGTGCCCAAACTTGTCTTTTCACTGGGAAGAGAGTTTGAATATAAATTGGTTTATGTCTAAATTATTGAGCTTAGGTCTGACAGTTCTGTTGATAAGTTCAGATCTTTTTATTATTAATGGTTGTAGTGTCTGTCTGTTAGTCAGGTTTGGGACTACATTGAATATTTAGCATGATAGTGGTGGTAAGAGATTCTGCATGCTGCTGATAATATCTTGTTCCTTATGTGTAGATTGACTTGTCTAATTCAAATTGCTCCTAGTCAGTAGATGTTGCAATTCAAAACCAAAGTGAAGCAGGACTAGGAATACATAGTTCATCAGCTTCTAATGTGTATTTTATCAAATAGATGATTTGACACTTTTTGACTAATTTATTTTTCTTGTTGTATATTTTGAATCAATGAAGAAGTGACTGTTGTGTGAAAGATTCTTGTTTGTAGTGAGTATTTCAAATCTGCATTCTTTTTAGATCAGCAAATATAAACGATGAAGCTTCAAGATTACCTGACTTTTTCTCTATTAGCCCATCTCTATTCTGGTTGTCTTTTAGATCAATTTCCCTTTTCATTATCCATTGTATGATCAGATTTTTCATTTATTAGTTAATCACTTTGTCTCTTATATTTCTATTTCTAAGAGAGAGGCCTTTGTAAAAGTGTAATAAACTATATAAAAAGAAGCTTTCTGGAATGTCTAGACAGCTGCAATGGCTTGCCCAAGCACCTAGGGTGGACCTCCTTTATCATGTCCTCTGAAAAATATGATAACTTTCCTTTTTCTACCTTCTTTTTCCTTTGTTTTTTTTTTGGCTTTCTAGGTATTTTTTTTTGTATCTTTATGAGTTATAATTCATTTTTAAATAGAACGCCTAAATGGTCGCCTTCCAAGTAAGGTATGCTAAACCATATCAAATCACTTGGTACAGGACATCTAAACCGTACCGATGCCGAACTAGTATAGTTCACCATTTCAAACGGTATGGAGCAACTACTGCCCCGAGCCACCCTATATAGCCCAGAGCTACCTTGTATCAACTTCATACTAATGTTGTACCATACTGAATCGTCCTATACCGTGCCAAGTTGCCTAGTTCGACTTGGTATGGGGCAGTTTATGGGTTGAAATCATCTAGTTCACCTAATTAGTGTGTCATTAGTTTGGTATAGGGTAACCGTTGCACTGTTGATTTGGTACTGGTACTGAAATGGTACCGGTTCTTGGTACAGTGAATACTACTTCCAAGTAATTGGGCAATCCCATGAACACAAAACACTGGTCTCATATTATTGAGTGTCAGGGGGAATTTTTAGGGCAGGTTTATGGCTTAATATTATGATGTAAGACTGTTTAATTGGGGATAAAAGGAAGAACTTGTGCTAAGCCCTTTGGCAGCATTTTATTGAAGAAGAAAGCAGGCATAAGGCTTGAAATAAGCATTATGCATACCAAACAGATATGAAAAATGGGCACAAACAAGGACCAGTTATACCAATCAGTTTTTTATGCCATAAATAATCATTGCAAAGGAAAGCTGTCACTATTAGTAGCATAAAACCATCATAATGCTAAGATGCAGGAACAAAGTGGATAAACAACAGCATGGTCAACTATATATTGTCATCAATATGGTGCAAACATGAGGCATAAAGAGACACGAGCAGTGAATACACACAGGGTTGATACTTTTGTTACCTTGGATAAGAGAAAGCATGAGGGCAATGAGTTCATATTTTTTTCAGATTCTCAAAGCACTAACTTATCAAGGGGGAAAAAATGTATAAAAGAAAAGTTGCTGTGTAGGATAACTTCTCCCATTGTTAACACAGATGGCTATAATGACCGACCTCTACATTGCAACATGGACATAATTATAACACAGACACAAAATTTGGTAGTCTTCATCCACCAAAGAGGGCTTTTTTAGTAATGCTTGAGTGGATTTTATGGGGTTACGTCGTATACCACCGCCTTTTCTTCAATTCCCAAATCCCATATCTTTCTTTTCCCCTAGCTCTTCACCTATTGGATTCTAGGCGTATCTTTTTTTTTTTGTACATGTGCGCAAGCGCATGTGTGCGTGCATGCATGTGTTTCAAGTCAGCAAGGTTTACTTCCTACATCATGCTTATAGTTAATTTTTGAAGAAAATGTTAAGTATTTTGTTTGCTGAGCCTAGTGATTTATTTGGTCTTATTTAGAAGCAAGAATTAATATAATCCATCTATCATCTATGTGTGAAAGATACAACTTTTACAAGGACTTCTCAGTGAACCATGAAGCCTGACATATGAATTTATTATATCAGGGAGCTGCTGGGGCAGCCATTCGCTGTTTAGGCCATATTGCTGGACTTTTTATTGTTGGACTGTTCGGAATTTTGTTTATGTGGATATATGGCAACTTTTGGATTGCAGGACTTCTATTTATAGCTGGAGGTATGGAATAATATCTTTAAGTTTGGACTAATGAAATATTAAATATTCAATTTCAGTGCATCTGCACTCCTTACTGAGATACCATTCTGTTTTTTGATCATATCTGACAAGTCATTAAAGAGTTCGTTATGTGATGCCATGCAGGCTATATTTTTTTCCTAAATCATGCGCGGCTTCTGATACTAATGTCAACTGCATATGCTGTTTATTGTGTCAATGTTCGTGTTGGTTGGGTTGGAGTTTTCTATCACTAAATCTGTCTTTCCTTTCAAATGACCTTCTAAATAAGTTGCTTCAAGGATATGATTGTCCAAGTGAAGGTTCACACTTCGAAGAGCAGAAGAATTCAGAACCTGTAGTGGAAAACTTTGCTGCTGATGCTGATATTCTCCGCCAACTAATGAAGCTGAAAATATAGCATCCTTTAAATCAGCATATGCAGCACCCAGTGTGCCTACAGTTTACATACACAGAAGGAAGCTTCTTCTAGCAAGGTCATTGAAGCTGATTCAACTTCGTTAGACGAGATGAAAAGAATAATGAATGGCGCAAACCATTACGAAGTTCTAGGCTTTTCTTGGAACAAGAGTGTTGATCTTAAAATATTGAAGAAGGAATACCACAAGAAGGTGGTGGACTCATACACTATACCACTAAGAGTAACTCTTTTAAAAGTTTGTCCATCCATCCAGCGATATTTTAACTTAGCTGGTGTATATTTTGTTTATGCAGGTCTTGCTTGTGCATCCTGATAAAAATATGGGAAACTCATTAGCTTGTGAATCATTCAAAAAGCTTCAATGCGCATATGAGGCAAGTTAATCTGAGAGAAAATGATTATTCTCTTTGTTTACTAAGAATATCTTATGGGTTAAATCGAGACTAAGTGAAAAGGAGAACTAGGTCTCTATGTTAGGGTGATCCTATTCTATTTATGTTGACAGTACCTGCATAGCTTCAGGAAACTTTCTGAGAGCCATTGCTGCAACTCATGAGTGTATATTTCAGGTTCTTTCAGACTTGACAAAGAAGCAAAGTTACGACGAACAATTGAGGAAGGAAGAATCTGGGAGAGTGGGCCAGAAATCCTGTGGTACCTCTCAACAGGTAGAAATAATCATAACAAATGAATCAAATATTTTATGCAGAATTAGTAATCATCAGATAACTGAGTTATCAATATAGTTCACAAAGACTAGAGATGAAACTCATATTTTTGACTTGAATAAATGTTATGCTTGCTGGCAAGTACGTGCCATTCTTCTGAAGCATCCAAAGAAACGTGAGGCAGAATTCCCCTCATTCATGTCTAATGATAAGGTAGATCTTTCCACACACTAGCACACACCAGCTAGCGTTTTTGGCTTTGTGACTATTATCCCTGTTGCACCAGGTTGCTTTTTTGATGGAATCAACACCATTTATTGACATTGATCATAAGTTAAAACCCTGTTCATGCCATTTACTGGTTATTCTGCTTTGGCGCATGTCAAATAATGGCACATTGTGGCATGGTACGTACCAAGCCAGTGCTTAGGCCAGCATGACAACAATATGTGATTCTTCAATCCTTGCTTTAATTAACATTCGGTTCTAGATGTTCACAAACTTCAATGTCTCATTCCTGTTAATGTAGTTTCCAATGCCCAATTAAGATAACATGATGCTTGATTGTCAAGGTCAATTTACTGCATGCTATCAATTTTCTGCTAGGTATTCTTTTTCGCAAGATGCTTCTATTGTTTTCCTGGAATGTAACCCTAGTGCATGGGTTCCTGATTGGTATTTATACACAATTATCAGTTGCATTGATGTCTGTTCTTGATTGCCAACTCAAATTTGGAGCTTTTTGCTGTTGGATGATAACGCATTGTGAAGTAGAATCCATAAACCTGTTTATATATGTTACCATTCTTAACTGTGAGTATGCATCCATAGTGTGAACATGCATTTTGAATGAGCTATTTGGAAGGCTTATGAATGTTCACGTGTGCATATTTATGTGTTAGTGTATGTGCGTCATATTTGTTCTGTGGGCTTCTAATTGGGCATGTGAGTTTTTGTAAGCTTCTTCCCTGCTATAGTTATCCATACTGCCAATCTGAAACCCAAATAACTTTGGCTGTTTGCCTGATGTCATCTATTACAGGATGGGGTGGAGTATCGTTCTGAAGAATCAAGGCGTATAGAGTGTACAAAATGTGGCAATTTTCATATATGGATATGCACCAAAAGAAGTAAAGCCAGGGCAAGGTGGTGCCAGGTGACAGATTCATCCAAACTTCTTGACATTGGAATATGGAATTCCTTGTTCACTTCATACATGCTGGAACCATGTAATCTTCAACACCTGATTAGTGTAACTACTGGCATTAGGGTTGCTCCCAGTATCATCAAGCTAAAGACGGAGATGGATGGGTAGAAACTGGGTGCTCCCCACCCTCTTCGACACGTCAGAAGGTATTCTCACATTTAAGCATGCGAAAATCTTCATTTACTTTCTTGGTTTTGTTCTTGGTCATCAAGCCGAGTAACAATTGCATAAAAGTGGATGCATCAAAATCGGAAAAGTCATCTGCCATTATTTTTTTAAAAAGAAAATTTGATGCTTGTCTAAAGTGGATTGTCTACATACAGAGGAAAGATTGGACCACACCTGACTTTTTAGTGCTCGAGATATAGAGGGCATATGCTACATTTCTAATATACAAGTTATGTTAATTGATCCTTCAATATCAACTCTAGATCGGTAGTGGGACTTCTTGACAAATGTGTGGTTGATATTTTATTCTACCAGGGATTGTAACAGTGACATGCCACCATACTAACCACTGTTGCATCCAATTCATAAAACATAGAAGCACTCTTCCTGTTTATGGTAGCCTGAGTGCCTCTTCTCTTCATGTTTCCAACCATCTGCATTAAGTCTACTCGCTTACCTACATGAACGTAGCATCTGAAAACAATGAGAAGTAGCTTTGTATTGCCTTGCAACATAATGAAATATTTTCTTTTCTTAATAGCCTTATCGGGAAAGTGGAGCCAGGGCTCTCTACATATCTTGAATGTAGACCATATAAAAATTCCTCTGTTTGAAATTTTTTGCTGCTATTTGCAGAGATTAGAATCACATCTACTGGCTTATCACTTCTCTGTGGGCCTAAGTCCTCACTTAGTTTCACTTCATTGCTATCAGTAAAATGGCCTTTCTTAGCATGACACTATAAGGAAAGAAACAGTGGGAATTTGTATCCAAAAAAGTGTATATGCAGCTCATGCGGAGAATTGCAATGAGAAGGTGCCCTTTTTTAGTAAATTTAGCGTTCTTCTGCAGATAATTAAATGTTATGCTGGTAAAGCAACCATGTTTTTTTGCATCTTTGCCAAAACATATTCCCCCTCTTGTGGTCACCTTCTGGCTATAAATCAGCAGAATAGCTTTGCAAAAGGTTTTGCGGTAACATTTGCGCTCAATCTTAATGCAGCAATTACTATACAGTGAAATAACATTTTATGGAATGCAGCAATTACTAAATAGTGAAATAACATTTTATGGTCTCCTCATTGATTCTATGATTCTAACTTATGGCAGAACCTCTGGGTTTTTACATTCTCAATATTAACTCAATTAATGCTTAAAACACTAGAAGTGTGAAGATGGAATTTAATGTACTCTAGTTAATAACCATTCTTATCTTGCATTTCATATGAAATGTGAATCCCATTGTTCAGTTACCACTAACACATTTATATATTTTGTTTGATACGCTTGAGAATAAAAGATTTCAGATGCTCACATTTTATGCATCAAATTACTGAAGGCACATATTTCAATGTTACCCCCTAATGTGTTTAAATCAACATATGTCTTTCAGAGCTACTTAGTATGCCTGGTAACTTTTGGGAAGTTGTTCATATCGTATGTTGGGATGGGTTGGGTTTGGATCCGGATCGGTTGGGTTTAGGTCAGCTCAAATCAAGTCTATGTCAAAAAAAACTCTTATGCGATACCCACTCATTTTAATCAAGTTAGAAAATGCAAGCCCATACTCAAATCATTTATTTTATATAAATCCTAACCCATCAACCAATCCATTTAAATTTTTACTCTTCAATAGTATATGTAACTAAAAAATAAACAAAACAGGGTCTTCAAAGATCACAGACAACAAAATCAAACTCAACTTAAATATATCATCATCGTAATAGTAAATTTAGAAGTTTAGGATATATGATAGTTATAAAGTAATTAAGAATAAAAGTAGCTAAAATTCAATCTCATATCCTAAAATCTCATGGCCCTCCATGTCTATCACTCTCTTTAACCTTTTTTATGGAAAAATTACAGAACTATCAATTATGTTAGGTTTGGGAGTGGGTTCTTGATCGGATCATCTTGGGTGACACATTGGGTCTGGGGACTAAACCCAAACTCAACCATTTATAATTGGATTGATTTCAGGTTGATCCAGCACTGACCTGATTACAAAAAAATCCCCACCCAAACCCATTTATTTCAAGTGGAGATGGCTAATTGAGAACTTGAATTAGATCTTCAAGATGCTTTAATGTTGCACACTTTGCCACTTCATCTGCGGCTCCTCAAAAAATGTCATTTAATAAATCACAATAGCTATGATTATTCATTCTAACGATAGGTTTTACAAATGTTTTCTAAAATTTAAATGCTATTTGTGTCTCAACATATGGATGGTTAGTTTAAATATTCAATACAGTAGAAATGATTGAACTTTTTTTTGATTCAATTCTTTCATGATTGTAAATGCAAAGAATTTTTTCTATTGGATGTTATGAGCTTTGAATGGATAATATACTATCTATATTGAAGTAATGTTCCAAGCTATTTGAGCTCTACTAGGTTTGATTTGAGCCTTATGAAAAAAAAGTAAAAAACTTGCCATCTCAAGTTCCCCACTCTGTCTATTGCCATGGTCATCCCAAGTTTCCTATAGTATATTTTGTAAGAGAGATTAATTCTTTCTCTCTCTCTCTCTCTCTCTCTCTCTGTGTGTGTGTGTGTGTAGCTAAGCCCAAATCTGGTTGCTGCCTCTATCATTAGATCCACACGAATCTCAAAGCCAAAAAGCTATTTGTTAACCACTGTTAGTTGCTTTTAAAAAAAATTCGAATGAAATGAATAGAAATGGATAGAAATGGATAAAAAATAAACACAAACATGATGAAGGTAAACACTAACTCTTTCGGAGCGATATTGAACACTTATCCCACAGAATAAATACTAAAATGTTTAAAATAAACAGATAGCTTGAACCGATAAATACCTAGTCTGAATGGTGAACAAAAATGCTGAGGAATAAACAGAAACTATTGGACACTTAGTGTGTCTAAAAGAATGAGGCACATTTATGGAAATGAGATGCACAGCCAATGCCTTCGTGCTAGGTGTCCAACCTCCACGTGCCTCTTTCCTCGGAGCATGCAACACATGACATTTCTGATCCAATAGTTTCTGTTTATTCCTAAGGTGTTGTTGAGATTATCTTTTTTATTATGCAAACGATGTCTACTATGCATAGCAAGAGGAGAATGTAGAACTAAAATTTTCTCGTCTAAATGTGTAGTAGTAGCATAGTGCTAATGTTAGGATTGATTTGCCATGAAAATAAGTTTGTAGTCTGGGCAAGGCTTGGGAATATTTTGAGATCATAGAAAATTAAAGAAAATCATTGATTTATATTTTAACAAAATCTTAAAATTATGTAGTAAATTGTCAAACCTTAAAATTGCAAACTATATAAGATAAAATCTGATTCATGGACACTCATGTCGGGCATCATAGATCTGTCTGATTTTTGTATCCGGGTCAGCATGTAACAAGCTTGGTTACTTTTGAAGTTCTTTGGTTTTAGCTTCTAAAGATTGATAGAGTGTTGGACTCTTTCAACAATGATCTTGATTCTACATTTTGATGTTAGAAGTTAGGACTTTTTAAGGTGCGAAACACTTATTGATATGTTTAATCTTTGAATAAACATGGTTCAGATTGGTAAATTTATATAATTTAGTAAAATTATATTTTATCCTATGTATCTTTGTATCTCCTTTTCTTTCATGTTGTCTTGTTAGGCACGTGGATGCGCATCTGAATCTGATTCTTGTGTTTGTGCCCATGGAACACTGGATAAAGTCCGGAATGGATATGCTGAAAAAAATGGGAATAATTGGAAACATTTTTAATAAGCATTTTTTGGAAAAAAATCTCTATGAATTTGGTGATATGATGTTATATGTGGTTGCTAACTGATGATTTAAGGACATCATATAGACCATATCAGTTAATAAGTTTTTGTGGGAGACTAAGCGATGTTAGCATCTTAGCTTGCTTAGTTAGATGCAAAAAAATATGGTTGAGAAATGGAAATTTTGGTTTGGCATGTTATTTTGAACAAGAGACATGGTACAACGTCCTTCATATGGGCATAGTTCACATTAGCTAATATTTGATTTAAGATAACAACATCATAAGGTAGAGACTTAGTTTAATTTGTGAGAACTATTAACCAAGAAAAATAACTCGCAAAGCTTTACATGTATTTTGTGCAACCGGACGTGCATGAAAGGTGTGAATTATTTCATTCCCCCTTTTGTCAATAGAAACAACCGCCTTAATCTCGAACTAGTTAAGATCAGCTATGTGAATGCTTTTTTTTTTATAATCTCACTAAGTATTAGAGTCATATTTTTTTTTTGTAAGATGTGAAGATATCAAGCCATTCTTTATTACTGTCTCATGAAATTTTTGATCAACTCCATCTTTTTTTTTGTACATGTATTAAATCACTCATTCGTACTTGTACATTTCTAAGTCTACATTATAAATGTCAAATCATTTAAGTTGTCTTTCTTTTAGTTTATCTTTAATTTGTGACCTCTATCTTTTTAGAATAATTTTGTTTCTTATCTTTTCTTGTATTATTATACATCTATTTTAACGTTTTCATTTTAGCCATACTCGTCTTGTGTACATGTAATTTTTTAATCATCCAAAATTTATATCATGATGTTTGGTTGGCTTTATGGTTGTCTTATAAAATTTTTAAGTTCAACTTGGTAGGTATCTATAATCACATAATATTTCGGTTGCATTTCTTCATTTTATCCAATCTTTTTTAATTATATAGGCAACTTTCTTCTCAATCTGCCTTTCTTTATGATTAATGATCTTAAACATCAGAAATGATTCTCGATTTTTGTTATATCATCTCTATTTTCAATTTTTTACTTTACTTTCATAAAAAATAATCATTTTTAAAAACTTTATGATTCTCAATTTTTATCCTACCTTCGTCTCTATTTGCAATTTTATTAAAATTATATTATATGTATTCTGTTTTATTCTATTTAACTTAAAACCTTTATATTCTAATGCACATTTTTGTAATTTTAATTTACGATTAATCCTAACCTTAATTTCATCCACTGGTATTATATCATTCGCAAATAGTATACATATTGAAATATTATCCTAAATATACTTAGTAAGCTTATTCATAACTGGTGTAAAAAGATAAGAAATAAGAGCAGACCTCTGATGTAAGCCTATTATAAATGGAAACTCAATGATGTTAGTGTCAGTAGTTCTTACACTTGTAACTACTCTATCTTATATCCTTCATTATGTTAATATATCGAGTAGGTACATCTTTTTTTTTAGTATCTATCATAAAACTTTTCTATAGACACTATCATATACCTTCTCTAAATCAATAAAAATCATATAAAATCTTGTCTGTTTTTTTTGTAATTTTTCATTAACCTCTCAAGGAAAAAATTGCTGATATAATCAACTTTCTGGTATAAAATTAAATTGTTTCTTTAATATTTTTGTATTACATTTGAACCTATACTTAATTACTCTCTCTTAGAATTTTACAATGACTCGTAAGTTTAATATCATGGTAGTTACAACAGTTTTATATCATCTTTATTCTTTTAAATTAGTACTATAATATTCTTCCTCCATTTATGATCCATCTTAGTTTCAAAAATCTTATTGAACAAATTTATCAATCAAATTACTCCTACATTACTTAAACACTTCGAAAGCTTTGTGAAGTTTGTAAATCAATTAAATATAAGAGGGTTGAATTTTTTCATACTGTGAAGGTTGATGCGGTTGCTAAGATCTATATCTCCGTTCCAGTTGTCAGAATTTTATTGGATAATGATTTGTTATTTAGAAAGATTTGAATTATCATCTTAACTATTTGTTTTCATTGAAGGTAGCTTGCTTTGAGGAGAAGCTTGGCTTTCATATCACCTAGAATTAGGTTCAAAATAAATAAGCTGGAGATAATTGTTCAGAAATGTATTGTATAATCCCATTTGAGGAATTGCCAGCCTATTTGTCGGTGAAAGCAGGCTTATAAATAAAGCTTCTCAATTGGAGTGCCTAGAATGAAGCAACAAGACTAGAGTACAACTCTTTGGATCAATCAAAAACATGGAAAGTGTAGCTAAGTTATGTGAGAGTCTATATTGCATCTTACATTATAGATGCACAGTACAGTGCAATTTCTGTAGGCTATTGCCTAAAATACCAGTTTAGTCTGTTTATAAGAGGATGTTCAGTTGGTACTTGTGTAAATTGTTTTCTATGGTGTTAATTATGGGTCATTGTGGATATTAATATAAAAAATATATAATGTTTACTCTACCAGTTTCTCCCCAAAAAAAATATTATGCGCATCTGGCTTTCAGGTGTCTTTCACTTCAATTATCAAGCACTTAAACAAGAACACTTTTGAACTGATCATCTTTTTAGTTAATTTGGAAAGTTAATTTCTTGCTTTTCAGGTGGAAATACCTCGAGCTTTTGTATGTGCTGAGAGCAAAATTTTTGATGTGTCTGAGTGGGCCAGTTGTCAGGTCAGTTTCTAGCTTTTATCATATGATTGCAGCATTTTTCCTTTGATATTTGTGATCATTACTATGTGTTTCTTTATTGTAATGAAATTATTCTCTCTTGCACAGCTACCACTTGGTGGTAGTGGTCAAAGGTGAGGTTCAAAATTTCTATATTATTTACAAATTCTTCAATATTCTTGTAAGAGTCATTCCATAGTTTTATGTCAATTCCAGCCTCAACTAAACTATAAATTGAAGTTAGACATGTTGAATATTATGCAGGTGATTTATCCAGTTTCCCATTTGTTGATTTCAATATAATCTTCTTCCACCTCAATTGGACCTAACATCACGTAGAATTTCTTTTTAATGTTTATTTTTACTGAAATAGGATCATATTACTAAAAGTTCTACTTGAAAAGAGATGGGTAGTAGAACTACTTTTTTTTTTTTTTTGGTTTGGGGGGGTGGGGGGGGGGGAGGATATCTGACTACATACTACATATTTAGCATGATAAATTGCTGACATCGACAAGTAGGTGGCAGCTTGCATGAATCATGGTGGTGTTTCCATACCATTAAGATTCAGAAGCCTCTACAAGTAACCATTGCTCTATTCAACAAAAGATTGTTTAAAATGTTGCACTTAAGCTGTATGCACAACCTGTCACTGTTGTTCGTTCTAATGGTTGGACTCTATCCCTTTGGAGTATTTCACTCTCCACAAAACTTGCTTATCAGTGAGATGAACTAATCTTTCTTGAATTGTACATACACCCTAATTTCTAGTGTCCAACATACATGTTGTTATTATCAGTTTAACTGATCATATTTTATGACCAACTTGGCTTATGCCAAATGATCTATACCAAATGAGTATCAATTTATTCCCATTTTCAGGACATTATACTGATTTGCAAGGCTCAACTCTTGAGAATTGATTGTGGCACAGTTTAAGAACTAATGCATTTCTATATCCATTACTATGTTACTTGTGACCCATTTCTCATATGATATGTAGGAACTCTTTGAAATCTGTTTTTGCGTAATTGTTGCAATACCAGCAATATTCTATGCATCATATCTTGGTTGAGGGTTAAATTCATGTAATCCATGTATGAGGTGTAAATGTGCTGGCCTTAATAAAGAATGTGAGGAAAAAAAATCTAGAAATCTAAGTTTAAGTTGAAAACTCAGTGTTGCTTCAAATAACATTCAGAAAGTATATAACTTTGACGGAATTGAAATATAAAAAAGACTAGCATTGGGCATGTGCTGTGCACATGATGCTTTGGATATGTGAGTTATTGTGAATGGTTAAATTAGATATCTATATCATCAAATCCCTCTTTTGATACTGATATTCTTGGAGGTTTTGTCCATATTCTCTTTTTCATGATAAATACATCTTCTGAATATTGCTATCTGATATCCATACTATTTGAGAGAGAGAGAACCAACCTGAGAACTCAAGTGCAACAAACTCACTGGGTTGATTTCAGATGGTTTTAAGTGCAAATTGATTCAGCACTACTTTTTTTTATCTATGCCCAATTGGATCCATTTTGTCTTGTGTCAACCCTCATAGGTTGGAAAGCTAGAACCTCCTCCATTTACTGTAAGGGTGCAAGCACCTGAAGATAGGAATTCAGTGGGTCTTTTTTCTTAAGGAAGAGGGATGTTGATGGTATGCTCCTCCATTTATTTGTGAGGGTAACCACTGGGAGATAGGCAAGTCCATTCGGTCTATTTTCTTGAGGCAGAAGGATGTTGATGGTATGTGTGGTATATGGACGAACCACAGTTTGGAGTGAGTATATTGACAGGTCAGGAGGTCTTTTCTTTCTAATAATGAATAGATAGAGGACAAATTTAAAAAAATCGCAGATATTTGGAACAATTAGGTGACTAGGCAATTTAGATTGACTGTTTTCGTGTGACCACTAACAAAAATGAGAGGTTTATTAGGATTCAAAAAACCCATGGATATATGGACTGGCTATGTATTTTTGGTTACATTGACGATAATCTGGAAGTACGAATATGATTTTTGACTTTGTAACAACTTTCTCAGTGATACCGTCAGATATAACTAGAGGCATCTACTGGAGCCAATTTGATAGTCATCAGACTGGTAGGTGTATCATTTCAGTAGTGCATCACCCGAAATCAGCTCCAGTCTTGCAATGTTAACTTCTTATTCCCCAAATTGATATGCTGTACTTCTACTGTCTTGCCTTCTGTTTAGAAATAAGACCTCTGTCAGATGACTTAAATGTAAATACGGTAGAAATAAGGATGTGCCTCTAATAACTATTGACCGGTATGTCTGGGGTTGGACAGTTCAAGTCCAAGATGTCAAATGTGTAGCATAGTTATGAATATAATGCAGCACAGTAGTTATGCAAATTTTTCAAGCCTTTCCCCCTGGTTTGCTCTCTTGAGTTTTAACTTAGGATTTGTCTTCTGTTTACAATTTCTTGCCACATCTACTGTGAATATTTAGCAAAATAATAAATGTCATATATATTGTTTTAATTTGTTACTTAAATTTTTGCTTCCTGAACAGGTTATATATTATTATGATCATTCTCCTAGAAAGCTTGACATCATTTTTGTCATTCTGTTTCTGAAAAACCATTGTTTGCAGGGAATGCAATGCAACCCTAATACTCATCGACCCAGCTTCCAAGTAACCATGGTTGGTCTGGATAAGCCAGGGCAGAGATCAAATTCCTCTAGATGTTCATGCGGTTTGGGTGCTAAGATGAATGAGGGGGATGATGTATTTGAGCTATGGCTTCAGCAGGCCTTGGCATCTGGTGTCTTTTCTGAACTCCCAAACGTAGAAAAAGTTGGAGCCCATTTAAGATACATCACAAAGGTTTGAAACAATGGCGGAGGTCTCCATGAACGCAAATTAAGACTAAAAAACTGGGTTATATCTTCATTGAAGATCTTATATATCTGATCTTAAAAGAAGAGATAAAAAGCTTGACACCGACGAGGCATGCAGGTCTTCTCCATTTCCACATTTGAAGGCCTCGATGAAGACAGCAGAGATCAGAACTGTTGAAGCTGACACCAGAAGGAGGGCATGAAACGGTGCATAATTTACAGGTCTATTTCTTTCAATCTTTCAAGGAGAAATAAAGAAAAAGGAACAACGTTAAGAAGGGACTGTCTATACATATCAGAGGCATGTCTTCAAGGTAAACAATTGCTTTTCAAAAATGTACCTTAGGATGACCTGGTGAGTGCCATGTAAATTTCAGCTGTCGGGTAAAGGGCCTCATGCAAGCGTGTAAAAGAATTACTAGTGATTGAAGATTTAAGTGGTTCTTCTCTTAGCATTTGCATTATGGCATCTCTCTCTTTAACCAATGAACAATGTATGTTTAACATTAAAAGAAAAAAGAAGAATCATCAATAATGATGTTCTTTCTTTACTTTCTATGAGGCCAAGCATCTTTGCATTCCCATGTTTGGTCAACGGGCACTAGACCTTTTTCATCGATGGAACTTTGTATTCTGATAGCCTCTAGTTTATTTTTCAAGGAAAAGAGCTTCCTTGTGACATAGCAGATTTTTTAAAATCAAAGTGGCTGGTCCACTCTCTTTTCAGCAAAGGTTTCTGAAGGCTGATATCTAAGCTATTTTTGGTGTGTGTCTGGTGAACAGGGACTGATTTATCGTATTTGATATAGCAAATGAAAGATTAACTACTACACTGAGTTTAACTGGAAAGTAGAAAAATAGAAATAAAAATTCTTGACAGATTGGTGTATGATTGAAAAACTGTCAGTTTGCAATGGCTGAGATATAGGGGGCCTTTAATATTCTTAGCCAACTGCCTGCTACTGGTGCAAATTGATGCTGCAACAGGAGAGAGAAAATCCTTGCTCCTTGGTGCTGTCTGGCTGATGTACTCGGAAGCTTGTCCTCTTAAAGCTAGAAAAGGAGAATGTGGCTTCTCTACTGGAATAATATGTTGCCCCTGAATTCAATAATTCATGAAGCTGATCCTCGTAATTTGCAACCAAATATCAGGATCCTTGAGGTTTGCGCTTCTCATTGTCATAGGATTGGTTATATTATTCCTGGCCTGTAATCGGCTTGCAATAAATGGGTTTAAGTTTGAGTTAGAATTAGAAACTAAACAGGCTGATCCCTCTTAACCCATATATTAAGCGGTTAGATTCAGGTTTTGCCTCTAACCCATTTAATCTGTTTGAGTAGCTAGTTGAATTTGCTTGGTTCAATTTGATCTATTTATTCAAACTCATTTGTATTACTAATTAACATATCTTTTTATTATTAATAATATCAAGTAGATTTAGCTGATCAGATCGAATTATCTATTTATTAAATAGGATAGATTCAGATTTAAAATTTTGATCCATTTAACTAATGGGTCAAGTTTGGATTGATGATTTTTATGAGCAATCCGCATTAGATTCGAATCATTTGCAGTCCATTTCAATCTGTTGCCATCTCTATACTAGAATCCTAACCTGGCACTCCCTTCAAGTCAATTTTCAGACATAAGGTTTACCATTTACCAAGCTCTCAAAATTAGGGCCTAATCTAAGTCACCCCTTCCAATTTTGTCAGGCCTACCCACGGTGTCATAAGCCATTAGATTCGGGTGGAAGTTGACAACCGAACCACCACCCCTATTAATTGGTGCAACAATCCATTAGTATCATATAACTAATTAAATTCATGGAAGACAGCCCATTGTGAAAGAAACTAATTACCTTACCTAACAAAAGAAAGAAGAAATAGGATACCCCCTCATTTGCTAAAAGTTGTTTAAGTCTGCTGCTTTTAGTTGGCTTTCATTTACTGATGGCCCCAGTTCAGACCACTGAGAGACCAGATCTTTCTTGGCACATGTTTCCATTCATTGTCTGATTGGGTGAGTGACCCCGGGGGATATCCTTGATCGAGAAGGAAGGCAAAAGGGACTTTAATTAAGTAACACAGGTATCCCAAATATTCAGCCAATATGTGATGATTGACATATTAAAATATCATTTCGTAGGGCAATAACAAGATTAGGTAGAATGTTGATGTTTAAATATATTAATAAAATAAAAAACTAAGGGCGTGCTTGGCATATATTGCTTTGTTATCTATTTTTCCATCCAGTATGCTCTGAATTATTTTTTCAGATTAGAACATCTTAGAGTGGACATAAATAATGAATATAAAAATTTTATGCATATGCTATCTTCATCATTGATCTCCATACTATCACTAATTTATAAAGAAATAAATAACATATAAAGAAAAGGGAAAAAAAAAAACTTAAATGGCATTGTTCCTAAATAGAAATCTTGTTTACAAAGAAAAAAATGAAATGATGTCAGCCTCATGGGTGATGACAAATGACATGCCATACAATCATATATACTCATTAAATCTGCCTCAACTAATTGGATTCAGATTGAAGGATTCCCATTCATGAAGTCCCTTTTTCAAGATCAACTCTGATGTTATTAATTTGTAGTGCTCTATTTCATGAACTCAACAGCTATCAATCACTGTTAAAATTCTTTTTACAGGCTGATGAATTTCTTTTCACGATTGGCTTGCCTTAAATTAACTCTCCACCATTTCATTCGGATACAAATTTGTCACCAAGAGTAGCAGATTAGCTCTCGTGACTTATTACAACTAGAGCTTGAAGCGAAGCCATTACTTGTGTGTCTTTTCTGGACCACAGAATGAACCCCGTGAAAGCCGACAGCAGTGTCTGTAACAAAAGATCCAGATCGAATGAATCTTCTTCAACTGCAAGAAATTAAAGAGAGTAATTAGAAGGCTGAACATAAAAATCTTTGCCTGCCATGGGCCCCATCGGCCTCCAGACATTTAGGGCAGTCCTTGAGCCGCGCAATGGCTCTCCTTTGAAAAATTCTACAGCAAATCTGATCCACCACTTAAGATATAAATCCTAGGAAAAGTCTTTCCTGCACCGCCTCCGATGCAGAAAGCATCGAGCATGCCCGTGCGGGCACATGTGCAGAGCATGCTTCGACCCATTGAATCATGACATGCACGCCTGCACGAACGCGCGGCCAATAGTCATGCTCGATGCACGCATTCGTGTACCAGGGGACGGTGCACAAAATTATTCCCTAAAATTCTACTAATCAGTGAGTGCTGTACACCAGTGCATCATATATATATATATATATATATATATATATATATTAGATTTTTTTTTTGCCTTATATTCTTATCTTATAATTTTTGATTCTCTTGCTTCTTTAATAACTTTTCTTATCTATAATTTTGAACCTTAATTAACAACGTACAGTTTTATGTATGGGGTTGCAGTAGAATCTTGTGTGTGTCAATTAACATGGGAAGTTCACCAAAACTATATATATAATTAATTAGAGAGGTTACTCGTGCGTGGGTGTCTGTTTTGCACACCATATATACTCTCTACTATATGACTTCCTTTGATGGATCTTTCCAATGTCCATTATTGGAAGCATGCATATATATTTTCTTAAGCAACATCTTCTTATATATAGGCTTCTACTGATCATGTATGCATGCTTCTCTTCTATGAGATATCTTCAGACCATATCCATCTATTATTGCTTTCAATAAAAACAAATTAACAAATCACTCTCAATAAAAATAATAACATAATTAAGATGCCAATCTCTTTCATGCATGCTTATCGAGAGGTAAGTTATATATCCTTAAAATATATGTCTTGTCTGAAACCAAGGGCTCTCAAGAGTACTAGAGAGTCTCATTGCCTAGTGATATATGCAGGTCTTTTTCTCAAGCAAGCCACCCACATTGATATGGAGATCTCAACCACCCCTAACGCTATTGAATGCCAACATTGAAGTCCCAATTGCACTTAAATCCAAGCTAGGCTTCATTCCTTGAGCTCATCAGTACTACCAACAAAACTAGTCTCTCTCTTGCTAGCTTCTGCCTGCATGTCGAGCCATCCCATACACCAAGCCAACAAGAACGGTCCCTTTGGGGACCTCACGAGAGAGGAGTTCTACCGAAGGCACCGCCTCCTCCACCAAGAGGCCTTCATGCTCGACAAGCACAACAGGAGGATCTTCACCCAGACCTGGCGTCCAGCATCGCCGCGCGGCCGAGCTCCGCGGCATCGTCGCCATGGTCCACGGCTACAACTCCGAGAGCAGCTGGATCTTCCAGCTCACCGCGGTGGCCGTCGCCAAGCTGGGCTTCCTCGCGTGCGCGCTCGACCTCCCGGGGCACGGCCACTCCGACGGCCGGCGCGGCCACATTCCGAGCATCGGCCCGGTGATTGACGACTGCATCCAATTCTTCGACTCGGTCCGGTCGGCCCACCCCCAGCTTCCGGCCTTCTTGTACGGCGAGTCTCTTGGCGGGGCCATCGCCATGCTGGTGTGCCTCGAGCGAAAGGACGACGCCTGGGACGGCTTGATCCTGAACGGCGCCATGTGCGGCGTCTCGGCCAAGTTCAAGCCGATGTGGCCCTGGAGAAGTTCCTGCCGTTGGTGGCCGTCGTGGCGCCGAGCTGGAGGGTGATCACGAAGTCTCTGGTGGACGAGTCGTACAAGGAGAAGTGGAAGAGAGAGCTGGTGAGGAGATGCCCCAGGGTTCAGGCGTCCGAGCACCCTCCGGCGTCGACGGCGCTGGAGTTTCTCAGGATCTGCAAGGAGATCCGGAGGAGGTGCGGCGAGTTGGAGCTTCCCATGCTGGTGCTCCACGGGGAGGAGGACTCGGTGTGCGACTCGGAATCGGCCGAGATGGTGTACGAGTTGGCGAGAAGCAAGGACAAAACGCTGAGGATTTTGCCGGGAGCGTGGCATCAGTTGATTGGAGAGCCGCAGGAGACCGTGGGGTTGGGATTCGGGATCATCTTCTCTTGGCTCAAGGACCGGATCACCAACCTCTCTTCTTTGCCCTCTTCCGCTTTATTATTATGATGCATATATATATATAGAGCCATTGGCGTGAATATTGTGATCAATGGGTTGGTTAATTAGGTTTCGCATGGAACTTTATTTTCAAAAAAAAAAAAAATTATATCTCATATTAGTAAACAGTTTACTTTTTTTTTTTTTTTTATGTTAGAAATTGAGCCTTTTTGTTCTATAAAGCATGAGCATCCATTGGCTTGTGTTTGAATGAAGAGAAAAATAGAAAGGAAGAAACTAAGAAGAAAAATAAAATTTATCTTTTAGATGGAGAAAAAAGAAAGAAAAGAAAAAAAAAATAGGATGAAAAAAGTGATGAGCCTCACCTAAAATTTTCTTAAGAGATTTCGAGATAAAACTCAAAAGTGCTCTTTCATTTTTTTTAATTCCAATATGACCCTTTCAATGAAAAATTGATATTTTTTAATCATTTATAATAAGGGCATTATTATCATTATAAATTATCAACTTTTCTTTCCTTTTTATTTCATTTCACTCATCAAACAGAAGAAGATAAAATATGCTTATAATTTTAGAAAATATAAATCATCAACTTTTCTTTCCATTTTCTCTTCCTTTATTTTTCTCTCCCTACTTTTCTCTCCATTTATGTTTCAACATGTGTTTATATGCTTATAATTCTAAGTATGAGCATGTGCTAGATTTAAAGGATTTTAGGTTAAAATCAAAATTAAATCACACAAAATTGATTCTATAATTGTTAATTTAGAACGAAACCAATCATTTTTTGAAACCAATGCAAAACTAATCCAAGTAGCCTTTAGACCAATTCTAGGTAGAATGCATTCTACTTTTTTTTTTTTTAAGTATTAGCTTCAAATTTTTTTACTTTTTATCATTCTTAATATATTACAAAAAATTTTCTTAGTTATAAAAACAAGACAAGATGATGAGAGACATCATAAAAATGCTTAAAAATTTTAAAATATTAATAAATAATATTTGATTTTTCTCTTTTTTATCAAATGAAACTTGTCTAATATTTAGGAGTTAATTTTTTCTTAGTTGTTAACTAAGAAGAATATATATAATATTTATTAATCAAACTAGCATTAAATATCTTTACTAAAGGTGATAAATCATTTACGAGTTGTATTTAAGATTACTAATTTGATTTCTAAAAGTATTTTATTCCCTACATACTTTAACAAGTGAAGATGCTGTTGTAAGGTGTGGAACTACAAAGAAGAAATTTCACTAAGGTAGGGAGACCAAAAGATTTTACTGAGGGATCATTTTCTCATGGATTTAGTCCTCATCGAAATTAAATTAAATTACACAACCCTTCCTCTTATTATGGTACTTGGATGCTAGCTGTCTGATAATTGAAGTGTTATCCTCTTTGATATTCAATACCTTTAACCAATTAAAACCCATTGCCTATGCAAATCACGTTTTGCTTCCAGCCAATCTTTGAAATAATCATGCAAGTTGGCAGTTGCTTTCACCTCTCATGCCTGGGTTCAGAGGTTACCATCATGCACAAAAGTGCACTGTGAAAGAAGCTTAGCTTATTAATATTAACTTAGCTTATTAACTACGACTGCTTTGTGCTCTTATATCATACATCAGGATCCGTGGCCAAATGATCGAGTTTGGAACTATTGGAATTAGATCCAACCTTTTGGTGAAGACCATCACCATAAGCCCAAGAATCATTCATATTTAATCATTAAGAATTCATAATCGATAAACGGAAGTGTACCTGAATCCATATTGTTTGATTGCTCTCCAGAGCCCTGCGGTTGGCCTTCAAGATCAATACGTACTCCCAGATAGCCTTTTAGAATTTTCTCTAGGCTATTCTTTCTGATGATGGGAGAAGAAGGTCGTACATGCGATCCAGGGACCATAACCGCTATATATAGATAATTTCATCATTATCTTTTGGTATTTCTATTTTAGCCCATCATAAAAATAAAATAATCCCTTAGGTCTCTACACATTAAAGGGTCACACCTAATCAAATACATTAAAGCCCAAATCATTGAAACCTTAGCTGATCACTTTTAATTGGGCTTAACCTTATTTGATAATCCACAATACATAATTATTTCACATATAAGCCCAATGTTGGATTAAAAATCCAACAATCTTCCACTAGGCTATATGTGTAACCTTATAATTATGTTGCAAAAATAACCAAATGAACTCAATTTTACTGTCATTACTGAAATGTATCTATAACCAATTCGGTCCATCAACCATACCAATATAGGATCAAAGCGGCCTTTGTTATATCTATCATAACTCGACCCATCAATGGTTACGTATGTTGATACAACTGAATGACATGGATCATGATGTGGATGTGTAGCATGGAAATTACATGTAATATGATCTTAACATGCCTATTTCCACTGGTCCTTCTTAAACTTGAGTGAAATCAAAACTTTAACATAATTATACAGAGTGTACTGAACTGAATGAAATACTTTATTTCTGATCAGAAAATATCCAAACACATAAGTGTGTACAAACCAAACATAAAGCATAAAATAGAAGCAATACAAACTCCCACTGAATCTAAGCATCGTCATGCTCTATAATGCTCATGTGAGCAGTATGCTCATGAAAGACCTTGGGCGGCACACCCTTTGTAAGGGGATCTGCAGCCATAGAGTTTATCCCTATATGCTCTATATAAATCTGACCACTCTGTACTCTTTCCTTTACAACCAGGAACTTGATGTCAATATGCTTTGACTTGGTCGAACTCATATTGTTGTTGGAATATAATACGGCTGACTTGTTGTCACAAAGTAACTTTAGCGGTCTTTCAATTCCTTCCAATATGCACAGCTCAATGACAAAATTTTTAGCCATATCCATGATTGGATGCTTCATAACATGCTATAAATTCTGCTGCCATGGTAGAAGAAGCTATGAGTGTGTTTTGCACTTTTCCAAGAAATAGCCCCACCACCTAACATATATATATATAGTCCGAAGTGGATCTTTTACTATCTTGGCATCCCGCAAAGTCGGAGTCAGAATACCCAATGATCTCAAAATGATCTGATCTCCTATATGTGAGCATATAATCTTTTGTTCTTTTCAGATATCTCATAACCCTTTTGGCTGCTTTCCAGTGATCCATACCTGGGTTGCTTAAATATCTGCCTAACACTCCAACAATGTATGCAATATCCGGACGCGTACAAACTTGAGCATACATTAGACTCCCTACAACCAAAGCATAAGAAATCTTCTGCATTTCTTCAACTTCAAGGTTTCCTTTTGGGCACTGATTAATACTGAATTTATCTCCTTTAGTGATAGGGGTATCACCTGGTTTGCAATTTTGCATGCCAAATCTCTTAAGTACTTTATCGATATAGCTCCTTTGTGATAATCCAAGGATACTCTAAGAATGATCTTAATGTATCTGGATTCCCAATACAAAGGAGGCATCACCAAGATCTTTCATTTAAAAATTGCTTGATAGAAATCTCTTGGTTTCGTGCAACATTCCTATATCATTTGTGGCAAGCAATATGTCATCCATATACAAAACCAAAAAATGCATTTACTCCCACTAAACTTATGATACACACAATCATCAACTGCATTCACTTCAAAATTAAATGAGAGAATTACTTGATGAAATTTATGGTACCATTGTCGAGAAGCTTGCTTTAACCCATAAATGGATTTTATCAATTTGCAAACCTTTTTCTTTGGACTCCTGACACAAAGTTTTCTGGTTGCACCATATAAATTGTCTCATCAATGTCTCCATTGAGAAACGCCATCTTGACATCCATTTGATGGAGTTCCATATCATACTGTGCAACAAGAGCCATGATTGTCCTAAAAGAGTCCTTTGATGAAACTGGAAAAAAGGTCTCTTTAAAGTCAATCCCTTCCTTTTAAGTATAGCCTTTAGCCATAAGATGAGCTTTATACCTTTCCACATTACCCTTTGAATCCCGTTTGGTCTTAAAAATCCATTTGTAACCAATGGGTTTCACACCTTTGGTACTGGGACAAGTTCCCAAACTTTATTATCTTGCATAGACTTATACTCTTCTTTCATTGCTTCAATTCATTTTCTGAATTGGAACCTTGTATGGCTTGAAGGAAGTTGACAGGATCATCTTCCATCATGCCATTATTTTCCTCATGTTCCTGAAGAAACACTATATAATCATATGGAATGACATTCTTCCTTTCTTTAGTGGATCGCCGCAAAGCACTTATTCTTGATGCACTTGTTCTTGAGATTATTGAGTTTGTACCTATGAGGGTTAAACAACAATTTCTTGTTGTTCTGGACTTGCAACTTGATCATTATCAAAAGCAATTATAGGAATAGGAACTAGCTGCTCTTCAACAAGAGTAGTAGGTTCCAATTTCTCCTCAAAGATAAAGTCTCTAACTTTATTTCTTCCCCCAAACTCAATATCCTCAAAGAACGTTGCAGTTCCCGTTTCAAAAATTATCCTTGATTTGGGATCATAAAACTTGAAACCCTTGGATCGCTCAGAATACCCAACAAAGTAGCTGCTCACTGTCCTGGAGTCCAATTTCTTTTAATATGGTCTATAAGGCCTTGCCTCAGTTGGACATCCCCAAACATGAAAATGCTTTAGACTAGGCTTCCGTCCTATCCAAAGCTCATAAGGTATTTTGATAGCTGCTTTAGTTGGTACTCTATTCAGAATGTAGGCTGCTGTCTTTAGTGCCTCTCCCAGAGTGACTCTGGTAAGGTAGAATGGCAAATCATACTCCTTACCATATCCTTAAGAGTCTTGTTTCATCTTTCAGCTACACCATTCATGCTAGGTGATCCTAGCATGGTGTATTATGGGATAATTCCACACTCCTCTAGGTATCTGGCAAATGGTCCTGGACGTTGTTCACCTGATCCATCATATCTACCATAATATTCACCACCACGGTCAGATCTGACTCCTTTAATCCTTTTGCTGAGTTGAAGCTCAACTTCAGCTTTAAATGATTTGAACACATCCAAAACTTGGGACTTTTCATGAATAAGAAATAGGTATGCATATCTTGAATAATCATCTATAAATGATATAAAATATTGTTGACCATTCCAAGAAGGTGTAGGAAATGGTCCACAAATGTCGTATGTATCAACTCTAAGACTTCCATAGTTCTATATGCACCCAATTTCTTTGTTTTGTCTGTTTGCCCTTAATACAATCAACACAGACATTAAAGTCTGTAAAATCAATAGAATCCAAAATTCCATCAGACACAAGTCGTTCAACTCTATTTCTAGAGATGTGACCTAATCGCTTATGCCATAATGTTCCTGAATTTTCATTGCAAATTTTACGCTTAGTACCTCTTAATTTCATATTCAGGGTTTCATTATAAGAAGCAACAGTATCAAGTAAATATAGATTGTCATACACCATAAGAGAACCAGTTCCAATAATATTTGAATTTAACGAAAGACTAAACTGACTATTTCCAAATGAACAACAATATCCTAATTTGTCCAAAGCTGAAATAGAAATCAAATTTCGTCTAAATAACGGTACTACAAAAGTGTCTTTCAAATCAAAATATAACAAGAACTTAATAGCAATCTAAAATGCCCAATTGCCTCCACATCTACCGACTTGCCATCTCCCGTATAAATGCGTCTTTCAGCATCAATTGGCCTTCGGTAGCTTAGGCAACCCTCCATTGAAACATTGATGTTAGTAGTAGCACCAGAATCTAACCACCAAGTATTTCTAGGTACTAAAGCTATATTTACTTCAGACCATATTAAGAAATGTACCTTAATGTGTCTAGGCTTATTTGAACAAACTTTTGGAACATTCCTTCTTAATGTATCTAGGCTTATTACAAAAGAAACAACACAACCTTATTTTTTTTTTATTTTCTTGCCTTTATCCTTGCCCTTGAAGTTATTACCATTAAGGACCGGCACTGAATTGAGGTTAGCAGAAATATTAGTAACATTAGCTGTAAAATAAAAGCAATACATAAATAACATGCTCATGTAAATAATTAACACCAAATATTAATAAATTCAAATTAATAGTAAATCCCATCTCAAGATACCCAGTGCAATATTAATATCAAGTCTTTGGACCGTAATATTAACTACTAGTGGTTCTCTTTTGTAATGATCAAACACTAACAATAATCCATGTCAAATAATAGATATATCTTTGGATCGACTTATTACTCACATGTAAATTCTTATAATCGTTACGTGTTTACTATCACACATGTGTAGTTCGGCCAAGCATTAACCTTCCTTTGGGCCGATTAATACCCGCATGAAACATACACATACACAACATCCAACATCCTTCATGAACATGAGGTCACTTTAGTGATATCTTGTTTCAATTAATTCATTTCGAACTATGGACAATTTATTAGGCATCAAAATACCATTAATTTGAATTTGATTGAACCTCGTTCCAACTCAATCTTTATAACAGAAAAATAATTTATCCTAATTGATAAAGCTTTATTTTATGGAACCAATTAAACCGTACGGAAGGAGGTTGCTCATGCTTATAAAATTAAAAATAATAATTTTAATGAAAACCCGAAAATATTGCCAAAGGCATTAACTAGTCCAAAATTCATGCATTAATTATTCATAAATGTTATCCCTTTTCATGCATTAAATGCCATGCATTAAATAAGATTCTATGCATTAAATGCTCCCCTTCGGTGCCATACCTAACTCCCCTTGGAGTCTGGAGACCCATGGAACGGTGAAGACACTGTATCCCAATAAAAAATTCCTACCAGTCGTTTCTTCTTGATCTGCTTAAGGTGCTAAAAGTTCAGAAAAGTTGCGAGAGGCCATAAAGTGGTTAATTGCAATCTTAACCCTTCACACAACTCCAATGCCCAAGTTGTTATTCCCATGATTTTCTCCAGATTTCCTTAATCTCATGGTTTGAGATATCCAACCACCAGATTTCTAGATTTCCTTTATCTCATGGTTTGAGATATCCAACCACCAGATTTTAGAAAGATTTTCTAGATTTTCATCCAGATTCCCATCCGATTATTTCAATAAAAGTAAAATAGATTAGCATGTCGATTTATTCACATGGAACTCCAAGAGTTTGTCATATCCCAACGCTCCATGGAATTCCCGAATTCCACGCCATCATTAATGTCTTGATGGAATCCTTTCTAAATCCCAACAAAGATTCCGGGAATTCCACGCAACGCCATCATTAATGTCTTGATCGAATCCTTTCTAAATCCCAACAAAGATTTTGAGAATTCACGCAACGCCATCATTAATGTCTTGATGGAATCCTTTCTAAATCCAACAAAGATTCCCCTCTAGCGGAAAAATGAACTGCCATTATCTTGACGGTCTTTTGTGGAAAACTTCACTCAGGCAATATCCTAACAAGATTTGGTTAAAAAAAAAAAAAGGCCAAACGGCCAGATTTTTGGCGGAATTCCAAGAGTGCAACTCCATGCGCCCCTTTTCTCCACTATTCCATGAAAATCGTGGAACTCAAAGCTAAGGAAAACCTCAAATTTTTTTTAATTGCATAAAAAAACAACCTGATTCCCAATAAAGGCAATGCGTTCGAAAAAAAATTCCAATGAATTCTTTTATTTAAAATTAAATATAAATTTATTTTATCAAAATTTAACTTTATCTTATCTGTCTCCTAAAATGAAGAGGATACAACGAATATCTTTCGCTCTGATATCAAAATTCATAATTATTTTGATGCACTATAACTTTTATTTAAAAATTTATATTTACAGATATTAAAAATATCATTGGCATCAAAATAAAATTTATCTAAACTAATGAATTTTGTCTCACGGTTGCTGAATAAAACCAAAGAAGTCATATGCACAAATACGAATATCAATGCATATAACAAAAAATTTTCTCAACGATTCAACATGAATAAGGCTCTAATACCAATTGTTGGAATTAGATCCGAACCTTTTGGTGAAGACCATCACCATGAAGCCCAAGAATCGAATATGTTTAATCATCAAGAATCCATAATCGATAAATGGAAGTGTACCTGAATCCATATTGCTTGATTGCTCCCTAGAGCTCTTCAGATCAACACGTACTCCGAGAGAGCCCTTTAGAATTTTCTCTAGGCTATTCTTTCTGATGATGGGAGTCGTATGTACAATTCAAAGACCATAACTGCTATATATAGATAATTTATCATTATCTTTTGGTATTTCTATTTTAACCCATCAAATAATCCCTTAGATCTCTATACATTAAAGGATCACACCTAATCAGATACATTAAAGCCCAAATCACTGAAACCTTAGCTGATCACTTTTAATTGGGCTTAACCTTATTTGATAATCTGCAATATATAATTATTTCACATATAAGCCCAATGTTGGATTAAAAATCAACATAAACTACCATCATATAATTATAGACTTGAATTCAACAATGAGATCTGGAATTGATTAGAACTGTGATGTCTACGGGAAACAAGGTCGACGTCTTCGTTGTCTTAAAACTGAAGAACATGGTAGATCAAATCCCCTGCTGACGTAGTGTCTAGGTTTTCTTTTGAATAATGTTTTTAAAAAGTATTTCTCACAAATAAAATATTTTTTAAACTATTAATTATGAAACTATGGTAGTAAAAATGGCCTCTAGAACAAAATTAATAGCACCTATTCAACAAATTAATAGTTTCGAACATGATGATTTGGTGATTTCAGATCAAACAATCGTTGGTCCATCGGATGATTTCTTTATCTTTTTTAAAAACTACATGTTAAACAAAATCTAAATTAAAGAGTTAACCCATGTACTTAAGAGGTTGTGTCATTTTGTCCTTAAACTTTAAAAAGTTATAAAAATTATCCTAAACTTTCTGTTTTGTATCACTTTGATTCCTATCGTTAAATAGAGAAAACACAGTTTATTTTTATCCTATGTGGTAGCATACGTAGCAGCAACATTCAAGTGGCAAAAAATAAATTAAAAATATATAACTAACCCCTTAACCCATTATTTAATAATTTTAAAAATATATAAAAATAAAAAATCTTCTCCCACCTTGATTTGCCCTAATCTCTACTCTCCATATTAGGGCAAATTAGGGCGGAAGAAAATTATTTTTATTTTTTATATTTTTTAAAATTATTAAATAATGAGTTAATGTGTTAGTTATATATTTTAAATTTATTTTTTGTCATTTGGATGTCATGTGTGCTACTATGTAGCTGCCACATAGAATAAAAATAAGTCGCGCCTTTCCTATTTAATGGTAAGGATCAAAGTGATACAAAACAGAAAGTTTAGGATTATTTTGCAACTCTTTAAAGTTTAAGGATCAAAATGACAAAATTTCAGATTAATTTTGTAGTTTAGCCAAAATTTAATAACATAAAATTTAAGAACCTCGGCACAATGAATTTCTTATAGAAGTGTTGAATTATTGCAACTAATATTTTTTTTATTTTTTAAAATATATAAATTTGAAACTATAATTTTAATTGTTGAATTTTGAACTCTTAAAGTTTTTATTATTAAAAAGGAACAAACTTTTGAACTAATGTTTTTTTTTTTGCCCGAAAGTATGAGTCTAACTAACAACTTCTCTTTGTAATACTTCAACAATAGTTACACGTTAGATGAAAAAGAAATATTTTATATGCATACAACTTAAATTCATCTACTATCAATTAATTTTCACTTGAGTTTTTGAATCACATGGTTTCAACCAATTTTGAAATTGGATCGGACAACGAACCGGCTTAACATTTGGATCGTGGGTCAATCGATTCAACCGGAAACCGGTTTGATAAAAATAATAAAATATAAATATCAATTCAAATAAAAAATTTAAAAGTCTAAAAATCGGGTTGGACCGGTTCGAAACTTGGCCGGTTCAATGGGTTTTTTAGTTTTTATTGGGTCATATAAAAATCAACTTTAATAATAAAATTGGACCAAATTGATGACCGGTTCCTGATTGAACCGGCTCGACCGACTGATTCGGTCCAGTTTTCAAAACACTGGTTTCAAGGACTAGAGAAGATTATAATATTCAAAAACTAATAATCCATCAGATGAGAAAAAAATATGTTTTCACACGAATTTTTGGGCTTGTTAGTAAAAAAATTTGTGTTGGCAAGTGAGATTAGATGTAAAATCGTGTTTTGGCTTTAGATTAGGTGATTTAGGTCTCATGAAATCTTTGAACTACCTTACTTTCATAAATAATTTAAAAAATATATTTTTTTCTATATATATATATATATATATATATATATTATTTTGAAAAAAAATAGTGTTAAAGGTTTCTTTTCATCTGCAGTTTTTACTTGGAATCTGATATGGTTGGTAAACCGAAAGTAAAATCAGAGTTCTAGGCGGCCCCCAGGTTCTGGGTGGCCTCTAGTCCTAGGCGGCCCCTAAGCCCTGGATGGCTTCTGGCCCTAGGCGGCCCCCAGGTCCTGGGCGGCCTCTAGTCCTAGACGGCCCCCAGGTTCTGGCGGCCTCCAGTCCTAGGCGGCCCCCAAGCCCTGGCCGGCCCCAAGCCCTGGGCGGCCTCTAGTTCTAGGCGGCCCTCAGGTTATGGGTGGCCTCCGATCCTAGGCGGCCCCAAGCCCTGGGCGGCCTCCTAGTCCTAGGCGGCCCCCAGGTTCTGGGCGGCCTCTAGTCCTGGGCGGCCCCCAAGCCCTGGGTGGCCTCTAGTCCTAGGCGGCCCCCAGGTCCTTGGCGGCCTCCTAGTCCTAGGCGGCCCCTCCAGGTCCTGAGCGGCCTCTAGTCCTAGGCGGCCCCTAAGCCCTGGGCGGCCTCCTAGTCCTAGGCGGCCCCCAAGCCCTGGGCAGCCTCCTAGTCCTAGGCGGCCCCCAGATCCTGGGCGCCTCCTAGTCCTAGGCGGCCCCCATCCTGGGCGGCCTCCTAGTCCTAGGCGGCCCCCAGGTTCTGGGCGGCCTCCTAGTCCTAGGCGGCCCCAGGTCCTTGGCGGCCTCCTAATCCTAGGCGGCCCCCAGGTCCTTGACGGCCTCCTGGCCCTAGGCGGCCCCCAGGTTCTGGACGGCCTTTAGTCCTAGGCGGTAGTCCTAGACAGCCCCCAGGTCCTGGGCAGCCTCCTAGTCCTAGGCGGCCCCCAGGTCCTGGGCAGCCTCCTAGTCCTAGGGCCCCCAGGTCCTGGGCGGCCTAGTCCTAGGCGGCCCCCAAGCCCTGGGCGGCCTCCTAGTCCTAGGCGGCCCCCAGGTCTGGGCGGCCTCCTAGTCCTAGGCGGCCCCCAAGCCCTGGCAGCCTCCTAGTCCTAGGCAGCCCCTAGGTTCTGGGCGGCCTCCAGGTTCTGACGGCCCTCAGGGTCTGGGCGGCCTCCTGTCCTAGGTGGCCCCCACGTCCTGGGCGGCCTCCTAGTCCTAGACGGCACCCGGTGTTGGGCGGCCGCTCAGTCCTAGGCGGCCCCCAGGTTCTGGGCGGCCTCCTAGTCTTAGAATCATTCTCATATCAGAAGCACTAAACGCGATGAGCTGTCGTGTCCGGAATAGAAATCGAGAATCATTAAGCATCATGACGCTTTAAATGACTGGAATAGAAATCGAGAATCATTAAGCATCATGACGCTTTAAATGACTTGAATAAGACAAACGCTGGAGCGTCACCATCCATCGAAAAGCTCAAATAAAGGAGATACTGAGCACCTATTTTAGGGCCAGATAACTCTTCTCTAACTCTGACATTAACTCTTCTCTAACTCTGACATTCCCACTAACCCTGACATTCCTTTGGGAAAACCGAAATCATCATGAAGATTCTTAGCTTCCGGAGCAAGTTTCTTAATACCTCTGCTATTAATTATCGATAAATGACAACGTGGCACGCTCTCGTATGAAGCTAATTTTTATCTTACACATTGATTTTTATCCAAAAAAGAAAAAAAATGATTCGATGCTGACGACATGATGGCAAAAACAAGAAAGGAATATCCTTTGGAAGCTCAAAGGATATAAGGGAAGGAGACCTATGAGGGAGGGGGCTTGCTCTTCCTTCATAGGAGATCCTTCAACAAAGAAGACTTTTTCGATCTTTTCTGGTGATTCAGCATCAACAGAATCAAAAGAATGCTTCTTTTCACGTCTTTTTAATGATCTCTTGACTAAAGCATCCTCATATATGATATTTATTTAGAAACTTGTGCGCAGTTAACCAGCTTATTTATCAAACGCCATGCAATTACTCACATTGTCTTCCACCAATAAAAGTCGTTTCTTACGTAGACCGCATGATGGCTAATCTTCAATAGTTTATGATTCTAGTTTTTTTCGCTACAAATCATCCTTTGGAATAACCATTCAAACCACCAATAACTTACTTTTCTTTGTTGAGGAAAACCACCAATAGCTTTCAGCCTTTATTATATATCAAGCGTTTCATAAACCATTCTACCAATAGCTTTCAGCCTTTATGAGCGGTTTCGTAGGCTTATGATCAAACGCATGCGAACGTTGAGAAGAAAATGTTGGCTCGCAAACCAACGTGCTGTCTTTGAAGGCCAGGCAAGGGCCTAAAATAAATAAATGGATGAAAATATACTTTTAATCCTCAAATTTTTTTTCTCAAAATTTATTTTGATCCTCCAACTTTAAAATATTATTGCTTCATTCCTCATGTTTTAAGAATGCCATATTTTAGATATTATGTTACATGGATCAGTTAAATTTAATGAAAAATACATTTATTCTGTGATAAGGGAGGTTGTCTCATACTTCCTTAGTGTAAAATCATATCGATCAACCGTCGGCATATCTCTTGCCTTTCTTTGGACAAGGTCTTTGTCAATATGTCTGCCCCATTTTCATCTATGTGAATTTTCTAAAGCTGCAACTGCTTCTCTTCAAACACATTTCGAATCCAGTGGTATCTGACATCTATATGCTTTGACTTGGAATGAAAAGTTGGGTTCTTGCACAAGTGGATGGCGCTCTGGCTGTCACAATATACCATATAATTTTATATTTTAGCCCCAATTCATGTAAGAATTTTTTCATCCACAGCATCTCCTTACAGACCTCGGTAGCAGCAATATATTCTGCCTCTGTGGTAGAGAAAGCTACACACCTTTGCAATCTGGATTGCCATGACACAGCTTCCCCTGCAAAAGTAAGTATGAAACATGATGTGAATTTTTGTATCAATATCTCTTGCCATATTTGCATCTGTGTAGCCAATCAGCCTAAAGCTTAAACAAACTTTGGAACTTCCTCTGAGATATCTGAAGATCTACTTCACTGCTGCTCAATGCTCTTTCCTGGATTTGCAAGAAATCTGCTAGCAACACCAACTGCATATGCGATGTCTGGCCTCGTACATACCATCGCGTACATCAAACTTTCGACTGCTGAAGCATAAGGTACCTTCTTCATTTTCTCCTTCTTCTCATCACTTGAAGGACTCTGCTCTGAGCACAACCTGAAGTGACCTGCAAGAGGAGAACCAACTGGCTTCACATTGCTCATACTAAACCTATCCAATACATTCTCAATGTACTTTTCCTGTGACAACCATATTTCATTGGTTCTTCTATCATGAAAAATCTGCATGCCCAGTATTTGCTTTGCTAGTTCCATATCCTTCATTGCAAATGACTGGCTTAGCTCATTCTTCAACCTGTCAATCATAGACATATCTTTTTCAAGGATAAGCATGTCATCAACATAAAGTAGGAGTGTCACGCCCCAGTCCCAAATCTGAACTAGGATGACAACCCGCCGCATGCCAGGCATGCAAGGCGTCTTGAACTTCAACACATAATTCCATATAAAGCAAATTCACATCCATGATTTATTACAAACCATAATTATCAGTCTTGGGCTATCTGCCCTACACACAAGCAAATCTAAACTAAATCGATATAATAAAACTAAGTCTTCTTAATAGAAACTCCTTCTATCTTAATTATCCATCTTCATTCCTGAGGCTCTGAAAAACATTATGAGAATTTTATGAGCTCACACTCAATAAGTAAGCCTAATATAATTTCAAAATTTCATTTATCAGGCTATCATTAGGTTCATGTTATCGATCAATTAGTTTGAAACTTAATTCAATAACAATTTCATTGTTTATACTGTCATTATTTTTCTTTATGTGTCCCAGGCCCTACAATACACATCATGTGTAGCCCTCTTAAATATCCCCTAAGAGGAAGGGTCCTGGTACCAGTATTCTATCATCTGTCATGTGATAATATGTCATGTGATAATGTGATAATCTGTCATGTAAGAATCTGTCATATGGGAATCTGTCATGTGATGATCTGTCATGTAGAATCTGTTATGTGGAAATCTATCATATGAGAACCGCGGTGACACATAAAGTTTTACTGTCATTATCATGATTACATATTATCATAGTAATAACATGATTTTGCCAAATTAACATAATTATATTTAACTGTAATTTCACAGTTCACAAATTAAATAATAATAATATTATAATACTTGACTTACTTACCATAGTACACGAATTTCACTTGATAACCCAGCTAATTGGACTCCTGGGAACCTACAGAATCATTTTTCATTATTAAATTTCTAAAATCTAATTATAAAATAATTCTTAAACTCTACCCAAACCACTTCACGGGCCCAACTTTGGGCTTGAATATCTCTCAATGTATACACCCAAATAGGAAAATAAAATTATTCCCAGAAACTAGAATCAATCTTAATTCGGGCCATATATTTACTTTGCCATTCTCGGCCCGATACAGGGCCCAAAATGCTGCTCAAACTGGGCTCAAGACGGCCCAACAAGGCCCAAAAATTGAACGGCCCAACGGCCCATTACTCTTATTTAACCCCAGCTCCTCTGTTTCAAAAGAAACAGAGGAGCTGAGAGTCGCACCGGTGACCAGGGCTGCCGCCGGCCAAATTGAAGGTGGTTCGGTCGCCGTTGGTCGGACCATGGCCGGCCACCACCGTGGCCAGCCTCCCCCATGCTCTCTCTCTCATCAATTTGGCACTTTAATGCTTTCTTTTCTCTCTCTTCGCCCGCGTGTCTTCCATGGTGCCGGCGCCAATTCCGGCCAAATTGGTATCGGTCCGACCGCCGTTGGCCGGACCAAAGCCGGCCGTCGCCGAGGTCGACCTTCCCTCCCTCTCTCTCTCTTCAATTTCTCTCTTATCCCTCTCTTTCTCTCTCACTGTCTTCCGTGGCTAAGGATCACGCCGGCGGTACGGCCGGCCACCACGGTCGGCCGGACCTCCATCGGACGCATGCCCGGCGCCGGTGGAGGTCTCTGACCAAGGCCCAGGCCCGGCGAAGCGGTGAGCACACCGCCGGGCCCAAACCAAGGATCGGACCGGCAGTGAATCGTTCACAGATCGCCTCTTTCTCCCTCCTCCGCCCTCTTCTCTCTCTCACTGTTCTCCGGCACCCCACCGGACGCCGCCCCCTGTGCCGGTGGGGTTGTCGGCCGGGGCTCAGGCCCGGCAAGGCGGCGGGCATGCCGCCGGGCCTGAACCAGTATTGTCTCATGGAGTAAGGAAGGGAGCTGGGTTCTGTAACCCGGCTCCTCCCTGTTCTCCATTTTTTTCTTTTTTTTTTAAACTTTCTCTCTCAATCCTTCTCTCTCTCATGCATGGACAGGGGACTTACCAGAGGCAGGCGCGCTGGGGAAGAAACGTCCGCACGAGGAGATGATGAGAAGGGGGCGTCCACGTATGATGGGAAGGAGGGTTCCACATCATCTTTATAGGCATTGCAGAGTCCCCAAATCAAGGGACTCTGTAATTAGATATACTTGAAATTCAAATATCTAGAGTCTATCATCTGATCTCATGATAGCTCTCACGAGCAATTAAGATATACTTGGAATTCAAATATCTAGAGTCTATCATCTGACCTCGTGATAACTCTCATGAGCAGTTGAGAAATCTAGGGGATTACAAGGAGTATGACAAAATCATTACTAAACCATTTGATATACACACAATGATTTGAAGCCATTCTTTTGTATCCATTTTTAGCCATAAATGAATCAAATTTCTTGTACCACTGCCTTGGAGCTTGTTTCAACCCATACAAGCTTTTTTTTTCAATCTGCAGACAAGATTTTCTTTACCTTTGACTTTGAAGCCTTCTGGTTGCTCCATATAGATTTCCTCCTCCAAATCACCATGAAGAAAAGCTATCTTCATATCTAACTGCTCAACCTCCAGGTCTAGACTAGCAGCAATACCTAGAGCAACACGAATTGAAGACATTTTAACAACAGGAGAAAAAATCTCTTCAAAGTCAATACCTTTCTTTTGACCAAAGCCTTTCACAATCAATCTGTCCTTGTACTTTGGTTGAGAATAATGCTTCTTTAACCTAAAAATCCACTTGTTCTTTAAAGCCTTCATTCTTTTGGTAGTTTCACTAAATCATATATGTGGTTCTTCTGTAAGGCATCCATTTCTTCTTGCATACCTACTAACCACTTCTTTTTCTGCTCACTTTCAACTGCCTCCTGGTAACATTCTGGTTCACCTACATCAGTAAGCATTATGTATTCATCTATAGAATACCTTTTGGAAGGTTGACATTGTCTGGTAGATCTTCTCAGCTGAGGCTCTGTAGGAGGTTGCTCCTGATCTTTTTTCTGCTCAACATGTCTTACAGGTGAGTTAATATATGTTTCTGTACTATTTTCTTGCACATCTTCCCCATCACCCTGATATACTGGAGGAGTAACTGGATCACAGTCTGTTAATCCTCCTATAGAAGACTTGACTGACACCTCCTTCTTGAAGTCTTGAAGGGTTTGATCTTCAAAAAATACCACATCTCTGCTTCTGAACACCATCTGACTTTCTGGATCCCAGAGTCTATAACCAAACTCATCATGTGAGTAACCAAGCAAAGCACATTCTTTTGTCTTACCATCCAGCTTGGACCTCTCAATGTTTAGAACATATGCAAATGCACGACAACCAAATACTCTCAAGTGCTTATAAGAGACATCTTTTCCTGACCATACAGGCTCTGTAAATCACCATCTAGAGCTGTACATGGTGACAAGTTTATTACATCAACTGCTATCTTCAATGCCTCATCCCAAAATCTTTTAGGTAACTTGGACTGTGAAAGCATACATCGGATCTTTTCCATGATGGTGCGGTTCATCCTCTCTGCAATTGCATTATGCTGAGGAGTACTAGAAACTGTCATCCCATGCTGAATGCCATATGATCTGCAATAATTATCAAATAACCCTGTATACTCACCACCATTATCTGACCTTATGCATTTCAATTTCTTCCTGTCTCTCTTTTAACTCTAGCATGAAACTCTTTGAAGACATTAATAACCTGATCTTTGGTCTTCAAACCATAGACCCAAACTTTTCTGAAAAAAATCATCTATAAAAGTGATAAAATAAAGTGAACCACTGATACCTAAAACATTAACTGATTCACCAAGAGTTTTTGTCCTCAGAGGACCACAAACATCTGTATAGACACGATCAAAACATACATTTTTCTAGACAAAGCAGGACTAGCAAAAGAAACTCTATGTTGCTTGCCAACCAAACAATCAACACATGAGTTCAGATGTACACCTTTGAAGTCTGGTAGAACTTCTCCTTGGAAAGAACTTGCAGCACCTTCTCACTCATGTGTCCCAGTCATTTATGCCACAACTCCATGCTGAATTCTTTCTCTATAGCATTCAACTATTCACCATAAGCTTTAGCATGCAACCTATATAAAGTGTGACATTTCTTCCCATTAGCTATAATAAGTGAATCTTTACTGAGCTTCCATTGCCCTTTATGAAATTTGCTATTAAAGTCTTCATCATCAAGTCTTCCAACTGAGATTAAATTTAGCCTCAAGTCAGCCACATGCCTTACATCCTTGAGTACCAACTTACAGCCAAGATTGGTCTTCATGTGGATGTCACCCATGCCAATGATGTCTGCTGTGCCTTGATTTCCCATCTTGACAACACCAAAATTTTCAGTCTTATATATAGAAAAAAACTCCCTCTGTGGTGTAGCATGATAAGAAGCACTTGTGTCAATCACCCACTCATGATTCTGACACTCACATGAAAAGATACCATCAGAAGTAGATAAAATTAAATAATCATCACTCTGCACAGTAGCTGTGCTATTCTTCTTTGACTCTGTATCCTCCACTTCTTTTTCTTTTTCTTACTCTTCTTAGGCTTCTTACACTGATTCTTGTAGTGCCCTTTCTCATCACAGTTGTAGCAAGTAATATCTTTTCTTGACCTTGATTTGCTTCTACCCTTGTATGAATTGTCTCTATTTCTAGACTTTGACCGTCCTCTATTCTCTGAGACAAGTGCCTGTGAATCAATCTGAGAGGTTGCTGAATTCTTCCTCCTCAACTCCTCATTCAACAAACTGTCTGTTACTTGACTCATGGTGACAACACTATCTGGTGCAGAATTACTGAGGGAAACTATCAGTGTCTCCCAACTTTCTGGCAATGAACTGAGAAGTAACAATACCTGCAACTCATCATCAAGAGACATTTTTATAGAGGATAACTGGTTATGAATACTCTGCATTTCATTCAAATGCTCAGCAATAGAAGCACCCTCTTTATATTTTAGATTCACTAGTTTTTTGATCATGAAAGCCTTGTTGCCGGCTGCTTTTCTCTCATAGAGACTTTCTAACTTTTTCCAAAGAAAGTTTACAGAAGTCTCAGTGGAAACATGGTGAAAGACACTATCATCCAACCACTGCCAAATAAAACTGACTGCTTTCCAATCTAACATGATCCAAGCATCATCTGTCATTGTAACTGGCTTTGCTTTGACCCCTTCCAAAGGTCCATATAGATCCTTGCAATACAAAAGATCCTCCATCCTCGGTTTCCATATCATCCAATTGTTTCCGTTCAGACTAATCATGCGGGAAACATTACCGGCCTCCATGCTTGCACACAAAAATTCACAGGCTTTGATACTAGTTGATGGGAAAGAATTCGTGTACGAGCAAATACTAGCAGACCGTAATACGCAGTGGAATAATAAATAAAATGCGCAAACCACACAATCATAGAAACACCAAGATTTACGTGAAAAATCTCTTCAAGATAAAGGAAAAAAATCATAGGCAAGCTAGAGAAGAAGATCTACTATAGAATAATAAATATCCAAGTCTCAAAGTTCCTTGCCAGGACTTAAGAAACAATCACAAGAGAATAATAGGGATATAAGGATTACGTCACCGAAAAATATGATTTCCTGAGTTACCTTCTTATTTTCTTCCGTTCTCTTCTTCTTCTCTTCTTTTTCTTGTTCACCCGCCTTCACGTTAACCGAAGCCTTCTCTCCATGCTCACGGCTCACGAAGTCACAAAAAAGCCCTCAAGAAATCCCATGGATCCTCCAATGCCTCATTCTTCTGGCCGTTTCCTTCCACACAAAACTGGTGGATGCTATGGAAAGAAAAAAATGAAAAGACGACTGGTCACCACCTATTTTTTTCTTCCTGGCGGCTGCTCCCTTTAAAGAGAGAAAAAGATTTTGACAGAAAAAGGAGCGACGCTCCCTTTTGCCCTAATGGGCTAAACAAATTGGGCCATGGGCCCAACATGTATTTATATGTAATAGGTTAATAGATTAAGGATTTAATTATTTGATGGTTTTATCCTTTGAGGCTTGAGTGAACCAAGCTTGAACTAATTTTAGCTCAATAGAGGCTTGTCATATGTTTTTGAGCTCAAAAGTACCAGTTAAATGAAGTTTTATCTCAGAATTCAAGCACGAAATTAATTTTACACTAAGCTCCATTAAACCCAAGTTCTCAGCTTAGTGACACTTCTAAAAAATCAGCTGCTTTAAAAAAAGGGGGAAAAAATCTAGTTTTAAGCTGGTACTAATAAATGGTTTCAAACTTTAAGCCAAAGAAAATGTGCACTAGTGCAGACACCATTGTAGATGTGAGACAAATCTTAGGTGGAGATTTCTCTTTCTTTTGGGTTAGTGCATCACTAAAGCATTGCTCAATTTACTATAGAAATGGGGTGACTTCAGGGTTGAATTATACTGTGATAACTTACCATCATATCACCTAAAGAAGATGATATATATAGAGATGTTTAAAAAGTTCTAGGAAAACTCATGAACTCCCACTTTCATTGGACATATAGCTGCATGTAATTGGAAATTTATAGCCATGGGAATACAGATATATTTGCCCTCAGAATCTCATATGATATCTTGGCCTGGATCACTAAATTTGTAGCTATGGAATACAAACCTGAACCCTTGTCTTCAGTAGAATGACTTAATCAAATCCATATTCTCCTTCACTGAGAATATTTCTTTATTTTTCTCATTTTCAAAATTTCCAATGGAAGCTGATTTAGATGAAGTTTTGGTAGCTAGCTATTAACAATCAACAGCTTTGGCTCCCTTATTGGGTTGAGCTATGGGCCTCTCTCTACCATCTTGACCTGAACAATTGTCAGGACATGATGGAGGCCCATGAGTCTCTCTCTCTTTCTCTCTCACACACACACACACACACATGCATGCATGCATACATGCACACATCCATACCAACATGCACCATCTTGGATTTAAAGTGAGCTTGTGGTTCACTTTGAGTCCTTTAATCCATTATGGACACCATCATTAACAATCAACAGCACTGAAGACAAGGGGTCAGGTTTGGTCTATTATGAGTCAACAGTGGCAATGATATCTAACCTGTTTATTATTAGTATTAATTAGTTTTAGATAAAAAAACATTGGAAAGAAGTTTAAAGGCATACTTAGCCTTAGTTCATTAATCGGATTGGATTTGTCTCTAGCTTTTATGACCCCAGCATTATTCATTAAGCAATCTTATTCGGGTATTATTCTTTAAGCATCTATAAAGGGTCTTTTAAAGGCTGTAACTTGGTAAGGATGATCATACCCAAGAGGAGATTGCATTTTTAACATCCATTTAAAATGACACCCAAAGAGAGACGGCCACAATAACAAGCAAGGATCAGATGGAAGTAATATGTGGCACTAAAATAAAGGTCTTCTATGGTCAATCCCATACTTCTATACAAATCCTTTTATCACAAACCGAGCTTTATATCGCATTATTAATCTAACTGAGTTTTAATCTTATAAACTCTGTCACATCTCAAACCTAATGGTAAATTTAGGGCACAATAATCTACCACACATATATGAAATTGAAAATAAGATAATATTGAATAATGATTGCATCAAATTTAAACTATTATCAATAAGCTAATTATTCATTGGATTTAAATTAACAAGTCCAAACAATATGAATAATTTCAAAAATTTTAAAATATATCATTATAACAAAATATTAGTTACTTTCAAATTCCAACTAGAATAGGTTCTTGCCTGTACTAATTCCTTCGCCAGCAGTTACCCGTAACCATTGTTTAATTCTCAATCTCAATACCCATGAATCTGGCTGAGACCTTTGGAACAGAGTCAAAACAGGGCAAGCAGAGATCTAAAGAAAATCTCGATAAAATAATAATAATAATAATAATAATAATAATAATAATAATATTATTATTATTATTATTTATTTTATTTTATTTTTCTTCTTCTCCTTCTTTTTTGATCGGAGAAGGATGAACAAGAGAAAGGAAAGGAGACTCTTATTGAATTTCATGGGCTAGCCAACCTTAGAGAAGAAATTAGTGGAACTTGGCTAGATCTAGCTATGTTCTTTTCTTCCTTAAAAGTTAATTGTGATATTATGGTATAAGGCATGACTATTTAACTTGGATTTTATCTTCATCAATTCCTTCTTGAACAACTCAAATGCCTTAACGTGAAGGAACAAAAACTGCATTTATTTATGTAGATGAAATATAACAAAATATTTATTTGAATTAAATTGATTGTGGAGTGATGTTCATATTATCACAAAATATTGAAGCTGTCTATTAATATAACAAGTGGACAAATATAATTAAATATATTGTTTATACCATATGACTGCAATTACTCTTACAAGTATTTGCATTGTAAAATCTTTGATTTCAAATATAGCCATTTATTAGCCATCAAAATCAATACCACTCTATATCTCAAAAATTAATGAAAAAATTCATAAAAATGCGGTTATAACTTGCAACACTTGTATAATGCCTGCAATCATGGGACATAGCTATTTCAAACTAAATGATATAATGATACTTTATAGAAAGTCCGACAAGTTTACTATTACTATTACTAGCATATCAAAGTACCAATAAAACCTATTAACATATATGTTTTTTTGGCATATAAATTGTCACCACTATACAAACTATTATAGGTGTTTGTTAAAATGTTGTAAATGGTTTATTACCAACATTTATAGCAATCACTAAATTTTATTTTAAAGACATTTATGTATGTTACTAGAAAAGAGATTTACATTATCATTTCTTAAAATCCAAGCAATTAAATATGGATATCAATCTAAATGGTATATGAAAAAACAAATCAGTAAAATGCTAATAAAAATATTAACAATATTTTTAAACTTTAAATAGCATTAGTTTGTGATAGCATAATGATGAGGGGCAAAATCGTTATTGCATCGATGACCGCACACATCGACAATTGGGTCTAGTCCAATCCTAACATCCTATCGGCCAGTTATCAGACCCACTAAGCAGCAAAGTCCGATCGCCCTCAGCGGCGTCAGGTCACCCCGGAATCGTCTAAGTCCGCCTCACCCTAGCATCTTCCAAGTCGGCCTCGCTCCGGCATCATGCAAGTCGGCCTCGCCCGGGCATCTTCCAAGTCGGCCTCATCCCGGCATCATCCCGCTCGGCCACAGACACCTTGTCCCAGCCTCGAGCTTCCGCCTTGTCCCGGCCTCGAGCTTTCCTCCTCGGCCCCGGCCTCGAGCGTTCCTCCTCGGCCCTAGAGCTTTCCTCTTCGGCCCTGGCCTCGAGCTTTGGTCTCGGCCTTGTATGGCCTTAGCCTCGGATGGCCCCGGCCTAGGACAGCCTCGGCTCGGACTTCTCCCTCAACCTCAGCCTCGGACGGCCTCAGCCCCTGTCAGCCTCGGCCTCAGACTTCGGAGCCATCCTTACACCTCGGTGACCTAAGCCGTCTATACCTCGGTAACCCGAGTAATCCTCTTTGCCTCGGCCGGACCGAGGCATTCGAATACCTCTGCGGAATCCGGTGTGGAAGAATTCGATTTCACTATAACTGAATAAGATTCCAAGCGGGGAATCATACCCAGAAGTGGCCTAGGACCCACAAGAGTGGCCTAGAACCTACGATATTGCTGAATCTCAAGGCATCAACCAGTTCTCCCATCCATCGATCCTCTAACTGACAAAATACGGACCCTACTGACCTCATAACAAACTTGATTCGAATCCGTTCTGAATCCTAACGGCTTTCAGACCTCTCCTCGTGACACGCCCAAAAAATCAGGTGATCCCCTATAAATACTACTGACCTCTAATCTCTCAGGTATGCAACTACACACACTCTTGAGAGAGAACACCCATCTAGGAGAGCTCTTTTGTGAGAGTCTTCTCCTCACATCTGCTTGCTATGAATCTCCACTGACTTGGGCATCAGAGGGTCCTCCGCAGAGGGCAACCCCCGCAGCACCCTCTGCGCATGGACTGTCTTGCAGGTTTCACCCCGAGGCGACGAGACCGACGTCTGAATCAGGAGCCAGAAGCACACCCGAGTCAGAGAACGGATTTCTGCTGCAACAGATTGGCGCTAGAGGAAGGGCCTCAAGTCCTATAAACTTATAATCCAGGAGACAAGACTCAAAGAACCAGAAGAAGCATCCTCTAATGGCCAATTGAAGAAGAGCCATGTCCGAAGCTTAGGATCGGACCGCCTCTCAAAGGCTTGATCCGATTAGCAGTGCGATACCTCCACCGCCACCGCCAGCTAAAACTCCTTCGCCGCCGCAACGACGGTAATCCTGGACCAGTTCGCCGCTCTGGTTCAGCAGGTCCAGGCATTGACTCATCTAGTCCAGGGGCTCCAAGCGACCCCTGGCCCAGCCATCCCTGCTCCTCAGCTTCATGAAGAGGCCGCTGCCCCTGCTCCGCCAGTGATCTCTTCCTCTAATCCGCCGGAAGCAACGGATTATCATCACCAGCCCGCAAAAGCGAAGCCAGCGCTACAACGAGCTGGAGGGAAGAGCCCGCTCAGATCTAGGCGGGTTTGTTCTCCCTCTCCGGTGTCTTTCTAGAACTCGACACCCCTATCGTCTTCCCATCGCCCGATCCCTCCTACCACTCTAGATGAAGGGATCAGGCGGCAAATGCAAGAGATGCATCGAGAATGGCGTCAGGAGTTAGACGCCGTCAGACAAGCCCTTCCGTCACAGCCGAAAGCGAAGCAAGGCATCCCTTCTCCGAGAGGATCATGAGAGAAGTGATTCCCCTTCATGTCAAGCTCCTTACCATCGAGCTGTACCATGGATCCACCGACCCTGACGACCACCTGAGCAGCTTTAGATCCATCATGATGTTCCACGGAGTGTCGGATGCGATCCTGTATCAAGCCTTCCCCTCCACTCTAAGGGGGTCTGCCCGAACCTGGTTCAATAGCCTGAAGCCAGGTTTCATTGATTCCTTTGACGAACTGAGCTGTTTGCTCATCAGCCAGTTCGTCAGCAGCCATCACCAGCGATGAAGATCTGATTCCCTCTCTGAGGTCAAGCAAAGAAAGGGGGAATCGCTGAAGAATTACCTCGGCAGCTTCAACACGGCCCTCTTAGAAGTCGACCATCTCAACCACGAGGTGGCCATGTCCACCCTGGCCGTAGGAGTGTCAAAGGAAGGAGACTTCTACCTGCCTCTAGAGGTTAACTACCCGAAGAGCCTTTCAGACATGATGTCCCTGGCTGACAAGTATGCCAGGGTTGAAGAATCGAGGAGATCAGTTCGGGCTAAGAAACTAAAGAAGAAGGAGGCAAAGGGCTTGGATAAGCAACGGGCCCACCGCCGTGCTAGCCGCTTCGCCACCATAGAGATCCTCTGCCGCAGCCTCGAGACCAAACCTGGAGTCCGGCTCGAAGGTTCGACCACTACACTCCCCTCACAGTGCCAAGAGCGCAGATCCTGATGGAGATCGAGCGGCAACTTCCTTAGCCTCCCCCTCTCTGAGGCAATGTGACTCGGAGGGACCCGACCAAGTACTGTCGCTTCCATCGAGATTATGGGCACGATACCGAAGACTGCTGGCCGCTCAAGAATGAGATCGAGTGATTAATCCGATGGGGCAGACTAGACCGGTTCAGAGGGCCTCCTGAGCCGAACAGTGAGGAGAATCGCCAGCCCGAGTCTCGCCAGCTTCCTCCACTAAATCCTCCGGTCATTGGCAATGTCAATGTGATAGCGGCAGCCGGCTCCCCATCTTCTTGGTCAAGCGAGGAGGAAAACTCACCAAAGAAAGCTCGAGTTAATGAGCTCACTTCTCTGATGAAGACCTACAGGAGGTACATATCCCCATGATGATGCCTTGGTTGTATCTTTGAACATGAACAATTATGATATACACCGTATCTTGATTGATAGTGGAAGCTCTGTTAATATTCTATATTTTAATGCCTTGTGAGATTAAAATTTTGGGTAGAAAGCCTCCGACCGATGGAGTCCACCCTCACAAGTGACTCCATAATCCCTGAAGGAGTCATCACTCTGTCAGTTCGAGCCGGCACCTGGCCCGGCGTGGCTACCATGCTCATGGATTTTCTCGTGACCAAGCTCAGGTCTCCTTACAAGCCATCCTTGGTAGATCGGGCAAATATCTCTCAAAGCCATCATTTCCATTCCCCATCTCGCCATGAAGTTCCCCACCGAATGGGAAGTGGGGGTTGTTCCAGGAAGTTAGATCATAGCTCGGCATTGCTTTGTCGCTGATCTTCAGTCCAAAAGCCCAAGGTGGATGGGCTGGATGCTCGGAAAGATCTTGCCGAGTAACAAGGAGAGCCAGCCGAAGAACTGAAGGAGGTACCACTTGACGAGGCTCAGCCCGACCGAACCATATGGATCTGGTCATAGCGGAAGGAAAGCTTCGGCAAGAATTAATTGAATTCCTTTGGAGGAATGCCATCTTCACCTGGTCTGCATTAGATATGCCGGGAATTAGCCCAGATGTCCTGGTCCACCACCTTAGCATAGATGAGACGTTTCAGCCAATCAAGCAGAAGAAAAGGAGCTTCGCCCCGAGCGCCAAAAAGCCATCGAAGAAGAAGTGAATAAACTCATCAAAGCTAAATTTATCCGGAAGGTTAATTACCCTGACTAGCTGGCGAATGTGGACATGGTGAAAAAGTCGAATGGCAAATGGAGGATTTGCATTGACTTCACTGACCTCAACAAGGCCTGCCCAAAAGATAGCTTCCCCCTTCCGCGGATCGACCAGCTCGTGGATTCAACTTTAGGCCATCAAATGCTGACTTTTATGGATGCCTATTCGGGCTACAACCAGATCCAAATAGCGCTCGAAGACGAGGAGAAAACCGCCTTCATCATCGACCGAGGTATCTATTGCTACCGAGTTATGCCCTTTGATTTGAAAAATGCAGGTGCCACCTACCAAAGGCTGGTCAACAAGTCTTCAAAGAGCAAATCAGTCGAAACATAGAGAGGTGTATGTTGATGATATGTTGGTAAAAAGTTAGGAGGCATCCCAGCACGTCAAGGATCTCGTGAAGAGCTTTGCCATACTCCGAAAGTATCAGATGAAGCTCAATCCCACCAAATGCGCCTTCGGGGTCAACTCCAAAAAATTCCTTGGCTTCATGGTTTCTCGGCAAGGCATCGAGGCAAACCCTTAGAAGATCCAAGCCTTGCAACAAATGGCCCCGCCTGGGTCAGTCAAGGACGTGCAACGCCTCACTGGGAGAGTAGCAACCCTCAGCCGCTTCATTGCCAGATCGGCCGAGAAATGCCTTCCCTTCTTCAAAGTGCTTCGATCGGTCAAAAACTTCCAATGGACCCCTGATTGCCAGAAGTCCTTTGAAGATCTCAAGAAATACTTCGGCTCACCACCTCTCCTCAGTAACCTAAAGCCAGGGGAAATGCTGAACCTATACTTGGCAATCTCTGAAAATGTTGTTGGCTCGGTGCTAATCAGAGAGGAAAACAAAGTCCAAAGACCTGTTTATTATATCAGCAAACTACTCAAGGATGCTGAAACGAGGTATACTCGAGTCGAGAAGATGGTCCTAGCCTTGATGACATCGGTCCAAAAGCTGCGGCCATACTTCCAAGTGCACACTGTCAAGGCAATTATCCATCGTCCAGAAGAATCGGGGAAAATGACCAAATGGGCTGTCGAGCTGAGCGAGCACGACATCCAGTATCAGCCTCATCCAGCCATTAAAGTCCAGGTTCTGGCAGACTTCCTCCTTGAATGCATCATACCCGAAGATGGCTCTGCTTCAGACACCTTCGGACAACCAAAGCCTAGCGCCCCATGGTTGCTTTACGCTGATGGATCTCCAGCGTGGGCAGCTCTAGCGCTGGTTTGGTCCTTACTAGTCCAGAGGGTGCAACTTACGAATATGGCATCCGCTTCTCCTTCTCGGCTTCAAACAATGAAGCAGAGTGTGAAGTCTTGCTCTTCGGACTTCGAATCGCCCACGAGCTTAAAGTCAAAAAATGATTGCCTACACTGACTCCCAGTTGGTGGCTGGCCATGTGCAGGAAGAATTCGAGGCTCGAGAGCCGAGTATGATTCGATATCTCCAAAAGGTTCACGATTTATCCTCCTGTTTCGATGAATTTAAAATTGTCCAGATCCCAAGGACTGAAAACATGCACGCCGACCTTCTGTCCCGCCTGGCAACTACGGAGTCAATGGATCTTGAGTGGAGATTCCACTTGGAGGTCCTAGAGAAGCCCAGCATCGCCGATGCTGATCAGATGATGCAGATTGACACCGAACCATCCTGGATGGACCCCCTGCACAAGTACCTCAAAGAAGGGTTGCTGCCCACTAATAGAAAGAAAGCAAGGAAGTTGAAAATGCAATCATCTCATTATGTTCTGATTGATGACCGGCTGTACAAGCAGTCCTTTTCAATGCTGCTGCTTAAATGCCTCTGACCAATAAAGGCTGACTATGCCTTCGGGAGGTCCACGAAGGCATCTGTGGCAATCACCTCGGTGGTCGGGCCCTATGCCATAAAGTGCTGCGTCAAGGGTACTATTGGCCGATGATGCAAAAAGACGTCGATGACCTCGTTCGAACTTGTGATTCATGTCAGAGGCATTCAAATGTCCAGAGGCTCCCCTCAGCGCACCTGACTTCCATATCATCCCCCTGGCCCTTCGCAAAGTGGGGGATGGATATTCTTGGTCCTTTCCCCCTCGCAATAGGACAAAGGAAGTTCTTATTTGTTGCAATTGATTATTTTACTAAGTAGGTTGAAGCCGAAGCAGTCACCCAGATAACCGAAGCCCGTACTAAAGACTTCGTGTGGAAGTCCATCATCTGCTGCTTCGGTCTTCCCCACACTATCATCACCGACAACGGAAAAAGTTCGACAATCCTAAGTTCCGAGAGTTCTGTGAGGATCATGGCATTCTCCATCGCCTAACATCGGTCAGACATCCTCAAGCTAATGGGAAGCCGAGGTAACCAACCGAACTCTCCTGCAGGGAATCAAAGCTTGGCTCAATCGGGCGCAAGGCAGATAGGCCGAGGAACTCCACCATGTGTTGTGGGCATACCGAACTACTGAAAGAGTACCCACAGGGCAAACCCCATTCAAGATGACTTTTGGTACAGAGGTTGTCATCCCTGTGGAAGTCAGACTCCCCTCCCCTTGTGTGGAAGGCTATTCAGAAGAATCCAATGACGAGCGGCTCCGAATTAATCTTGACTTAATAGAAGAAGTCAGAAAGAAGGCCCAAATATGGATGGCCACCTACCAACAAAGAGTAGCTCGCTATCATTCCACCAGAGTCCGAGAAAAGTTTTTCCTCCCCGCCGATCTGGTGCTTCGGAAGGCATCCGTCTCGAAACTACTGGAACAAGAAAAATTATCCCCGAATTAGGAAGGCCCCTACCAAGTAACGGAAGTAATCATACCCGGCACCTATAAACTCCAAGACTTGGATGGGAAATCTATTCCTTGGACATGAAACTCGGATAATATCCACGCAAATCATCAGTAAAAGTATGCTCTTACTAAACTCATTTTGTTCATTGAATAAAATTTAATTTTCAAAGACTTGCAAAATTCTTATAACTCTCCTTGAAAGCTGTAATGAGAAGCAGGTCTTACTATACATCCTCGGCTAGACCGAACGATCTCCGTACCTTGGTTGTGCCAAGTAAAATATATTTGACAAACCTCGGTCGGGCCAAGAGAGCTTCATACCTTGGCCGCGCCAAGTAAAATATAATCTTGAAGCCTCGGCCAAGCCGAGTCTCCATATCTTGGCAGCGCCAAGTAAAATATAATCTTTTAAATCCTCGGCCGGGCCGAGCGATCTCCGTACCTTGGCTGTGCTAAGTAAAATATATTTGACAAACCTCGGTCGGGCCGAGAGAGCTTCGTACCTTGGCAGTGCCAAGTAAAATATAATCTTGAAGCCTCAACCAAGCCGAGTGACGTCTTTGTACCTTGGCAGCGCCAAGTAAAATATAATCTTTTAAATCCTCGACCGGGCCGAGTGATCTCCGTACCTTGGCCGCGCCAAGTAAAATATATTTGATAAACCTCGGCCGAGCCGAGAGAGCTTCGAACCTTGGCAGCGCCAAGTAAAATATAATCCTAAAGCCTCAGCCAAGCCGAGTGACAATGGGCCCAGATGGCAACCCAAGAGGGGGGGGGGGGGGGTGAATTGGGTTCTTTAAAATTTTAACACTTTAAAACTATATGCTTTAATATGAAAGTGCTTGAGTGCAATGTATAGATAAATGCTAAGCACAAATAAATGAGATAGAGAGAGAGAGAGACAAAGCATGGCAAACACAAGGATTTTATAGTGGTTCGGTGTATCCAACACCTACGTCCACTCCCAAGCAGCACTTGGGTCCACACTATAATCCACTTGATTACAGTCGAGTTGTTTTGTAAGCTCACAACTCAAACTTGTTGTTTTCCAGGGTCACAACGAACCCAGCTGGTTTTTCCGGGCTCACCAGCACGAAACCCAACGTAAGCTACACTTAGCTTACCCCGAGGTTAACAACCTCAACTAATTCAATCCCCTGATTGAATTAGATAAACAACAAATCAATTAAGAGTTTACAACAATAACAGCTCCTTAATTGAGCATATAAACAATGTAAGTAATAGGGAATAGAAAAGCCTGATTTCTGAAGCAATGTAGGGCTTGAGCTTTTCTTCTTTTCTTCTCTTCTCCTTCTCTTTTGAATTGAATAGAATTAGAGCACTTGAAGAGATTTTGGTGAAGAACGGTTGAAGATTTAGGGCTTTTCCCCTTCTTCTTCAAAACTAGGGAAATCCTTTGAAATAGCTCTTTTGGCTCTTTTGGATTCATCTTCTAACTCTCAATAGTGAATAGGCTTTGGCTCAGAAAATTTGTTGAAGAGGATTTTTGATTTCTCCTTTTTTTCTTTTCGTTTCACTATTTTTTCCATTCTTTTTCTTTTCAAACGATTCAATCCTATTTTATAGACGTTTCAATCCATGAGTAGGTAAAAAAGCCATTAGAGTTGTCCTTGGATGTACCTTACCAAAAGAAAATATATCCGTTAGGGATTAGGTAAGAAAAATATATCCATTGAAAACTTGAAATTTCATTTCTGATGTGGAGGTGTCGGCTCCAGGTCTTCAGGTGTCGGCTCCAAATCGGTATCCTAAAAATAGTAATAAATGATCCATCAAGGTGTTGGCTCCAAGATTTTGAAGTGTCGGCTCGGCGAGATCTGGAGTCGGCTCCAACTTTCTGAAGGTGTCGGCTCCGCCAGTGTCCAAAAATATCACTCTCTATAACTGGTCTGGAGTTGGCTTCACACTCTGCAGGTGTCGACTCTAAATTATCATGTATCGGCTCCAGAAATTTAGGTGTCAGCTCCGAAGTGTGCCAAAAATCAACACTGTTCTGATACTCTATGGAGTCGGCTCCGAGGATTTAGGGTGTCGGCTCAAAGTTCTGAACTTACATAAATTCCATTTAAATTCAACTTGAAACTGATTTTCTAAGTAATATATTGATGAATAACCAATCTTAATTCCTGAAACACTTATCAAATTTATTAGAAACATAAGAAATATACTCATGGCTTTTGTTAATCATCAAAATCAATAATTGGGTCAACAATGTTCCCCTTTTTGATGATAACAAAAACATTGAGTATATGCATGATTAATTAGTGAAAGTTTCAAGACAGAGAAAAGTTCTCATAGTTAAGCTCCCCCTGAATGAGGTAGCTCCCCCTGATACTCAAATTATCATCTTTTCATTTATCATTAAAATTCATACAATTAATCTACAATCAAGCTCATTCAATGCTTGATACCAATTCATTCAATGAAATTCATTTAATGTAATTATATCTTCTCTCCCTTTTATGAATATACAACTATCATTTACTTCTCCTTTTTTTAATCAACAAAGAGGTTAAGAAGATTAAAATCAATGCATTAAACATTAAGTGAATCAAAATTCAATTCAAGTCACTCAATATCAGGATTCAAAGATAGTAAATATTCATTAAAAGTATCAAAACATTACATGATAATTGAACTACAACAAAATTACTTCAATTAAAACATCAAAACATATTTAACTAAACATCAACTTCTAATTACATCAAAACATCAAAACTAAGTATCAACTTCTAATTACATCGAAAGCAAACTAAAAATCTAAAGACTAAATCTAAGAAGTCTTTGCAATTCTTCTAAAATCATTCCCATTTCTTCCTTTTGAACATTCATGAAGTCTTTTAGTCTGTCATCAATGAAAGCAGATACAGTAAAAATTTTGTCTTGAAACTCCGCATTGCATTTTGAATAAATATCTGAGTCTCCTCCTATATCTTTGATCTTTTCAAAAATAAGCTTTAAGTCCAACTTCAAAGCCTCTGAAGAAGTTTTAAAAGATGAACCAAATCTTGTAACCTCTTCTATAGAGTAGAGGATCTCCTTTATATTCAAAAATTTAGCTTCAAGCTCAGCTTTTATCCTATCTTCATGACTAGCCAAAGATTTTTAAGCTACTCTAACTAAATATCAGAAAAACCAGAAGAACTGTAAGAAGAGGGTGTAGAATCAGGTACAACTATAGGTGCAAGAGCTGGAGTCATCGGGGGTGCCTCTGGGGGTACTGAACAACTCGGTGCAGGTGAGTGATGCCTATTGAGGGTCCTACTTCGGAAGGTCCATGGACCACAGAGTCAACTCCAGTAGCTCTCAACTCATCCTGTTCCTTTCCTTAACCAAATACCATTTACTTTCTTAAAACCCATCCGATGCAAAGTAGCAGAACTGTAATAGTCAGTGTGTCGAAGTCTCTTCAGGGGCTCATTTTCCAGAATGCTAACTCCTTGGCTTCGAAATACTATTGTCAAAACCATGCCATAAGGAAGTGTAGCTCTCTTCCTGCTCCCGCCTCTGCCATGTATCCAATAATCATTCATGGTAGATTAAGAGGCTGCCCCGTGATCACACTGTCCATAACTACAATGTCTCGCTCCGAGACATACTCAAAACGTTCAGTTTTAGAAATAAGATCTGGCTACAAATGTTGTGAAGCAATCTAAGCTCTAGGGGTAGCTGATTAGCACTCACTTCCTTAAAATCAGTCATCTCTCTGCCAAGTAATCTAAAGTGCTACACCTCTCTCACTGTGTGCACTCGCTATCAAACCAATAGCAGGGATTTCAATAAATTCCCTAAAATTTTGGCTGTCAAATGAATTCTAGTACCTCTAACTGAGCTAACAAGCCCACCATCTCCTCTAGATAAATTTTTGTAAAATTCCTTTACTAGACTAGGGTAGGTTGGGATATCCAATGAGCAAATACGTTCCCAACCCATTTCCTTTAATTGTCTTCCTAATGAAAAACCCTCTAAGTCAAAAAAGTAAAATCTACCTTCCTACCAGTTTAATGATCTTTCCTGCTAATAAATCAACTGAGGGGATGAAGTAGAGGGATTCATACTTTGGGTTGAGGAAGAGGAGGTTGAGGATGAACTGGGCGACGATTGGCGAGCCGGACGCCTCATAGTCCTTCTTTCGGTTGTAATGGGCGCTCCAAAGGATGATCCACGACGCTTTGGTGCCATTGGAAGCAAGGGGATGGTAGATTTGAAGGATTCAGAGGTTTGAGTGAAGTGGGGAAGGATTTGGAGATGATTTGAGGATTTTAGAAAATGAGATGTGTCGACTCTGCCCTAAAATAGTCAAATTGGGTCCACCAGGTGTCGACTCCGCAAAGCGAGGTGTCGACTCCAACTCGCTAAAACAGTCAGTGCTCGAAATGGAGTCGGCTCCACAAAGCCGGGTGTCGGCTCCATAAACACTGATAGAGCAACACAAACAGGTGTCGACTCCACCAACTGTGGTGTTAACTCCAAGAAAGTTTTAGTGAAAAATTGAAAGTTTCAAATGATCTGAAACTTGTCAAAAAGGTTATCAAAATTTGAATAGATCAAGGGATTCATGTTTCTAGATAAGTTTTCCTTAGAATCATGAGAAAATTTAAGAAAAGTGATTGAAATCTAGATAATTGATCCTTGGAAGTTTAGACTATTCTAAAGGATTACAAATTCCTAATTCACCTCTAAGATAACAAAATCTTTCTTCATTAGGGGTTTTGTAAATATGTCAGCTAATTGTTCATCAGTACAAACATAATCAAGACAAATATCACCGTTAGCTACATGTTCTCTAATGAAATGATATCTAATTTCATGTTTAGTTCTTGAATGTTGTATTGGATTTTTAGTTAAATTAATTGCACTAGTATTATCACATCTAATAGGAGTTTTATCAAGTGTTATGCCATAATCTTCAAGTTGTCGCTTAATCCAAAGGATTTGAGCACAGCAACTTCCAGCTGCAACATATTCTGCTTCAGCAGTAGATAATGCAACCGAATTTTGCTTTTTGCTAAACCATGAGATTAAGTTACTTCCTAAAAATTGACATGCACCACTTGTACTTTTTCTATCTAGTTTACATCCAGCATAGTCAGAATCAGAATATGCAATCAAATTCAGTGTTGAGTCTCTAGAATACCATAATCCTACATTTTTAGTTCCACTTAGATATCTTAGTATTCTTTTACAGCAATTAAATGAGATTCTTTAGGTTCAGATTGATATCTAGCACATAAGCAAACAGCAAACATGATATCAGGTCTACTTGCAGTTAAGTAAAGTAGAGATCCGATTATACCTCTATAATACTTTTGATCAACAGGCTTACCATCTTCATCTTTATCCAATTTGCATGAAGGACTCATTGTGTTCCAAGAGTTTGATTGATTCCATTCCAAACTTTTGAGAATTTCCTTTGTGTACTTTGTTTGGTTGATGAAAATCCCCTCTCTCTCTTGTTTGATTTGTAGTCCTAGGAAGAAGTTGAGTTCTCCCATCATGCTCATCTCGAATTCACCCTGCATTAACTTAGCAAATTCTTGACACAAAAGATTGTTAGTAGCACCGAATACAATATCATCTACATATATTTGTACTACTAATAAATCTTTATCTTTTCTTTTCAAAAATAAAGTTTTATCAACATTTCCTCTAGAAATTTTTCAATTAGAAATTTACTTAACCTATCATACCAAGCTCTAGGTGCTTGTTTTAAACCATAAAGTGCTTTGTGTAATTTAAAAACATGGTTTGAAAATTCATGATCTTCAAAACCTGGGGGTTGTTCTACATAAACTTCCTCATTTATAAAACCATTTAAAATGCACTTTTAACATCCATTTGAAATAAATTGATATTCATATGACATGCAAATGCAAGTAATAGTCTAATTGCTCTAATCTAGCTACAGGTGCAAAGGTTTCATCAAAATCAATTCCTTCTTCTTGATTATATCCTTTTGCAACTAATCTAGCTTTATTTCTAATTACTATGCCATTTTCATCTAATTTATTTCTAAATACCCATTTAGATCCTATAACTGATGACCTTTAGGTCTATCAACTAAGGACCATACATTATTCCTAGTAAATTGATTTAATTCCTCTTGCATAGCTAACATCCAATTACTATCTTTTTCAGCTTCTTCGATAGTTTTAGGTTCAATTTGAGATACAAATGCAAGATGATTATTGATATTTCTCATAGATGATCTAGTTTTTTACACCTTGAGATGGATCACCTATAATCAATTCCTTTGGATGACCATAGGCATATCTCCAATCTCTAGGAAGATCTACCTCATATGATTAGTATCAATAACATCAACTCTAGGTGAATCATTATCTTTAGCTTCTTGTTCATGATCTGAAGATACATCTATATTTAATTTTTTAATATTTCTCTCTAGCAAATTTGTATCTTCCTCATCATCAATCTTTTCTGAACTTGATGCTAAAGACTCATCAAAAACTACATGAATAGATTCTTCTACAATTAAGTTTCTCTTGTTAAATACTCTATAGGCTTTACTAGTTGTTGAATATCCTAAGAATATGCCTTCATCAGATTTTGCATCAAATTTTCCAAGATTATCTTTACCATTATTATGAATGAAACATTTACAACCAAATGCATGAAAGTAACTAATATTTGGTTTCTATCATGCCATAGTTCATAAGGAGTTTTTTAAGGATTGGCCTAATTAAAGCTCTATTAAGGATGTAACATGCTGTGTTTATAGCTTCCGCCCAGAAGTACTTTGGGAGTTGGCTTTCACATAGCATGGTACGGGCCATATCTTCTAAGTTCTATTTTTTCTTTCTACGACTCCATTTTGTTATGGTGTTCTAGGTGCAGAAAAATTATGATGAATGCCATGTTCAGTGCAGAAATTTTTAAATAAATGATTTTCAAATTCTGTTCCATGATCACTTCTAAGAGACACTATGGTGTTATTTTTCTCATTAGTGACTTTCTTGAAAATTTCATGAATAAAGGAAAAGTCTCATCCTTATGAGCTAAAAATAATACCCAAGTGAATCTAGAATAATCATCTACTATCACAAGACCATATTTCTTTCCTCCTAGACTAGTGGTTCTAGTAGGTCCAAAAAGATCCATGTGAAGTAGCTCTAGTGGCCTAGAAGTGGAAATAATATTTTTAGATTTGAAAGAGTTTCTAGTTTGTTTTCCAAATTGACATGCATCACAAATTCTATTATTTTCAAAATCTAGTTTTGGAAGTCCTTTAACTAAATCCATTCTAATTAATTTTGAAATTAGGTGTGTGCTTGCATGACCTAATCTACGATGCCATAGCCATCCAATCTCATTCACATTAGCATTATCAGCAACTAAGCAATGATTACTAGTAGCAATTGTCTAAATCAATTAAGTATACATTGTCATTTCTATTACCAACAAATATAATGCTATTGTCTATGGGATTAGAAACAGTGCAAATAGAAGCTTCAAATGAAACTTTGAAACCTTTATCACACAATTGGCTAATGCTAATTAAATTATGCTTTAAACCATCAACATATAAAACATTCTCAATAAAAGTGGATGGAGTTATTTGAATTTTACCAAGGCCCATAATTGACAACTCCTCCTTTTTCTTCAAGGGTGATGAATTGCTCCTTGTCACCCGTCATATGCCTTGAGCAGCCGCTATCAAGATACCACTTTCGTTTTGATCTTTTGGCCGCAAGACACTCCTGCAAGACAATCAAACTTTTTGTTTAGGTACCCAAGCTTTCTTGGGTCCTTCATGGTTAGTAGCAATAAAGATTGTTCCTTTCAGAACCCATATTTTCTTTCCTTTAATCATTGAGTTCTTGTTAGTTTTCTTAATATTACATTCATATGATTTATGTCCTTTTAAACCACATTTGAAACAAGTAATATTAGGAGATTGACCAGCTCATACAAAAATATTTTTCAAAGATTTTTGTTTCTTAAAAGGATTATATCCTAATCCTGCCTTGTCAAAAATAGCTTTTTGACTATCCAAAATCATGTTTAATTTTGAAGAACTTAAAGTAAATCTATCAACTATATTCTTATATTTTAATTTCTTTCTTTAACTTAATGTTTTCATTTGAAATTGATTCTTTTTTTTTTAAAAAATCTTTTTTCAGATTTCAGATCTTTAATTTCAAGAGCTAATTCATTTTTCTCTTTAAGAAGGTTTACATTTTCAGTTTTTAAAGATTTACTTTTCTTTTTCAAAACTTTGAAATCAGTAATTAATTCATTAAATGCATCAAATAATTCTTCAAATGTAAAGTCTTGAGTTTCAGTACTTACCTCATCATCTTCTTTTGCCATAAAGCAAATGTTTGCAACTTCCTTTTGTTCTTCCTCGGAAGAGGATTCTTCACTGTCGCTCCATGTTGCAACATAAGCCTTCTTCTTCTTTTGTAGGCTTTCTTCAATTAAGGACAATCATATATATGAAGTGCCCGGTTTCTTACATTCATAACATATGAGGGGTTCTTTTTCCTTGTCCTTGTCCTTCTCTTTTTCTTTTTCACCTTTTATTTTGTTCCATACCTTTTCTTATGGAAAGGTCTCCTTCTTTGCATGAATCTTTTAAATTTCTTAGCAACGAGAACTGTCTCATCATCATCTTCATCCTCACTGCTGCTTTCCTCAATTTCTGCAGCCTTAAGAGCAATAGTTCTCTTTTTCTTGACGTCTTCCTCTATATGCTGCTTCATTGTTAATTCATGGGTCATCAATAATCCAAGTAGCTCCTCCAAAGGTAAGGTATTGAGGTCCTTGCTTCTTGGATTGTAGTCACCTTTGCTTCCCATGACCTTGGAAGAGACTAAGAATTTTACGAACCAATTCAGAGTTAGTATAGGTCTTGCCAAGACTCTTTAAACCATTTACAATATCAGTAAATCTAGTATACATGCAGGTTATAGATTCAGTTTGTTTCATGCTAAACAATTCATATTTATGAACAAAAATATTAATTTTAAATTCTTTAACTTGATTTGTACCCTCATGGGTAACCTCTAACCTATCCCATATTTCTTTTGCGGAATTATATGTAGAAATATGATTAAATTCATTTGCATCTAAGGAACAATACAAAACATTCATGGCTTTAGCATTAAGCTGAGCCATTTTCCTATCATTATCATTCCAATCCCTTTCGAGCTTAGGAACAATAGAACCATCAACTATGTATGTGGGTGTGCTTGGTCCATTAATTATGACACTCCATAATTCATAATCTAAAGCTTGAATGAATATCATCATTCTTGCTTTCCAATATGAATAGTATTAGTAATAGAGCCCTAGGCCTATTGTATGGACATGGTATTTTGATATTTATGAGCATTTACTATTATCATAATTTGCATATTTATTATATAATAATGTCCTTGAATAATATTATGAATTATTCTAAATGTCCCTAATCGGTTATTGTTGTGGGAATAACAATAAATTAAGATTAGTATGAAATTTGATTGATATTCATGGGATGAATATGTGTATGAGATACAAATCAAATTTATATGTATTTGTTGAGAACAAATATTGGACAAGACCCGCCTTGAGATTAATACATGGATCAAAGTCATAAGTTAATCTCTAGTAGCTGTGTCATTAAATCCTTAGACCTGAGATTGCTATAGTTCTCAACATGAGGAATATTATGTTTTGACATAATCAAACGTTGTCTTTAACCGGATGATTATAAAGATTATGATTGAACATAATAAGAATCATGTAGTGAGATATGAGTGATTAAGATGGAATTTGTCCCTCTTATTATAAGAGAGATATCTCTGGGCCCCTCGATGATTGAGACTGAGAAATGCATGGCCATGCTCAAATGAATTGATGGAGATCAATATCATTTGTCTAGTCAGTCTAATTGGGTTTCGAGAAATTAAAGATAGAGCGATATAAGGTTGACTTTATCCATGCCTTATATTCTATCAAGATATCATGTGACAAAAGGATTATGTCAATAGCTACTTTAAGGTTGTCTCGGAACATGAGCTTTTCATTTAACTTGGGTAGTCATAATGTCTTGCTAGAGGCCGCTTATGACTTGTAGGATCAAAATGTGATTTAGGCCTACTGCCAACGTTAATTGAACCTATAGGGTCGCACACTAAGAACGGACAATAATGGTTACGTTTGTTACTCTCTATGTAATTTAAAATGATGAGATTATTTTAAATTACAAATAATAATTAGTTGTCATTTAGATTCGAGTTTAATTTTGAGAAAATTTAAATTCGTAATTTAAATTATGACAAGTAATTAATTTGTTATATTTTCTTATTGGATAAGGAAATAATCCATAAAGGTTTTTGGTTAAAAATTTAAATCCTTATTTTGTAAGGACAAGGATTTAAATTGTCATTATTTAAAAGGAGTTTTAAATAAATATTAATTAAAATCCTAGTTAACCAAAAACCTCAGACTTGTATATATATGATATATACGTTTTAAAGTCGTGGGGCATTTGAAAGGTCACGTCGATTGGGGCATTTGAAGCGTCGTGTCTTTTGCCTTAAAATGGATAACAGAGAAAGGAAAACATGGTTCATTTTTGTGAAAAATGGACTTGTTGAACTAGCATTCAAAACTATTTTGGTGTCCGTTCGTGTGTGGATACTTGTAGAGGGTGGTCGTCTTTCTGAAAGGCAGCACCTTTGAAGATCCGAGCAAACCCAACACAAGAACAGACGGATTACATACTGATCAACAAAAGGTAATATTTTTGTTTATCCTTCTTTCGGTTTTATGAAACGCATGTGATTCTTGGTGGGTTATGGGTTTTGGAATAAATTTATTTTGTTTCCGCTGCCATTTTATTCCAATTAGATTGGGATTTTCTATTCCGTAACCCAACAGTGGTATCAGAGCCTCTTGCGTTTTCATAAAAATCGAAACTGCCATGTTTGATTGTATGTATGAGATGTATATGATCTTGGCATGGTTTGCGTTCTTGTATATATATATGATATTAGTGTTTGCGCGAACGACATAGATAATAGGTTTTCTAAGGTGTTAATTGATGAATCTGTTTCTGTAAGGATTCGTTAATATGATTAAGAATCCGAATGGGATATTGCAATTAAAGTGTTTAATAGCATGATATATGATTTCGGTGTTGTCTTAATTAGATTAATACATGAACTGAATTCACATATCAATAAGGATTTATCAATTGCTGTTTATGGTGGTGCGGATGTAAGCCTTAAATTTATTGATGAGATCAATAAAATCAAATTTTAGGATGAAACTTTATTGTATCTCCAAATTTTAGGAACCGCAGTACTACCTAATCAGAGCGCCTTATAAATTTAATTGGTTTTAAAAACACGCCTATTATTACATATTTTCTTTAATGCAATATGTATATGCTATATGATAACATGATATGTTTTGCATGGTGTGTTGCTTTGTATGGTGCATGGTATGGCCTTGTGACCAATATGATTGGCAGGTTTTTATTATTCTTTTACAAGGGTTGTAATTATTATATGGCCTGCGTGCCATTTGAAGTCCTGCAATCCAACCATGTGATGGAGGAGCTAGGTGTCTATGCACAAGATGATGGTCAAGTAGACATTATGGTGTTGCTCATTATTACCTAGGATTGACCATTGATCTTCATATTGGCTTATGAAGATCAATCTAGATAAGGCCATACTATGACACGTTTATTATATACATGTATGAGATGCTATGTATGATGTTTCATGAGTATGTGATGCCATGTATGATATCATAAGTATGTGATACTAAATGCATGATGAGATCTATTAATTAAAAATTAAGATCTATCTAGATCCCTCACATAAAATTTTAAGTTGACATGCCATCCATATTTGAACACTTGTCAAGGCTTTTATCACCTTAATGTGGGTTCTACCAAAGTAGAAGTACATTAGGTTACATTAGTGAGGCAAGATGGGTAATGGTGCTACCCATATGTTTAAAATGGTTTAACTTAATTAGGTTATCAAAACGGTTTTGGGCCTAATGGCATGAGATGGGATTTAAACATGCCGGACATATGATGTCAAAATCCCATAAATTTCTAAGAGTTGCATGAGTTGCAATTGGTAAGAGTTACCTACCTAAAAAACTTAATTTTAAGTGTCATGCCAAAGCTGACTTAAAGTTGAGTATAAATATGGATCTTAGCTCACTAAATTAATATGATTATTATCATTGAGGGTTGTTAATTTAGTGGGAGTTTTTCATAATCAAAATACTTAACGAACTTTGCATTTATTGTAGATGGCCAACAATGATAACAATTCTACTATGTCACTGCGATCAATCCTTGCGAAGGACAAACTTACTGGGACTAACTTCCTTGACTGGTTTCGAAATTTGAGAATTGTTCTCAAACAAGAAAGGAAGCTTTATGTCCTGGATCAACCTCACCCTGAAGAACCAGCCGATAATGCTTCTAGAGCTGAAAAGAATGCTTATGAGAAGCATCATAATGACTCTATTGATGTTGCATGCTTGATGCTAGCTACCATGAGTTCTGAACTTCAGAAAGATTTGGAAAACATGGAAACTTATGATATGATTGTCAATCTAAAGGAAATGTTCCAGCAACAAGCAAGGCAAGAAAGGTATGATACTACCAAGGCATTGCACTCTTGCAAAATGGCTGAGGGTGCTTCAGTTAGCGCTCATGTGTTGAAAATGAAAGGCTATATTGAGCACCTTGATAGGCTTGGATTTCCATTGAGCCAAGAGTTGGCAACAGATTTGATCCTAAATTCACTTCCTGATAGTTATGACCAGTTTATCATGAACTATAACATGAATGAAATGGACAAATCAATTTCTGAGCTGCATACGATGCTTAAAACTGCTGAACAGAATATTAAGTCCAAGCCTGGCCATGTTCTGATGGTTCAAAAGGGAAAGGGCCTTATGAAGAAAAGAAAAGGAAAGGGTAAGGGAAGGGCTGGAAAGTCCAATGCTCAACCCAAGCCCAATCCTAAACCCAAGGCTAAAGCCCCAAAGGAGGGTGTCTGTTTCTTTTGCAATGAACCTGGTCATTGGAAGAGAAACTGCAAGCTGTATTTGGAGGATCTAAAGAAGAAGAAGAAGACTGGTGAGACCGGTTCTTCAGGTATTTATGTTATAGAGATTAATTTTTCTCCTTCTAGTTCCTGGGTATTAGATACTGGATGTGGATCTCACATTTGCACAAATGTGCAGGGCTCAAAAGGAGTAGACAACTGAAGAAGGGCGAAGTTGATCTTCGAGTAGGCAATGGAGCAAAAGTTGCTGCTTTAGCTGTAGGAAGTTACGAACTTTCTTTGCCCAGTGGGCTTTTGTTAGTTTTGAACAATTGCTTTTATGTTCCTACAATGTGTAGGAATATTATTTCAGTTTCTTGTTTGGATAATGATGGTTTTTCTTTTATTATTAAGAATAATAATTGCTCCATTTATCATAAAGACATGTTCTATGCAAATGCCGAATTACTAGATGGTCTTTATGTTTTGAATCTTCAAAAATCCAACAATTCTTCTATCTATAACATAACTACCAAGAAATTTAAGTCCAATGACTTAAATTCAACCTATCTTTGGCATTGTCGCCTTGGCCATATAAATGAGAAACGCATATCAAAACTCCATCAAGATGGACTTTTGAACTCATTTGATTTTGAATCATATGATACATGTGAATCTTGTCTATTGGGTAAGATGACAAAGGATCCCTTTACTGGACACAGTGAAAGGGCCAATGAATTATTGGGCCTAATACATACAGATGTATGTGGACCATTAAGTTCAGATGCCAGAGGAGGTTACAAGTACTTCATTACATTTACTGATGACTTCAGTAGATATGGTTATGTCTACTTGATGAGACACAAATCTGAATCATTTGAAATGTTCAAATCTTTTCAAAATGAAGTACAAAACCAACTTGGCAAGATCAAGGCACTTCGATCTGATCGAGGTGGAGAATATTTGAGCCAAGATTTTTATGACCATCTTAGAAGTTGTGGAATCATTCCACAACTAACTCCTCCTGGAACACCACAATGGAATGGTGTGTCTGAAAGAAGGAATCGAACTTTATTAGATATGGTTCGATCTATGATGAGTCTAACGGATCTTCCACTTACCTTTTGGGGTTATGCACTTGAAACAGCTGCGTTCACACTAAATCGAGTTCCAACCAAAGCGGTTGAAAAGACGCCATATGAGATGTGGACTGGTAAAAAGCCCAGTTTGTCTTTTCTTAAGATTTGGGGTTGTGAAGCTTATGTAAAACGTCAAGTTTCAAATAAGCTGGAACCCAAGTCTGACAAATGTTTTTTGTGGGGTATCCTAAAGAGACTAAAGGATACTACTTTTACAATCCCATTGAGAACAAAGTGTTTGTTCGGAATGGTGTCTTTCTAGAAAGGGAATTTATTTCTAAAGGAACCAGTGGGAGCAAGGTACAAATCGAAATAATTCGAGAACCACAAGATAACATTGAACCGCCTATGGATGCTCAAAGTCAACAAACCACTGTTGACACACCACCTGTAGCACAAAAATTACGTAGATCTGATAGGATACGTCATGAGCCCGAGAGATATGGATTTCTTGTGACTGATAATCATGATGTATTGTTAGTGGATCAAAATGAACCTACTACCTATCAAGAGGCTATGTTAGATCCAGACTCTGAGAAATGGTTAGAGGCCATGAAGTCTGAAATCCAATCCATGTATGATAATCAGGTATGGACCTTGATTGAGCCACCTGAAGGTACAAAGACCATTGGGTGCAAATGGGTTTTCAAAAAGAAAACTGACATGGATGGTAAAGTGCATACTTACAAAGCAAGGCTAGTTGCAAAAGGTTTCAAACAAACTCATGGTATAGACTATGATGAAACTTTTTCACCTGTAGCCATGCTTAAGTCTATTAGAATTCTCATTGCCATTGCTGCATATTATGACTATGAGATTTGGCAAATGGATGTTAAAACTGCGTTTCTTAATGGAAACCTACTTGAGGATGTGTACATGACACAACCTGAGGGTTTTGTACAACCTGAGAATTCTAGTAAAGTATGCAAGCTTCAAAGATCCATTTATGGTTTGAAGCAGGCTTCTCGGAGTTGGAATCTTCGTTTTGATGAATCAGTCAAAGAGTTTGGATTTATCAAAAATGAAGATGAACCTTGTGTTTACAAGAAAGTTAGTGGGAGCGCCATTGTATTTCTGGTCTTATATGTTGATGACATTTACTCATTGGGAATGATATCCCTACCTTGCAGAGTGTCAAGTCTTGGTTAGGGAAATGTTTCTCAATGAAAGACTTAGGCGAAGCTGCCTATATCCTAGGGATAAAGATCTATAGAGATAGATCTAAGAGGCTGATTGGTCTAAGTCAAAGTACTTACATAGACAAAGTACTGAAAAGGTTCAGTATGCAAGATTCCAAGAGAGGATACTTGCCTATGTCTCATGGTATTACACTTAGCAAATCTCAGTGTCCTAACACAAAAGATGAGCGAGAGCGCATGAGTAAGATTCCTTATGCTTCAGCAATAGGATCTATCATGTATGCTATGTTGTGCACTAGACCAGATGTCTCTTATGCTTTAAGCATAACGAGTAGATACCAGTCAGATCCCGGTGAGAGTCACTGGACGGCTGTCAAGAACATTCTTAAGTATCTGAGAAGATCTAAAGATGTGTTCTTGGTGTATGGCGGATTGGAAGATGATCTGGTTGTAAGTGGTTACACAGATGCAAGCTTTCAATCTGACAAAGATGATTTCGATCGCAGTCAGGATATGTGTTTTGTTTAAATGGTGGTGCTGTTAGCTGGAAAAGTTCGAAGCAAAGCACTGTTGCTGATTCTACAACTGAAGCTGAATACATAGCAGCATCTGATGCAGCAAAGGAAGCAGTTTGGATCAAGAAGTTCATTACTGACCTTGGAGTGGTTCCTAGCATCACAAATCCTGTTGATGTTCATTGTGACAATAATGGTGCTATCGCACAAGCAAAGGAACCTAGGTCACATCAGCGATCCAAACACATTCTTAGGCGTTATCATCTCATTCGAGAAATCATTGAGAGAGGTGACGTAAAAATATGCAGAGTTCCAACAGATGACAATGTTGCTGATCCATTGACTAAGCCTCTACCACAAGCAAAGCATGATCGTCATGCTAGGTTCATAGGTATTAGATACATTGATGAGTGGGCCTAGTGCAAGTGGGAGATTGTTAGTAATAGTGCCCTAGGCCTATTGTATGGACATGGTATTTTGAATATTTATGAGCATTTACTATTATCATAATTTGCATGTTTATTATATAATAATGTCCTTGAATAATATTATTAATTATTCTAAATGTCCCTAATCGGTTATTGTTGTGGGAATAACAATAAATTAAGATTAGTATGAAATTTGATTGATATTCATGGGATGAATATGTGTATGAGATACAAATCAAATTTATATGTATTTGTTGAGAACAAATATTGGACAAGACCCGCCTTGAGATTAATACATGGATCAAAGTCATAAGTTAATCTCTAGTAGTTGTGTCATTAAATCCTTAGACCTGAGATTGCTATAGTTCTCAACATGAGGAATATTATGTTTTGACATAATCAAACGTTGTCTTTAACCGGATGATTATAAAGATTATGATTGAACATAATAAGAATCATGTAGTGAGATATGAGTGATTAAGATGGAATTTGTCCCTCTTATTATAAGAGAGATATCTCTGGGCCCCTCGATGATTGAGACTGAGAAATGCATGGCCATGCTCAAATGAATTGATGGAGATCAATATCATTTGTTCTAGTCAGTCTAATTGGGTTTCGAGAAATTAAAGATAGAGCGATATAAGGTTGACTTTATCCATGCCTTATATTCTATCAAGATATCATGTGACAAAAGGATTATGTCAATAGCTACTTTAAGGTTGTCTCGGAACATGAGCTTTTCATTTAACTTGGGTAGTCATAATGTCTTGCTAGAGGCCGCTTATGACTTGTAGGATCAAAATGTGATTTAGGCCTACTGCCAACGTTAATTGAACCTATAGGGTCGCACACTAAGAACGGACAATAATGGTTACGGTTTGTTACTCTCTATGTAATTTAAAATGATGAGATTATTTTAAATTACAAATAATAATTAGTTGTCATTTAGATTCGAGTTTAATTTTGAGAAAATTTAAATTCGTAATTTAAATTATGACAAGTAATTTAATTTGTTATATTTTCTTATTGGATAAGGAAATAATCCATAAAGGTTTTTGGTTAAAAATTTAAATCCTTATTTTGTAAGGACAAGGATTTAAATTGTCATTATTTAAAAGGAGTTTTAAATAAATATTAATTAAAATCTAGTTAACCAAAAACCCCTAGCAGACTTGTATATATATGATATACGTTTTAAAGTCGGTGGGGCATTTGAAAGGTCACGTCGATTGGGCATTTGAAAGGTCACGTCGATTGGGGCATTTGAAGCGTCGTGTCTTTTGCCTTAAAAATGGATAAACAGAGAGTTGGAAAGTTCACATGGTTCATTTTTGTGAAAAATGGACTTGTTGAACTAGCATTCAAAACTATTTTGGTGTCCGTTCGTGTGTGGATACTTGTAGAGGGTGGTCGTCTTTCTGAAAGGCAGCACCTTTGAAGATCCGAGCAAACCCAACACAAGAACAGAGGATTACATACTGATCAACAAAAAGGTAATATTTTTGTTTATCCTTCTTTCGGTTTTATGAAACGCATGTGATTCTTGGTGGGTTATGGGTTATGAATAAATTTATTTTGTTTCCGTTACCATTTTATTCCAATTAGATTGGGATTTTCTATTCCGTAACCCAACAAATAGTTGGTGCCACTGAACAAGGGTGGCCTATTAGTGGATTGACCTTCTAAAAAGGATGATCCAACTTGAGCTGCCATTTGGATCTTTGACTCTTGATTGTGTAATCAAGCCGAAATAAGCACAAGCTCTGATACCAATTGTTGGCCCAGATGGCAACCCAAGGGGGGGTGAATTGGGTTCTTTAAAATTTTAACACTTTAAAACTATGTGCTTTGATATGAAAGTGCTTGAGTGCAATGTATAGATAAATGCTAAGCACAAATAAATGAAATAGAGAGAGAGAGACAAAGCATGACAAACACAAGGTTTTTATAGTGGTTCGGTGTATCCAACACCTACGTCCACTCCCAAGCAGCACTTGGGTCCACACTATAATCCACTTGATTACAGTCGAGTTGTTTTGCAAGCTCACAACTCAAACTTGTTATTTTTCTGGGTCGCAACGAACCCAGCTGGTTTTTCTGGGCTCACCAGCACGAAACCCAACGTAAGCTACACTTAGCTTACCCCGAGGTTAACAACCTCAACTAATTCAATCCCCTGATTGAATTAGACAAACAGCAAATCAATTAAGAGTTTACAGCAATAACAGCTCCTTAATTGAGCAAATAAACAATGTAAGTAATTGGGAATATAAAAGCCTGATTTCTGAAGCAATGTAGGGCTTGAGCTTTTCTTCTTTTCTTCTCTTCTCCTTCTCTTTTGAATTGAATAGAATTAGAGCACTTGAAGAGATTTTGGTGAAGAAACGGTTGAAGATTTAGGGCTTTTCTCCTTCTTCTTCAAAACTAGGGAAATCCTTTGAAATAGCTCTTTTGGCTCTTTAGATTCATCTTCTAACTCTCAATAGTGAATAGGTTTTGGCTCAAAAAATTTCTTGAAGAGGAATTTTTGATTTCTCCTTTTTTCTTTTGTTTCACTGTTTTTTCCATTCTTTTTCTTTTCAAACGATTCAATCCTATTTTATAGGCATTTCAATCCATGAGTAGGTGAAAAATAGCCGTTGGAGTTGTCCTTGGATGTACCTTACCAAAAAAAAAATATTTGTTAGGGATTAGGTAAGAAAAATATATCCGTTGAAAACTTGAAATTCCATTTCTGACGTGGAGGTGTCGGCTCTAGGTCTTCAGGTGTCGGGTCCAAATCGGGATCCTAAAAATAGTAATAAACGGTCCGTCAAGGTGTCGGCTCCAAGATTTTGAAGTGTCGGCTCGGTGAGATATGGAGTCGGCTCCAACTTTCTGAATGTGTTGGCTCTGCCAATGTCCAAAAACATCACTCTCTGTAACTGGTCTAGAGTCGGCTCCACACTCTACAGGTGTCGACTCCAAATTATCATATGTCGGCTCCAGAAATTTAGGTGTCGGCTTCGAAGCATGCCGAAAATCAACACTCTTCTAATCCTCTCTGGAGTCGGCTCCGAGGATTTAGGGTGTCGGCTCCAAGTTCTGAACTTACATAAATTCATTTAAATTCAACTTGAAAATGATTTTCTAAGTAATATATTAATGAATAACCAATCTTAATTCCTGAAACACTTATCAAATTTATTAGAAACATAAGAAATATACTCATGGCTTTTGTTAATAATCAAAATCAATAATTGGGTCAACAATCTCCTCATTTTTGATGATAACAAAAACATTGAGTATATGCATAATTAATTAGTGAAAGTTTCAAAATAGAGAAGAGTTCTCATAGTTAAGCTCCCCCTGGATGAGGTAGCTCCCCCTATGATACTCAAATTATCATCTTTTCATTTTATTATTAAAATTCATACAATTAAGCTACAATCAAGCTCATTCAATGCTTGATACCAATTCATTCAATGAAATTCATTAATGTAATTATATATTTTCTCCCTTTTATGCATATACTACTATCATTTACTTCTCTCCCTTTTTTGTAATCAACAAAAAGGTTAAGAAGATTAAAATCAATGCATTAAATATTAAGTGAATCAAAATCTAATTAAAGTCACTCAATATCAGGATTCAAAGATAGTAAATATTCATTAAAAGTATCAAAACATTACATGATAATTGAACTACAGCAAAATGTTACTTCAATTAAAACATCAAAACATATTCAACTAAACATCAACTTCTAATTACATCAAAACATCAAAACTAAGTATCAACTTCTAATTACATCAAAAGCAAACTAAAATTCTAAAGACCAAATCTAAGAAGTCTTTGCAATTCTTCTAAAATCTTTCCCATTCCTTCCTTTTGAACATTCATGAAGTCTTTTAGTCTGTCATCAATGAAAGCAGATGCAGTAACAATTTTTTCTTGAAGCTCTGCATTGCATTTTGAATAAATATCCGAGTCTCCTCCTATATCTTTGATCTTTTCAAAAATAAGCTTTAAGTCCAACTTCAAAGCCTCTGAAGAAGTTTCAAAAGATGAACCAAATCTTGTAACCTTGTCTTCTATAGAGTAGAGGATCTCCTTTATATTAAAAATTTAGCTTCAAGCTCAGCTTTTATCCTATCTTCATGACTAGCCAAAAGATTTTTAAGCTACTCTAACTAAATATCAGAAAAACCAGAAGAACTGTAAGAAGAGGGTGTAGAATCAGGTACAACTATAGGTGCAAGAGCTGGAGTCATCGGGGGTGCCTCTGGGGGTACTGAACAACTCGGTGCAGGTGAGTGATGCCTATTTGAGGGTCCTACTTCGGAAGGTCCATGGACCACAGAGTCAACTCCAGTAGCTCTCAACTCATCCTGTCCTTTCCTTAACCAAATACCATTTACTTTCTTAAAACCCATCCGATGCAAAGTAGCAGAACTGTAATAGTCAGTGTGTCGAAGTCTCTTCAGGGGCTCATTTTCCAGAATGCTAACTCCTTGGCTTCGAAATACTCTTATCAAAACCATGCCATAAGGAAGTGTAGCTCTCTTCCTGCTGCCCGCCTCTGCCATGTATCCAATAATCATTCCTAGTAGATTAAGAGGCTGCCCCGTGATCACACTGTCCATAACTACAATGTCTCGCTTCTAGACATACTCAAAACGTCCAGTTTTAGGAAATAAGATCCAGCTACAAATGTTTTGAAGCAATCTAAGCTCTAGGGGTAGCTGATTAGCACTCACTTCCTCAAAATCAGTCATCTCTCTGCCAAGTAATCTAGAAAGTGCTACACCTCTCTCACTATGTGCACTCGCTATCAAACCAATAGCAAGGATTTCCAATAAATTTCCTAAAATTTTGGCTATCAAATGAATTCTAGTACCTCTGACTGAGCTAACAAGCCCACCATCTCCTCTAGACAAATTGTTGTAAAATTCCTTTATTAGACTAGGGTAGGTTGGGATATCCAATGAGCAAATATGTTCCCAACCCATTTCCTTTAATTGTCTTCCTAATGAAAAACCCTCTGAGTCAAAAAAGTTAAAATCTACTTTCCTACCAGTTGTAATGATCTTTCCTGCTAATAAATCAACTTGAGGGGATGAAGTAGAAGGATTCACACTTTGGGTTAAGGAAAAGAAGGTTGAGGACGAACTGGGTGACGGTTGGCGAGCCGGACGCCTTGCAATCCTTCTCCTGGTTGTAATGGGTGCTCCAAAGGATGATCCACGATGCTTTGGTGCCATTGGAAGCAAGGAGATGGTAGATTTGAAGGATTCGGAGGTTTGAGTGAAGTGTGGAAGGATTTGGAGATGATTTGAGGATTTTAGAAAAATGAGATGTGTCGACTCTGCCCTAAAATAGTCAAATTGGATCCACCAGGTGTCGACTCCAGCAAAGCAAGGTGTCGACTCCAACTCGCTAAAATGGTCAGCGCTCGAAATGGAGTTGGCTCCGCAAAGCTAGGTGTCGGCTCCCAGAAACACAGACAGAGCAACACAAATAGGTGTCGACTCACCAACTATAGTGTCGACTCCAAGAAAATTTTAGTGAAAAATTAAAAGTTTCAAATGATTCGAAACTTGTCAAAAAGGTTATCAAAATTTGAATAGATAAGAGATTCATGTTTCTAGATAAGTTTTCCTTAGAATCATGGGAAAATTTTTAAGAAAAGTGATTGAAATCTAGATAATTGATCCTTGGAGGTTTAGACTATTCTAAAGGATTACAAATTCCTAATTCACCTCTAAGATAGCAAAATCTTTCTTCACTAAGGGGTTTTGTAAATATGTCAACTAATTGTTCATCAATACAAACATAATCTAGACAAATGTCACCGTTAGCTACATGTTCTCTACTGAAATGATATCTAATTTCAACATGTTTAGTTTTTGAATGTTTATAGGATTTTTAGTTAAATTAATTTCACTAGTATTATCACATCTAATAGGAGTTTTATCAAGTGTTATGCCATAATCTTCAAGTTGTTGCTTAATTCAAAGGATTTGAGCACAGCAAATTCCAGCTGCAAAATATTCTGCTTCAGCAGTAGATAATGCAACCGGATTTTGCTTTTTGCTAAATCATGAGATTAAGTTACTTCCTTAAAATTGATATGCACCACTTGTACTTTTTCTATCTAGTTTACATCCAGCATAGTTAGAATCAGAATATGCAATCAATTTCAGTGTTGAGTCTCTAGAATACCATAATCCTACATTTTTAGTTTCACTTAGATATCTTAGTATTCTTTTTACAGCAATTAAATGAGATTCTTTAGGTTCAGATTGATATCTAGCACATAAGCAAACAACAAACATGATATCAGGTCTATTTGCAGTTAGTAAAGTAGAGATCCGATTATACCTCTTGTTGCGGCCGAGTCACGTGTGATGAACGTCGGGCAGTCTCGGATCACGGGGTGCAGGGAGATCACCGTCTTCCTTCTGGGAGCCTGCAAAAAGTCCCGGGCCGGTAGTTCCGGCGGGGACCCTCCGACGCCCAAGTTAGTGAGTCGTCGAACAGGGATATGATTTTTAGAATTGTTCTAGAGGAAGTTCCAGAGAGAGTCCCCTTGCATGGAGCTCGGGTCCTCCCTTTATACCTGTTGGGGATCCGTATACCTTGGTCTGTTGGAACCGTCGAATCTGTTCCGTTGTGGTGTTTCATCGAACGGTAAGTTGTGGACTGTTGCTGGATAAGGGCCGCTATAGCGGTAACTGCTGATCGGGCTGAGACCTGCCCGCGATTTAGGTAAGTGACTGTTCGGCAGTAGACCTTAATCGCGGTCTTGGCCACTGGTGCCAATGCATAGGATCTTTTGGGGCCGACGCTGAGGGCCGACGCTGAGGGCCGACGCTGAGGGCCAATGCTGAGGGCCGACGCTGGGGGCCGACGCTGAGGGCCGACGCTGAGGGCCAATGCTGAGGGCCGACGCTGAGGGCCGTCGCTGAGGCCGACGTTGAGGGCCGTCGCTGAGGGCCGACGCTGAGGGCCATCGCTGAGGGCCGACGCTGAGGGCCGTCGCTGAGGGCCGACGCTGGGGGCCGACGCTGGGGCCGACGCTGAAGGCTGACGCTGGGGGCCGACGCTGGGTGCCGACGCTGAAGGCTGACGCTGGGGGCCGACGCTGGAAGCCTACGCTGGTGGCTTTGGGTTTGTTGTCACATCATTGCTTTCGAAAGTCGTGCGGAAGATAATACTACCCCGGGGAAACCGTCAGCCGTATCATATGCCCCCCCACCCCTGAGATTGGTGAGCGTTTACTTACCTGCGAAAGGGGGTGTGAATGTCTTCTAGGGGGCCGGTTTCCGGTCATCTTGCTTTTGTTGGGATTAGGGAAGATTTCCCTCGGGCAGTGCTACGAAAAGGCGGACGACATCAGTGCGGTAAGGTTAGCACCCCCTTTTACATTGGTGGTCTTTTCGAATTTATCGTATTGGCAGGTCATCGAAATGCCTCCCTACTGAAGACGGACGCGTGGTTGGATCGGACGGTTTGAGGGTGTTTCGAGATGGTGTAATGATGACAAATTGCCCTTATCTTCCTATCTTCCCTCTTTCTTCCGCCATTGCCCTCTTTTGAGTCCGTCTGCGTTTCCGTCTTCCGTTCGTTCTCCGCGCTTTGTCCCTGCTCGCGTTTTTCTTCTCAGGTCAGTCCTTATGGCTTCTTCTCCTTTTGCTCCATTTCGGTTCTTGGGGGGGTTCCCACCATCCTTCCCAGTCTTCTGAGTCCCAGTCCATCCAATGGTCCACCTCATCTTCTAACCATTCACCGGAGCCACGACCAGTCGATCGTCCCCCACCGGGATTCGCCCGGCCGGTGGCGAACTTCCGTCCGGACCCGGCCGGCGGTTGCCGGCCCTTCTAGGGTTACCAAGGAGTCCCCCGAAGGGACTGCGTCCTCCATGTCTGCCCAGGACATAGCAAACTTAAGGGCCAGGTACGGCTTCCCTCCAGACCTTCATCTGTTCGTTCCTACCTCCTAACGACAGGGCAACCTCTTCCCGTTCCGGAAGGGTTGCCTTGTACGGGGCCTTTTTTAAGGCTGGGCTCCGGTTACCGATCCACCCCTTCATTCCTTAATCTTCTGGATCGGTACTCCTTGACCCCATCAACTGGTTCCCAACTCCTTCCGAACTATTGTTGGTTTTTTAGTACTCTGCCATCTGCAGGGTATAGAGGCTAGCATTTCCTTGTTCCGCAGCTTCTATACCCTTCGCAAACAGTCGGGGTGGTGGTCTTTCACTCCTAGATCCAATAGGATTCTTAGGCTGTGCCTTCCTTCCTCCGTTAAAGGGTGGAAGGACAAGTTTTTCTTCGCGGACATCAGCGGGGTTCGTGGAAGCTGGGGGATACCCAATATCGACGCCAATAGGGACTCCTCCATCCTTCCACGGGACCAGATGGCGTTTGGGCAGCTCCTAACTACTGAGATTCCTAAGTGCAATAAGCTGATAGCCGAAGAGAACCTTCACCGCGCCGGCTTAATTCCCTCGAGGGGTGAGCACTAGACTACTCGCCTCTCTTGTCTGTTCTTCTCTCTCTTTTTTTTTTTTTTTTTTTTTTTAACTATCCCTTGCTTGTGTAGGGATGGCGCCGACTTTGCATAAGCTTCAACAGGTGGCCGCCAAGAAGAGGAAGGCCGCGGGGACTGCGTCCCCTGCCGAAGGAAGGGTTGCTGCCAAGGTTCCCAGGAGGGCCGACGCTGGGAGGGTTGGCGCTAGAGAGACCGACGCTGGGGTGGCCGACACGGAGGGCTACAGTCGTGAAGCCCCTACGTGCCAAGGTCTTGAAGAAGGGCGGCCCCAAAAGGGCCGACACTAAGGGGGCCGACGCCCCAGGAAGCCAAACAGTGGGGTCCGTGCGCATAGGCGAGGCAATCCAACCCCAAGCCGAAGAACCCGTCACGGAAGACGCGGCGAAGGCTGGGGCCGGCAAGGAGGTGGAGCGGAGCCCGCCGGTGGGAGAATCTCCAGCTCCGGCTCCAATTATTTTACTTGACTTATCTCCTGATGGGAAGACGCCGTCTCCCACGCCTAAAGAGGCGGATAAAGCTCCGGCGGCAATAGCGGCAACTCCAGTCGCTGCCTTGCCCCCAGCTGAAGCGCCTCTGCCCGCTAAAGAGCCGGAGGCGGCAGGCTCCGAGGCGGAATCGACTCCGTAGGGCCCGCCCAGGGAAGGGAGGGGTATCGATCCTTGTTTCCAGTCACTGCTGGCAAATCATAGCCGCTGGGCTATGCGTGTTATAGAGGAGGCTTCAGTGGAGGAGATGCAAGAATATCTCCGAAGTCGGAAGAGTGGGGCCTTCTTTCGTGAAGCTTCGGTGGCTCACCTCTGGGTGAGTTTTTGTGCCACTATTGTTCTTTTCTTTTCCCTTTTTCCTTCATATATACACATTTTTTTTTTTTTTTTTTTTAGGCCTTGAACTCCCTTGTCGCCCTCAAAGATCTCTGGACTTTGAGCGACACCGCCCTTGAGCAAGCACGGGAGGAGATGGTCTCCTTCAAGTCAAAGCTGAAAGTCGGCGATGGCCCTAGAGGACACCCGGGCCACCCTGAGGGCGAGGTAGAGGCTATTCGGCTTAGAGCCGAAAAAGCTGAATACGCGCTGGAAGTTGCCCAGCGCCGTGCTGCCCATGAGTTGGACAACGCTCAGGTGGCGGAAGAGAAGCAAAAAGCGGCCGAGGAGAAACTGACGGTGGCCGAAGAGAACTGACGGCAGCAGAGCAGGAGGTATGCGTTCTAAGGACTCAGATGAGCTCCGCCTCTGCCGAGATCAATGCGGCTAAGGAAGCCACCCGCCAACACGTAATGAAAATCGCGGACCTGGAGGCGGCAGTGGCGGAGGCCCAGAGAAGAGCCACCGAGGCGGAAGAGAAGGGGGCCAATGCCATAGAGGATTACAAAAAATCCGAGGCTTTCGATGACGAGGTAGCTGATTCAGCGGCGCTAGCTTATGACGTCGGCTTCCAAGATTGCAAAAAGAAAATACAGGAGCTTTACGACTTGGAAGATATTGAGGGGCTGCAGCCTGACGACGTCCCTGAAGATGGCACCCGCCTTCGGATGCCCATTAGCTGCTTTTCATTTTCTCTGTTGGCAATTTTGTAAACTTCGTCATCAATGAATATGCTTAATTTCTTGAGCTTCCTTTGTTCAAACCGCTGTGGACTGTTAGTGGATAGAATATGCGTAGTAGATTACGTTAGATAGGACCGTGGGCTATGATGCTGTCCTCAGCATTGACAAGGCCGATGTTAGGCGGTCCTTGGTGCCAACACAGTCGATCTCTACGGCTGACGCTAGGCGCCGGTCTTGGATGCCAACGCGGAGTTGGTCTTTGAGTGCCGGAGCGGATCCGGTCTTTTGATGCCGACGCTGGGTGCCGGTTTGGATGCCAACGCGGGGTTGGTCTTTGAGTGCCAACACGGAGTTGGTCTTTGAGTGCCGGAGCGGATCCGGTCTTTTGATGCCGACGCTGGGCGCCGGTCTTGGATGCCAACTTTGAGTGCCAACACGGAGTTGGTCTTTGAGTGCCGGAGCGGATCCGGTCTTTGATGCCGACGCTGGGCGCCGATCTTGGATGCCAACGCGGGGTTGGTCTTTGAGTGCCAACACGGACGCTTGGTCTTGGGTGCCAACCGGAGTTGGTCTTCGAGTGCCGGAGCGGATCCGGTCTTTTGATGCCGACGCTGGGCGCCGGTGCCAACGCGGAGTTGGTCTTTGGGTGCCAACACGGAGCTCTTTTGAGTGCCAACCGGAGTTGGTCTTTGAGTGCCGGAGCGGATCCGGTCTTTGATGCCGACGCTGGGCGCCGATGCCAACGCGGAGTTGGTCTTTGAGTGCCGGAGCGGATCCGGTCTTTTGATGCCGACGCTGGGCCGCCGGTGCCAACGCGGAGTTGGTCTTTGAGTGCCGGAGCGGATCCGGTCTTTTGATGCCGACGCTGGGCGCGGTCGGTGCCAACGCGGAGCTGGTCTTTGAGTACCAACACGGAGTTGGTCTTTTGGCTGAACATACTTATTAGAAATAAGAACATGTCTATTATTCATGCATCAGACAGATTCAAATTAATAACAATAGAATTCTATTGATAGTACCGTCGCAAATTGTCAGCATTCCAAGTTCGAGGGAGCAGCTTCCCGTCCAGCTCTTCAATTTTATATGCTCCATGATAGAGTACCTCTTGACGCGGTATGGTCCTTCCCATTTTGGTGCCAGCTTGCCCCCTTCCGTGGGCTTCGATATTTCAGCTCTTCGTAGGACCAGGTCTCCGGTCGGAATGTCTTGGGCCGCACCCGAGAGTTGTAGTGTTTGGCCACGCGCTGACGGAATGCTGCCATCCGAAGATGCGCTTGATCCCGCAATTCTTCCACCAAATCCAGATCAGCTCTCAGCTTGTTGGAGTTGCTTTCTTCGTGGTATAACTCCGTCCGGGGACTGGGAGCCCCTATCTCTACAGGGATGACCGCCTCGGTCCCAAAGACCAGGCTGAAGGGGTTTCCCCTGTGGGTGCTCGCGGCGTAGTATGGTAGGCCCACAGCACACTGAAAGTTCTTCCACCCAACGCCCTTTACAGCTATCTAGCCGAGCCCGGAGCCCCTGTAGAATGATGCGATTGGTCACCTCAGTTGCACCGTTGGTTTGGGATGCCCTACGGAGGTAAATCGGTGACGGATTCCTAGGCCCTCGCAGAATTCTCGGAAGGTCGTGTTATCAAACTGTCGGCCGTTATCTGTAACCAGGGTGTGTGGTAACCCAAACCGACACACCACAGATTTCCAGAAGAAAGACCTCACTTTGGCTTCCGTGATCTTAGCAAGAGCTTCCGCCTCGATCCACTTAGTGAAGTGATCGACGGACTACGACTAGGAACTTACGTTGTCCGGAGGCAGGGGGAAAGGTCCTAGGATGTCCATGCCCCACTGCGCGAAGGGCCACGGTGCAGCGAGAGGGGTTAGATGGGACGCAGGTAGATGTTGAACGTTGGCGTGACGCTGGCAGCTGTCACACTTTTAACAAGTTCAGATGCGTCTTCTTTCATCGTCAACCAGTAATACCCTTGACGTAGAGCTTTATATGCCAGATCCCTGCCCCCCAGATGGCTTCCGCATATCCCCTCGTGTATCTCTCGCAAAATATAATTGGCGTCGGTAGGACCGACGCACCTGAGGATGGGGTACGAGAATGACCTTCGGTAGAGCCTTCCTTCCATAAGGAAGAACTTCGGGACCCGTCTCTTAAGCTTCCTGGCTTCAGCAGGGTCTTCGGGGAGGATACCTTCGGAAAGGTATTGAACATAGGCGTCCATCCAGGAAGGCTCCTGTCCACTGGTAAAGTTTCCATTGGTGCATCAATGCTTGGGGCTTCTAAGTGCTCCACGTAAGCTTTTCCCAACATCCCATCAGCTGAGGCAGCGAGGTGGGATAGGGCGTCAGCTCTAGCATTCTCTTGTCGAGGAATGTAGCTGACGCTGAAGTGAGTAAATGGAGAGTCATTGAGAACACCGCATCCAAATAACGGGCCATGATAGGATCCTTTGCCTCGTACTCCTTGGTGATCTGGCCAGCAACCAATTGGGAGTCGGTAAAAGCTCTAAGGCGTTTCACCCCCAATTCTTGAGCCACCTTACTCCGGATAACAAAGCCTCATATTCCGCCTGATTGTTAGTGGCAGGGAAGAGGAAGCGAAGTGCGCACTCAGTAACCACACCATCCGGGTTAGCCAAGATGAGGCCTGCTCCGCTCCCTTGGGAGTTCGACGCCCCATCTACATGAAGAACCCACTCATCTTCACTGGTTCCGAGGGGCTGAATGTCCGTAGGAGGTTCTTCAGGTGGCTCCATTCCCCAAGTACATTCAACCAAAAAATCTGCCAAGACTTGGGACTTCATAGCCGACCGGGGGCGGAAAGATATATCGAACTCCCCCAGCTTGAGGGCCCACCTTGCCAGCCGGCCGGAAGTATCTGGGCGAGCCAGAATTGCCTTCAGAGGCTGATCTGTGATCACACGATCGGGTGGGCTTGGAAGTATGGCCGCAGTCGCTGGGCAGACACGATCAATGAGAAGACGATTTTCTCCATGTTTGAGTATCGGTCTCTGCATCATGAAGTACCTTACTCGTATAATATACTGGCCTTTGTGTGCCGCCAGTGTCCATACAGACTAGCACGGAGCTAACAGCCTCGGGAGAGGCCGCAGGTATAGAAGGAGCTCTTCTCCGCTCGTCGGCTTGGCTAACAGTGGTGGGGTAGATAAGAATGTCTTTAACCCTTCGAACGCCTCTTGGCATTCTTTGGTCCACTCGAACTCGTTGATTCGGCGAAGCCTTGAAGAAAGGCAGACACCTTTCAGCAGACTTGGATAGGAAGCGGCTTAGGGCAGCTACTCTTCCCGTCAAGCATTGTACTTCCTTATTGCAGGAGGCCTCATGTCTAAGATGGCTTGGACTTTGTCTGGGTTTGCTTTGATCCCCTCCGGGTCACCATGAACCCAAAAACTTCCCAGCGGTCACCCCAAATGCACATTTGCGAGGGTTCAGCTTCATCTGGTACCGACGGAGGCTGTCAAAAGTTTCTGCTAGGTCTGCAATGTGGTCACCGGCATGAA
>UESW01002353.1:24294-80393 GCA_900491605.1 Calamus simplicifolius | reverse complement strand
GGAATATTTTTGGTACAACTGGAAACTGTTGAATATATAACTAGACGAGCACTATACATTTATTGTGGCACCAATAGATGGTAGAGTGAGAAAAATATGTCAGAGATGGTTTCCATATGTTCAAACTAAGTTTGAGACCGACATAGTTTGGCAGTCAGAAATGAGGTGAAAGGACCCAAGAAGACTTGGATGAAGGTAGTTAGACATGGTCTGAAGTAATATTCTATTCCAGGCATCTTTGTCTTTTGGATAGGGGTCAGTGGCAAAGTATGTTCGCTATCAATTGATGTGATCCTTTTTTTTTCATGCTAAAACAGCTAAAGAATTGCCATGTTATCTTATTCAGATATATATTAGGCAATTGCATTGGTTATTACTTTGTTTAGTTATGTACAGAGTTTTAGGAGTTGAGCATGATTGCTGAATAAACACTGTCATGTTTACTCTGACATATGGACAAGATTTCCTAGTAACATTTTATTTGCAACATTATGCAGAGGAAGAGGTTCAAGGGCTGTTTTGAAGTGGTTAAAATGTGGGGCGCTGGTGCATGATGTGAGCTACAGCCTACCAATCCAACTAGAGGGGCCAGAGGCAGGCATTTCCTTTTCTCTTTTGCCAACATAAGTTCTTAGGTTTTCAACTGCTTGTTATATCTTCTATTCAAATCCAGGATCTTATGATTGTGATCTGTTTTAGAAACTTAGATATTATTCATTTGACATTGTGTCTTATGTCAACTGAACATCGTTTTATTTTTGTGTTTCAGGATTCAATACTGGCTATTTTGAGAATGGTTCTACTGCCATCACCTTTAGGACCTACAGATGTTTCTGAAAAACATTCACAGATGGTAGTTCATGGAGTATGCTATGAAAATGCTATGGTAGGTTGTTAGAACATTGAGCATTGTTGACTCTCTCTATGTTAAGGGGATCATGTTGATACATCTGTAACTTTACTTCTTTGTTCAGCTTTATCATTCTGGAAATCCTCTATCTCATTTTATTGCTCCGGTGATCTATATGTGGCGACCATTCTTAAGCAATGGTAATCATACTAGTAATCAACAAGACGATGTTTCGAATGGCTGTTGCAACTTGGGTAAAAATGGAAGCAGTACATCACCCAGACAATTGTGGATATGGATACATGCTGTAGCTTTTAAAGAAGGATTTGATGCACTGAGATTTGCATGTCAAAAGCAGGTAGTACAAAGTTCACCCTTTTTGTGCTACATGATATAGTATCTTTATATAATCAATATCATTGCGGTATGTTTTTGCTGGTTTACTTCTCAATCTGCTCTTGCTTGATATCTACCTCTCTATCTCTCTCTGTTTTTTTGGTAAGAAAGATAATTTAATTATATCTTGAGGAAAACATTGTTGTAGAGGGAAGCATGATCTGCCACATTTAACTCAAATGTCACTGAATGGTAGCAATATATTCCCTGTTGTATATTTGGTTGAACCTCCATTACCATATTAACTTTTATCTACGTAGTACAACAGTGAAGGTTAAACCTTATTCGTTTATCATTTGCTTCATGTTCATGATTGCCACTCAGAAATATCTATATACTTTGTCTTTCTTACAATCACACCTCACAATTAAGGTCTGTTGTTTTTCTGGAATAAGTTGGAGGATGCAAAGACAGAGTAGTTTATTTTTGATATCTGTGCATTACTTTATTTATTTGTAATATATGTACAAGGAATAAATTTTATCCCTGTTCGTTCAGCCTTTTCATTTTCTGTTCTACTGTCGCCATTATTAATTATCTGGTGGAAGCTCCTATCTTTTTCTTCAAAAAATTCTTAGTTTCTTATATATTTTCATTTTTGAAATATGATATAAGAAAAAGGAAGCTTCAAGATTTTGTTTGACTCGCAAATTTCTACCTTTCTTTATTTTTTATTTTTGTTTCTTTTATGTTATTCCTGGTTTGCTTCAGGGATGTTATGGTATTAGGTCAGGATGGTACAATCAGGATGTACCAAATAGTTAATAACAACAAGAAGAGAGAGAATAAAATGTGTCCTAGCCCATCCTGACCATCTTAGGGAGTCCCAAGTGTCACGATGCAACTGGGATGGTTGGGATGTCCTAGCTCAGGAAAACTAGCATCTCTCAAGTGACCTAGATCTTGGTTATTTGTGGGAGTATGGGCTTAGTGATGGTACAATCTTAATCCGACAGAACTTAAATCCTTGGTTGAGGATCTTTTTTCTATTGCTATCATATTTTTACCTGTTCTTTTGTGGAAAATGGTGAGCAACCCCACTTTATCTTCTTTTCCTTATTTATAATGTAAATTTAATGCCTTTTCTTTTTGATCTCTTATTTTGCTATGTAGCATGTTCTTGAAAGATCACAAAGAACAATCTTCTTTCACCCTCTTCTTAATATTTGCTGCTTTATTTTTTTTTCTGAGATTGTTTATGTTTTCAAAGTTTTTATATTGAGATGATTTTTCTTAATCTGTTTTATTTTAGCTTCTGTTTAAGATAACAAGGTAACAGAAAGTTCTTTCACCTGTTGTTTACATTTTTTTTTCCTTCTAATTGTCTACTTTTTTCTCATCCTATAATATTCTATGAAGAATACAAAGAACAGAATAGTGGTACTACTTATTATGCTATTTCCTCATTTTCATTGTTTTGATTACTTCTTTTGTTTTTTAATTTTTAGTAATCTTTTTAATTGTCTGTCGATTATGTTCAGCAAATTTCTTTTAGTTTAGGTGCTAAAGTTTTCTAGCAGTAGAAGAAGAAATAATAATTATTTATTGCATCATGTTGTCTTGCCATTGCTTCTTTTTTCATAGTCAATTTTTAGTGTTATGTATGTCTATTATTTTCTTCCAATATATTTTTTAAAATATAACTGTTAATTTATTTCTATTTCATTACCTGTATTTGATGATTTCCTATGGTTCAATTTTTTCGCATATGTTTTTAGTTTATTGAATGGATAAAAATAATTAAAAAGATATAACTATTTATAATTTGAGTATTGACATAGTCCTGAATAGAGTAGAGCGGAGAAAGCGGATTCATGTAGCTGACCCCATGTAGTTGGGAAAAGGCTTAGATGAGTTTAGTTAAGTTGAGTTGTTTTTAGTTTACTGAATTCTAAAGAAGGATTGAAGGACATATGATACCCAACTACCAAATGGTTAAGAATTAGTTGCAAACTAAAGGTATACCAAGTCAAATTGGTTTCCCTTGATCCCCCTCTATCTCTTATTATTTTAAGATAAACTTGACTTCCCAATTGGCATGTGGAAGAAAATCTTTTGGAGATTCATCATTGCAAAAATGCCAATCAACTCACCCATAGATGTGCTGGTACAAAAAATTATGTTAATTTGTATAATTGAAACCTACATTCTAGATTTAGCCTTTACTCTTTGTTCTGATTTTATTTATAAAAAGTAAGATATTGAATTTTCTTTCTATGTTTTTCTCTTCTGTCAGGATTTGGACATGCCCTTTTTCTAGTGGAGATAAATAAACAAGTTATATGGTGTCTTAAACCTAGAATCAAATAAGAAGATAGAGGTTTCCCATTTGTGGACCTTTGGTAAGTAGCTTTCTTGATTGGACCAAAGTGAGCTTCTACATGCACCAACATGAAATCAGTCTGAAGTTGTAAAGTGGAGGTTAGCTTCTGTTGTAGTTTAGCAAACAATAGAAACCATGGAGATCCTAGAGCTTGAAGGGAAAAAAGAAGAGCTTAACAAAATATTTGCATCTACAAATTTTGTACATGTGCTATCTTTATAAATGATGTTAAAGAATTAATATAAGGAATTGGACAGGAGAGGATATCTGATTCTTTTGTTTCATGCTACATGGTTAGTGGCTCTAGTAACAGATAACCGCAATTCCTTTTAGGGTGTCTTGCAATTATTATTTTTTCCATATAGAATTGGGGAAGTAAGCTGCTGATATTGTTGCTACCAAAGATGACCTAATACTCAATGGGTTGGTGAAAGAGCTTGGAGAGAATTGCTATGAGGAATGTAAATTGAAACTAATCTTTATTTTAGGCTTGTATGCTAAGTAGAAAGAACTAGATTGGCTAGTAGCTTTAAAGGAGCCATTGAAGTTTGCAAATAAGGAATGATTGCTGGAAATGAACATCGTTTCATGTTGGAAAATCCCTGTGTAGCCTATTAGTGAGTGTGAGCAAGCATGTGAGAGAGAGAGAAAGATTACAGGGACCAAAAGGTACGAGAATGATTACTTGTCCTCATTTTACTACTAGATGATAGAGAAGCCAGCTCCTCTTTTCGTTTATTCACCTAATGGGGAATGGATGTTTGCCTCATCATTGAAAAAGAAGTGGCCAACCACCACCACCACCAAATAAAGATGGATGGACAAAGTGAGAGGGGAACGAACCATATGACTTTTCATCATTTTTTATCTCTTAACTCGTTCCGACTTCTCCTATCTATCCATTTAAAAAGCATATCATGTGACCACTTATATGGAAATAAGAGGAGAGACAAGAAATATGAAATCGTACCTTTCTCAATTCTCATGTTCTTCTCAAATCTTATTTCCTTTGTTCAATTTTTTTCATATTCCCCCATGTCCAACATTCCATACCTGAAACCTTCTCTCTTTCCTCAGTATATCATCTCTCTACCTTTTTCATCAGCATAACCTAGGGCTGCAAACAGTCTGAGCTGCTTATTAGCAGCCCAAGATTGGCTTGACAACTTGTTCAGGCTTGGCTTAATAAGAAGAGGATCTTAGTTCAAATGGTTTTGAGGATTCAGCTTGTTCAGCTCGATAAAGTTCTACTTGGAAATTATATAACAAGAGCTCTAACAACTTATGTTCAAGCTGAACTTGAGCAACCTTTGTATGTATTGAGCTGAGCTTGAGCAGCCTGATGCTTGGCTTGTCTTGGCTTGGCTTGGCATGTCATCTGCACCCTTAGGATAGACATAATTCACCTCAAGCCTTCTAATCTCCATAAGGGCCATTAGTCATTTTGCTATAATTCTGTCACCCCCCAGACCCAAAAATTTGAGCTAGGGTGACAACCCGCCACATGCCGGGCATGCAAGGCGTCTTGAACTTATCACATAAATCAATATAAAGCAAATTCCATATCCATGATTTGTTACAAACCAGAATTATCAGTCTTGGGCTATCTGCCCTACAAATAAATCTGAACTAAATCAAAATGATAAAACTAAGTCTTCTTAATAGAAAACTCCTTCTATCTCAATTATCCATCTTCATTCCTGAGGCTCTGAAAAACATTATGAGAATTTTATGAGCTCACACTCAATAAGTAAGCCTAATATAATTTCAAAATTTTATTTATCAGGCTATCATTAGGTTCATGTCATCAGATCAATTAGCTTAATTCAATAACAATTACATGTTTATACTGTCATTATTCTTCTTTATGTGTCCCACGGCCCTACAATACACATCATGTGTAGCCCTCTTAAACATCCCCTAAGAGGAAGGGTCCTGGTACCAGTGTCTGTCATCTGTCATGTGATAATCTATCATGTGATAATGTGTGGCCCTCTTAAACATCCCCTAAGAGGAAGGGTCCTGGTACCAGTGTCTGTCATCTGTCATGTGATAATCTGTCATATGATAATGTGTGGCCCTCTTAAACATCCCCTAAGAGGAAGGGTCCTGGTACCAGTGTCTGTCATCTGTCATCTGTCATGTGATAATCTGTCATGTGATAATGTGTGGCCCTCTTAAACATCCCTAAGAGGAAGGGTCCTAGTACCAGTGTCTGTCATCTGTCATGTGATAATCTGTCATGTGAGAATCTGTCATGTGAGAACCGCGGTGACACATAAAGTTTTACTGTCATTATCATGATTACATATTATCATAGTAATAACATGATTTTGCCAAATTAACATAATTATATTTAACTGTAATTTCACAGTTCAATAATTAATAAAATTATAATACTTGACTTACTTACCACAGTACACGAATTTCACTTGATAACCCAGCTAATTGGACTCCTGGGAACCTACATAATCATTTTCATTATTAAATTTCTAAAAGCTGAATTATAAAATAATTCTTAAATTCTACCCCAAACCACTTCACGGGCCCAACTTTGGGCTTAAATATCTCTCATGTATACACCCAAATAGGAAAATAAAATTATCCTCAGAAACTAGAATCAATCCTGATTCGGGCCATATATTTACTTTGCCATTCTCGGCCCGATACAGGGCCCAAAACGCTGCTCAAACTGGGCTCAGAGGCGGCCCAACAGGGCCCAAAAATCAAGCGGCCCAGCGGCCCATTAATTCTTCCTTTTTTTTTTTTTAACCCAGCTCCTCTGTTTCAAACGAAACAGAGGAGCCGAGATTTGCGCCGGCGGCCAGGGCCGTCGTCGGCCAAATTGAAGGCGGTTCGGCCGCCGTTGGCCGGACCGTGGCCGGCCGGCCGCCGCCGCGGCCAGCCTCTCCCTTTCTATCTCTTTCATCAATTTGGATTAAATCCCATCTTCTCTCTATTCCTTCGCGGCGGCTCGAATTCACGCCGGCGACTTTGCCGGCCCAATCCGGGGCGGTCCGGCCTCCGGTGGCCGGGCCAGAGCCGGCCACCGCCGTGGCCGGCCTCCCCTCTCCTCCTTTCCCTTTAATTTCCCTTTTTTTTCTCTTTATCATCCGCGACTTACGGATTACGCCGGCGGCACGGCCGGCCACCATGGCCGCCGGACCTCCACCGGACGCACGCCCGGCGCCGGTGGAGGTCTCCGACCAAGGCCCAGGCCCGGCGAGGCGGCGAGCACACCGCCGGGCCCGAACCAAGGATCGGACCGGCGGTTACTCTTTCTCACCGTCAGTCTCCCTCCCTCCTCCGCTCTCCTCTATCTCTTCGTTCTCCGGCACCCCACCGGACGCCGCCCCCGGTGCCGGTGGGGTCGTCGGCCGGGGCTTAGGCCCGGCGAGGCGGCGGGCACGCCGCCGGGCCTGAACCAAAGTCACGGAGAAGGGAAGGGGAGAGAGCTGGGTCTGTAACCCGGCTCCTCCCTCCTTTTCGTTTTTTTTTTCTCTCTCTCAATCCTTCTCTCTCTCATGCATGGTTAGAGGACTTACCAGAGACAAGCACGCTGGGGAAGAAGTCCACACGAGGAGATGATGAGAAGGGGGGCGTTCACGTATGGTGGGAAGGAGGGTTCTACACCATCTCTTATAGGCATTGCAGAGTCCCTAAATCAAGGGACTCTATAATTAGATATACTTGAAATTTAAATATCTAGAGTCTATCATCTGATCTCGTGATAACTCTCACGAGCAATTAAGATATACCTGGAATTCAAATATCTGGAGTCTATCATCTGATCTCGTGATAACTTTCACGAGCAATTAAGATATACCTGGAATTCAAATATCTGGAGTCTATCATCTGACCTCGTGATAACTCTCACGAGCAGTTGAGAATTCTAGGGGATTACATTCTTCCCTCCTTATAAAAATTTCGTCCTCGAAATTGATAACTTTTATTAGAGAAAATTAAAGGTCTAAATTTCTGTCCCAAGGACTAACAATCAACTAAAGTTAACAGTTTTCAATCATTAACTATTTTAAGATACAAATAGTCGTGGATACTTTTCTTTCATTTCTTCTTCCAGTTTCCAAGTAGCCTCTCTTTCAGAATGATTATTCCATTGCACCTTGACATAGGGAATGGTACGCCGTCTTAGAACTTGATCTTTGCGGTCTACGATACGCAAAGGATGCTCTTCATATGATAAATCTTTCTTCAACTGTATAGGCTCATATGCTATGACATGGCTGGGGTCAGAGATATACTTCCTCAGCATAGATACATGAAAAACATTGTGTATCCCAGATAGAATCGGAGGCAGTGCCAGGCTGTAAGCAACCTCTCCAACTCTGCTCAAGATCTCAAAAGGTCCAATATAACGTGGACTCAGCTTTCCTTTAATCCCAAATCTCATCACATCTTTGGTTGGTGATACCTTTAAGAAGACATGATCCCCAACCTGGAATTCCAATTCCCTTCTTCTGACATCAGCATAACTCTTTTGCCTGCTCTGAGCTGTACGAAGACGCTCCCTGATCAAATGCACCTTATCTACTGTTTGCTGAATCAGCTCAGGGCCTAGCAACTTCCTTTCCCCCACGTCATCCCAACATATAGGAGATCTGCACCTCCTACCATACAGAGCTTCAAACGGAGCCATCTGGATGCTGGCTTGGTAACTATTATTATATGCAAACTCCACCAAAGGTAAGTGGTTATCCCAAGCTCCACCCAAGTCCATCACACAGGCTCGCAATATGTCCTCCAGAATCTGTATGGTCCTCTCTGATTGTCCATCTGACTGGGGATGATAGGCTGTACTAAAGTTTAGTTTGGTTCCCATGGCCTTATGAAGGCTCTTCCAAAACTGGAACACAAACCTGGTATCTCTATCTGATACAATAGATACCGGAACACCATGGAGTCTCACAATCTGTTCAATATACAAATTAGCCAATCTTTTACCAGAGACCCCAACTCTGAAAGGTAGGAAATGAGCTGATTTTGTTAGTCTGTCCACAATGACCCAAACTGCATCGTTGCTCTTAGGAGTTTTGGGCAGACCAATCACAAAGTCCATTGTAATTTTTCCCATTTCCACCGTGGAATCATCAGAGACTGAAGAGGCCCTGCAGGCCTTTGATGCTCGGCTTTCACTTGCTGACACACCAAGCACTTGGCCACATACTGAGCAATCTCCCTCTTCATGCCTTTCCACCAAAAATTTTCCTTTAAGTCTCTGTACATCTTAGTGCCACCTGGATGCACAGTATAGAGAGAGTAGTGAGCCTCTTTCAAAATTTCAGCCTTTAGCTCTTCACTGTTTGGCACACAAAGTCTTCCTTCAAATTTCAGGGATCCATCATCCATTATATAAAATTCATTTGAACTCCTGATTGTACCACTTCTTTAATCCTTTGTAGCTCTGGATCTTCCATCTGGGAGGACTTGATTCTGTCAACTAAGGTCGGCTGGAGTACAAGTGCTGCAATAAGTCTATCAGACTGCTGTACTCTCAGACCAACCTCCCACTTCTCCAGATCTCTCAATACGTTAGGCTGGGAGGTAATCATAGCAACTAACTCAGAAGAGGATTTTCTGCTCAAGGCATCAGCTACTACATTGGCCTTCCCAGGATGATACTGTAGATTCAGGTCATAATCCTTCAATAGTTCCAACCACCTCCTTTGCCTTAAATTCAGCTCCTTCTGTGTGAAAATGTATTTTAAACTCTTATGATCTGTATACACATCACACGACACTCCATATAGATAATGCTGCCAAATCTTAAGAGCAAAAATCACAGCAGCCAATTCCAAGTCATGAGTAGGATAATTTTGCTCATAAGGTTTCAGTTGTCTGAAGGCATAAGCTATCACTCTTTCATTCTGCATCAAAACACATCCCAATCCTTTTCGAGAGGCGTCAGTGTATATAGTGAAACCTTCAGATCCCGTTGGAAGAACAAGAATGGGAGCTGACACCAGGCGCTGCTTTAACTCCTGGAAACTTTCCTCACACTCCACTGTCCAGTCAAACTTCACTCGCTTTTGGGTCAAGCGAGTTAGGGGTAGAGCAATGCGAGAAAAATTCTCCACAAATTTTCGGTAATATCCGGCTAATCCCAAGAAGCTTCTGACTTCTGCCACATTGGTAGGTCGGCTCCAGTTAGTGATAGCTTCAATCTTTTTCGGGTCCACAGATACACCATCTTTAGAGATTATATGACCCAAGAAAGCTACTTGATCCAACCAAAATTCACACTTCTTCAACTTGGCATAAAGCTTCTTCTCTTGCAGAATCTGTAGCACAATTCTTAGGTGGTCCTCATGCTCCTTATGGCTCTTGGAATATATCAGAATATCATCAATGAAAACCACCACAAACTGATCCAGATATGGTTTAAAAATTCTGTTCATTAAGTCCATGAATGCTGCTGGGGCATTAGTTAACCCAAACGGCATCACCAAGAACTCATAGTGGCCATATCTCGTTCTAAATGCTGTCTTTGGTACATCTCCTTCTTTGACTTTAAGCTGATGGTACCCGGACCTAAGATCAATCTTTGAGAATATCCGGGCTCCTTGAAGTTGATCAAACAAGTCGTCAATCCTTGGCAGAGGATACTTATTTCGCACTGTTACTTTATTGATTCCCCGATAATCAATGCAGAGTCGGAGATTGCCATCCTTCTTCTTAACAAATAGGACTGGAGCACCCCAAGGAGAAGCACTGGGTCTAATAAATCCTCGGTCAAGGAGCTCTTGCAGTTGATCCTTCAGTTCTTTTAGCTCAGCCGGGGCCATACGATAAGGGGCCTTTGATATAGACCCAGTTCCAGGAACTAGATCAATAGAGAACTCGACTTCCCGATCAGGAGGTAAATTAGTCAAATCCTCAGGGAAGACATCTGGAAATTCTCGAACTATAGGAATATCCTCCAACTTGGTCTCTTCTTGCTGAAGGTCCTTGACTACAGCAAAAAATCCTTGACCACCACTCATCAAATACTTTCCAGCTTGCATTACTGATATGAACATTGAGGCTAGGTGTGTCTGACCACGAATAAAACTGAACTCAGGCTGAGCGGACTAAGCCTGCAGAATCTGGTGCTGCAAGTCCCGTATCGACTGCACCATACCCGAGAGAACCTGAAGCATCTCGGTCTGAAGTTGCTGCTGATAAGTCCCAACTAAATTGGCAGGGCAGCAGCTACGGTGGCTTCTAGACCTCCCGGTTGGCAAGCATTACCAACCTGGGAACTCTCATCATTTTGTCGACTTCTAGTGCGACGTGCCATTCTTATTTCTTGATAAATTAGTTGTAATTAATATCACTGTAAACATTAATTGTTAGGCTTTCAAAGCATAATTTCTGAAATTCCTTTAAATTTATAACTTGTCTCTATGTCACTCTAGTGTTTTGCCTAAAGTGTCATCATGTATAGGTCCCTAATGTCATAACCTGGCTCTGATACCATATTGTAACGACTCGGGCCCACGGCCCGTTTCGTTACAAGAAAGCAAGACGGACAAGGTCCATACCAACTTGGGCCACCACAGCCCAAAAAGGGATCCAATTGGTGCCTTGTCCTTCTTGCTTAACCGGTTATAAACCACATAACCAATTCCAAATTTCCCAATGTGGGACTATTGGGAGGGGCATCACAATCTACCCCCCTTATAGAGGCGACGTCCTCATCGCCAGGGGCAATTGATAACAACCACCAGGCAGGCAGGATTCTAGAGGTGGCTCCCATCCCCCATGGATGTAGCACTTTGCCCTATGTGGCACTTAGCTCCTGCACTTCCGACTGGTGCGAGGCTCTGATACCACTAAAGCTGTCACGCCCCAGACCCAAAAATTTGAGCTAGAGTGACAACCCGCCACATACCGGGCATGCAAGGCGTCTTGAACTTATCACATAAATCAATATAAAGCAAATTCCATATCCATGATTTGTTACAAACCAGAATTATCAGTCTTGGGCTATCTGCCCTACAAATAAATCTGAACTAAATCAAAATGATAAAACTAAGTCTTCTTAATAGAAAACTCCTTCTATCTCAATTATCCATCTTCATTCCTGAGGCTCTGAAAAACATTATGAGAATTTTATGAGCTCACACTCAATAAGTAAGCCTAATATAATTTCAAAATTTCATTTATCAGGCTATCATTAGGTTCATGTCATCAGATCAATTAGCTTAATTCAATAACAATTACATTGTTTATACTGTCATTATTCTTTTTTATGTGTCCCACGGCCCTACAATACACATCATGTGTAGCCCTCTTAAACATCCCCTAAGAGGAAGGGTCCTGGTACCAGTGTCTGTCATCTGTCATCTGTCATGTGATAATATGTCATGTGATAATGTGTGGCCCTCTTAAACATCCCTAAGAGGAAGGGTCCTGGTACCAGTGTCTGTCATCTGTCATGTGATAATCTGTCATGTGATAATGTGTGGCCCTCTTAAACATCCCCTAAGAGGAAGGGTCCTGGTATCAGTGTCTGTCATCTGTCATCTGTCATGTGATAATCTGTCATGTGATAATGTGTGGCCCTCTTAAACATCCCCTAAGTGGAAGGGTCCTGGTACCAGTGTCTGTCATCTGTCATCTGTCATGTGATAATCTGTCATGTGAGAATCTGTCATGTGAGAACCGCGGTGACACATAAAGTTTTACTGTCATTATCATGGTAATAACATGATTTTGCCAAATTAACATAATTATATTTAACTGTAATTCCATAGTACACGAATTTCACTTGATAACCCAGCTAATTGGACTCCTGGGAACCTACATAATCATTTTTCATTATTAAATTTCTAAAAGCTGAATTATAAAATAATTCTTAAATTCTACCCCAAACCACTTCACGGGCCCAACTTTGGGCTTAAATATCTCTCAATGTATACACCCAAATAGGGAAATAAAATTATCCTCAGAAACTAGAATCAATCCTGATTCGGGCCATATATTTACTTTGCCATTCTCGGCCCGATACAGGGCCCAAAACGCTGCTCAAACTGGGCTCAGAGGCGGCCCAACAGGGCCCAAAAATCAAGCGGCCCAGCGGCCCATTTAATTCTTCCTTTTTTTTTAACCCAGCTCCTCTGTTTCAAACGAAACAGAGGAGCCGAGATTTGCGCCGGCGGCCAGGGCCGCCGCCGGCCAAATTGAAGGCGGTCCGGCCGCCGCCGCGGCCAGCCTCTCCCTTTCTATCTCTTTCATCAATTTGGATTAAATCCCATCTTCTCTCTATTCCTTCGGGCGGCTCGAATTCACGCCGGCGACTTTGCCGGCCCAATCCGGGGTGGTCCGGCCTCCGGTGGCCGGGCCAGAGCCGGCCACCGCCGTGGCCGGCCTCCCTCTCCTCCTTTCCCTTTAATTTCCCTTTTTTTTTCTCTTTATCATCCGCGGCTTACGGATTACGCCGGCGGCACGATCGGCCACCATGGCCGGACCTCCACCGGACGCACGCCCGGCGCCGGTGGAGGTCTCCGACCAAGGCTCAGGCCCGGCGAGGCGGCGAGCACACCGCCGGGGCCGATCCAAGGATCAGACCGGCGGTTACTCTTTCTCACCGTCAGTCTCCCTCCCTCCTCCGCTCTCCTCTCTATCTCTTCGTTCTCCGGCACCCCACCGGACGCCGCCCCCGGTGCCGGTGGGGTCGTCGGCCGGGGCTCAGGCCCGGCGAGGCGGCGGGCACGCCGCCTGGCCTGAACCAAAGTCACGGAGAAGGGAAGGGGAGAGAGCTGGGTCTGTAACCCGGCTCCTCCCTCCTCTTCGTTTTTTTTCTCTCTCTCTCTCAATCCTTCTCTCTCTCATGCATGGTTAGAGGACTTACCAGAGACAAGCACGCTGGGGAAGAAGTCCACACGAGGAGATGATGAGAAGGGGGCATTCACGTATGGTGGGAAGGAGGGTTCTACACCATCTCTTATAGGCATTGCAGAGTCCCTAAATCAAGGGACTCTATAATTAGATATACTTGAAATTTAAATATTTAGAGTCTATCATCTGATCTCGTGATAACTCTCACGAGCAATTAAGATATACCTGGAATTCAAATATCTGGAGTCTATCATCTGATCTCGTGATAACTTTCACGAGCAATTAAGATATACCTGGAATTCAAATATCTGGAGTCTATCATCTGACCTCGTGATAACTCTCACGAGCAGTTGAGAATTCTAGGGGATTACAAATCCCCTCGTTGTCTTTATAGTCCACTGTCACCTTAAAACCCAGGGCCATTGCTTGATGCACTAGTAAAAGGTCTGGGCTGACAAGCACAATGATGCAGGTTTGTGTCCTGGGGCTGCCACCATGTGTATAAGTTTCCAAAAGGTTAGGTCCCTCCCTAGTCCACCCCTCCCAGGGCCTTGGACTGCTGGGACATTAAATGGGTAACGTCCCTTTTTGAACGCCTCAAAACATACCTTCCATCTTCATAGGGTATTCATGATGAAGAAGATGATGACCTAGTTGTCTCTCCATTTGCAACAAGGAAAGCTAAGATGTATTGACATTTCATGGACAAGGATGGGCTTAATTTTTAAAGGCAGCATGATCTTTAAAACCAAAGAATGGGCTTAGCTATTCATCATAAGTCATGCATAGTTGATAAATATTTAGAAGTTGTAGCTTTGGATTCATCTTATGCAAAAGCATGGGCTTTAGCCCTTCCAAAATCCTACCACAAAAGTTGCAGCCGTGGATCCGTCCCATTCAAAGAATGGGGTTACCCGTTGCATGAATCAAAATGCAATCTTCAACTCAAAGTTCATCGTCTCGGTACTGGACCTTGTACTGATACCACACTAGTCCAGTATTGGTATGCTTGGTAGATGGGTTGGTTTAATGTATTGAGACTCGATCAGTATGCTCGGTACAAGATAGTATGCATCGATATGGTATACCAAACTTCAACCTTTGTTCAATGTAAAAATATGGACTTGGTTTTCAGTCTAGCCAACTGAATATGACACGGTGTTGTACTCATCTCTCCATGTCTGGTCATGTAACCACTCTCCTTAGAAAACATGCTAGCAATTTCACAATCAATTTGAGGTTGTTATTTATACTAATTTGTCCATGTTTTTCAACAAGCCTAAATGATGCGTTCATGGTGAATCAACTCCAAGTTATAGGATCTTGCAGGCAACTGGTGACAAACTTTCTCAATTCTTGTCGCTAGTAACGTCCGACAAAACTTTTAAGCCTTGAGGACATATAGTTTCAGGCTACAAGTTATGCTGCTGTTCACATATCTGTAAATATGCTCTTTATACTTCTGTACATTGCGTAACCTTTCTAGAGCAAGATTTATAAGTTTGGCTTGAAATAGCACCTTGTTGAACTTCTGATGCAATTTGAGAACCAACGTGTGAGATCCCTTTTTCTTATACTAGTAGTCCTAGATTTTGTGACTATTGCAGCACTTCTTTTCATACTTTTCAGATGCATGAATCTGGCAAATCTGTTGGTTGTTTTGCTCTTGAGGGACACATAGCAAGGTTGGAAGTCATGGGTTCTAAGGCAATACAAGTTCTTCAGAAGACATTGCATCCTACATCAGAGTGAGTTATTAAATGTTTTTGAAACCATTATAGTCTGAATGGTTTCATTTATTCTTCTCATGAATCAGTATATGTCGTACCATTGACAGGTCATGCAGTACTTCCAATCATTCTGAACTAAGCCAGCCATATCTGATTGCTAGCACCAAATCTCAGCTTCAGAAAGCCCGTGTCCTTAATCGTGCAGAGCACCTTCCATCCCATGCAATCCTGTCTCTGACAGTTCATGATCCCCGGGATTTACCTTCTAAGGGAGCTGAGCCTACTTCTAAATCTCAGACTAAACTGGACAGTGATTTGCAGGAAGAAGATATCGAAAATTCTAGAGAATCAGCTGAGAATGAAGACAAATTGTTGTCACTGTGGTCAGAACCTGAAACCAGTGGCATTTTTCTTTCTGATAGCAAGAGTTTATGGGAGCCCAGTGACAACTTGAGTTGTCCAATTCCTGAAAATGTTCTTTGCACAGAGAAGCATCATACACGCTTGAAATTCTTTTACTTAGATCCTACCAAGTATGAAACGCCAGCAGCTGAAGCAAAAGATGGCTTTAGTCGATCTTGCTCAGTTTTGCTTCTAAAACATGCTAAAAGGGGGTAGGATGTTTTGTTATTACCATCTTTGCTGTTGTATGAACTTATTGGTGTTGTTTTAAAAATACCTTGTAATGTTTCCTGTTCAAATTTGCACAATTATTAGTTCCTTGTTGGAATGAATATTTAGAATTAAGACGCACTATGAATATCTATATTCATATAACAAAATCATACACTTTGCACTTCCTATTGAACGGTCTATACCTGTTTGATAGTCTATACTTTCTAGTCTGTGAATACGTTCCTGGGTTTTTTTTATTTCTGTAGTTTAATCCTCTTTCTATCTATTGATTTTTGGATATCCTGCAGATGGTCTATCATTCTGCCTTTGAGTTGGGTTAAGCCTTTCTGGTTGTCTCTCATCCAAAGTGGGGCTCATGCAATAGGCTTAAGAGAAAGGCGGTGGATTGCATGCAATGTAAGTCAGTGCAGCAGTACCATGAACATTTATTTGGTCTTAGATTCTTGTTTCATACAATAAATTTTGTAATTACTGAAAACATCTTAAATTGTAAAATTTATTGAAAACTTAAAACATAGTGGGCTCATGCAAAAGGCTTAAGAGAAAGGCGGTGGAATGCATGCAATTTAAGTCAATGCAGCAGTACCACGGACATTTATTTGGTTTTAGATTCTTGTTTCGTTCAATAAATTTTGTAATTACTGAAAACATCTTAGACTGTAAAAATTATTGAAAACATAAAACATGGTAAGATTTCTAAAATTTTTGAAACATTCTCAAGTTATTCTATGAATCCGATCTGAATTTTTTATAGCATATCAACTTCTTAAAGTCCATAAGACTCTTCCTTTTTTTCACATATCCATCAAATAAAACATTTATGCAAGTTCTTTGCTTAATTTCTTCTCTATTATCTGCACATTATTATTATTTTAATTATTATGATCTCTGATCTGATCTATTTTTTTAAGCATATAAACTTCTTAAAGTCAAATCGTTCTTTTTCACATATCCATCCAATACAACATTTATGCAAGTTCTTTGCTTAATTTCTTCCCTTTATCTATAGAGCCTTAGTTTTGTTTTGCTTTTAAATTCATTATGACCTCTGATCTGTTAGTAAATTAAGCAGGCATTTGGCCTTTCAATATCCTCTGCATTTTTGAATTATCTTTAATTGACCCTTTATATAACTTTTTTTTTCCCCCAGAATGGCCTGCCATCCTTCCCATTTGATTTTCCTGATTGCGAAGCTTACATGTCGGTCAAGGCCAATGAAGCCAGTGCATTTGATAGAGAAGCTGAACTCCGTCCTCTTGCTGCTAGACCTATGAAAATTCCCATACCCCCACCTTGGGATTGTATAGTGTCTACTGTTGGGAAAGGACCCGATATGTTAAAATGTTTTCAAACACTGGATGCGCAAGACTCTGGTCAAATATCTCCTGAATGTTCTTTGGTAAATTTAGCTTCTCAAAAGGTTGAAACATTGGACAAAGCTACTACATCCTTCCGAAGCTTTATACCAAGAACACCCAAAAGTTTGAATGGGTATTTAGAAAAGATCTATGATGGGCAGTTACCTTTATTTGCTAGCATGGCAATGGTGGGAAAGGATTTTTCTGAACCAATTGACGGAGACACATTTAATTGGGTCATTAGAGGTGATCACCAAATGGCTGCTGACAAAGAGCTGTGTCTTGTAAGAATTTTGCTTCACGCATACAAGGGAGGTGTTTTTGAAGAAGGAGCAATTGTTTGTGCACCCATTCTGACCGACCTTTCACGATGGACATCCAGGTTTTGGAGCAACTCTAAGCTTCTTTCTCGTTGATTGATTTTCTGGGAAACTTTAATTTTCTAATGAAATAAGAAGAAATGCTGTATCTTTGGTGAGGAACACATTAATCTGGTTGGAGGTTTAATCAGTGGCAACCAGTTGTCTACAGGGACAAGTTTGTTGTCAATCACTCTACGAAGTAGCCTTTTGGAACCTTACTGCTGCTATAATTCACTATTATAGGGTTGGTTTTCAATTTGTACTGATATGGTATCAAATTCATGCTTTGGAAGCGTGAAAAGTTGAAAAAAGGAGCATGCTTCGATTAAATTTTTGGTCGTGGAGCCTATGTTTTCAGAGCATATCAAACAATAATAGAACTAGGTTACTGACACCTCATATAGAGTAGAAATATCTTCTTAAACCTATGTTCCTATTGATTTGTCAGTGCAAATATCCCTGAAACTCATTCAGGAGTGACTAACGGTTTCTGTTGCCTTGTTCCATAACTGCTGTTTTTCATATCAACTAGCCGTCTATTTTGAAATGATGATCGTTTTTCTTAGGAAGGTGTTGCTCATTCTCCTACCTATCATGTTCATTAGTTCTGGTCATAGAGATCCTCATATGGCACCTAAAGCTAAGCTGGGAGTTGTTTTTTTGTGGGTCATGTACTGCTTTAGGGAACAAGATGTGTAGGGTCCAAGAGAAACCATCATTCATTGATAGGAAGCATGCTGTGCTAGGTTCATTCTTTCGGTGCTGCTTTTTTGAAGATAGTTGTGCTTTTGGTTCTAATCAACAATGGAAGACTGAATTAGGTTGATCTGTAGTCAAACAATGATAAATTACTGAGATTGGTGTAGAATATGGTTGATCCGTACTCAATGTTGTAAACAAAGACAAATTACTGAGATTGGGGCACAGGTATTGAGTATATTTGATATCCTTATCAGGCTAAATTTATCAATTTTGCTATTTGATCACCATTTCTTTGGCCTCCTGTATTTTGCTGCAAGGATTCAAATCACATCAGGTCTGACAGTAATAAGAAAATGACATGATAATCCAAGTGATCTTCAACCCAGGCCCCCCCCCCCCCCCCACCCACCCAAACCCCTTCTTTAGAGTGTGACATGTTCTTGGTCTAGATTAATTTGGCTTATCTTGCAATGCAGGTCAGAGGAGGAAGAGGAGCATGAACAACTAACAGTTACCCAGTCTTTCATAAGATCATGTTTCACACAGCAGGATTCTGGGAAGTGGGAGCTGCATGTGCCTGAAGATCCTTCCACCCGGCAGTCATATAGGTGGCCTATCGGTTTTGTAACATCTGGGTTTGTTTATGGAAGGTATCAAACCCTTCTTCCTTCTTGCTTGTTTTCTGGAAGCTGTTGTGTTTCTTCTTTATTTGTATATTTTGTGCCCCCCTTATGCACCCATACTCTTATCTTCTGCCAACAGTAGCAAGCCAGTGGCAGTAGCTCTCTGTGAAGCAAAGCTTCTTGCCATGTTGAGAGTACAACAATGGAATCAGACACAGGAAACAAGACCAGAAATCTTTGTCTGGGTCCGCAATATGAGATCTGCTGCTTACCGGCGGGCCCTAGCCACAATTGTTCTGGAACAACAGAAGGAAGACCTGGAGTTTCTGTAAGCAGACACACCAAATCATTCCAATTGTGTGCTTTCAACAGAGACTCATATTTTGTAATGTTATGAGTTCGCAATTTTATGGCTAATGTTATGGCTCATCAAAATCAGTGCTGTCCTATGGTTGCTATGCCGTCCCTTCAATGATCTGAATGAAAAATTTACAAATTATTCTCGCTTGGGATATGATCTCCTGAGATTTAATATTGCTGGTCATAATGCTCTGATTTAATTAAAAAAAATGTAATATTAGTTTCTCCCCAACTAAGCAAGAAGTTTTGTTTTTAATGTGGAAAGATCATATCTATCAGATGTTTGAGGTCCATAATAATGTAATATTTGGCCGAGTCTTTTAGACTATAAAAATATACTTTCCATTCTCAAACTTTCACTTCAGATTTATTTGGATCCTCAAACTTTTACCTGTTTCAATGTAGTTTCTTATGTTTAAAGAATGTTGCATTGAAATAGTTGATATGTAATTTTTATAAAATTATATGGGTTGTCAAAAAGAATGAGATGCAAGATATAAAATTATATTTATTTTATGATTGTGTAGATGATGCTATAAATAATAGTAATTTTAAAGGCATATAATTATTGTATAAATGTATGACTGCGTTGTACGGTTGGTTGAACGGTTGGAGTTAAGACTCTAGTTTTAGAAAAATTGATAAAAAAAAGTATGATGGTTAGTTAAATTCGTTCTCAACTTTATCGTTATCTAGTTTTAGAAAAATTGATAAAAAAAAGTATGATGGTTAGTTAAATTCGTTCTCAACTTTATCATAAAGCAATTGCAATTTTTGTTTGTTTCTCACTCTCAAATTATTATTATTGTTGGTTTTTTTGGAAATCAAAAAAAAAAAAAAAAAAAAAAGAGCACGTAGCATGATGATACCCGATGAGCGCAGCCATTCGTACGTTTTATTTTAGTCTTTCTAATACAGCGCAAGTATCCAAACTTCCTATTCTTATAGCCGTAACTGAAAATACGGGAAAGGTTTGAAGACGAAAATCAAAGGTTTAAGCATGTCCCTTTTTCTTGGTCATGAACAGTATTTGATCTTTTTTCCTCGGCTATAAACAATGCTCGGCGTCTTTTTTTTGGTCATGAACAATGCTTGGCTATCCACTCTTTTCCTTATCAATGAACAATGCTCGACCTCTTCCTTTCGGTTATGAACAGTGCTCGACCTTTTTTTCCCTCGGCCATGAACAGTACTCAGCCTGAACAGTACTCAGCCTGTTCCCCTCGACCATGAACAGTGCCATGCAAGTGTTCACCCACGATCTTCTCTGAAGCTTATCCAAAAGCATGAATAGTACCATGCACATACTCTATAATCAATGCTTTACGAGGGATAGAACTGGCTTCAACTCCAAGTTTCATCTTCTGCTTCAGTGGCAATACTATGGGGCCCACGTGCCTGACTTTATCGCTCATCACTGTCCGCACAAGGCAATGAAAGTGTGGCGTGGGGAACACATCTGGCAAACACCGTAACGGTCGGCTATGCCCTGCAGCCTGCAACAGCTGTCTAAACCAAGCAGTATATGCCAACTATGCAGCACATGGTCTGTACTTTTGATATGCCACTAAGAAGCAAGCCTTGCTACCACCATCATAAATGCTTTGATAAGTTATCATGCCTCAAGTTTTACAAACTCCAAGCATCAATAAAATAGGTAAGAGGAACCTTCGACGAGGTAACTGATAACTCACTACACTCTTAAACGCTCATTCTTGCTCAAAGAGCACGACTCTAAACCTCTCTCTTCTTCTCTTTCGAACCTCTCTCTTCTTCTTTCTTTCGAGCTTCTTCAAGCTCACGGCTGTTGCTCAGAGCATTGACTTGAGCGTTGGAGGGTTCCCGCTGAAATCTTCGATTTTCAGGACATATTATAGGCTTTCAAGTGCGAGAAGCTCGCCGAAAGATTCTGAACTCGTTGGAGAAGGCAACCGAATGCTTGCAGATGCTCGAAGATGATGATTTGGTGTCAATAGAATTAATTTAGTATTAAAATAAAATTATGGAATCTTATTAGTTTTTCGTAGTAGTTCAGAGTACGGCAGACTGAAAAAAAAAAAAACTCTCATAGCACCATCCAAGCCGTTAAATACTTAAATCTTTAAAATTCCTTGTTTTCTTTTATGGAAAATCTTTAAACTTCTGTTTCCAAATTCCAAATGGGCCCCGTTTTTGGAATGTATTGCAAAAATTATTTCTAGGCACCTAAATGATTGTTTAGTTGTAAAAGAATGCGTTTAGTTTACAACAGCGGTTTGCTTTGAGGTTCATGCGTGAGGGTGTTCCAGCGTCAGCTTGTTGGTTGCCTTTAAGTTTCGTTCTCCGGCCCTGTCTTTCGTAATCTCCGATGATCATCCTCATCTCCGACTGTGGCTTTTCCTGTGGATCCTTCTCGTGTTGTCCCCTTGCCCCCTATGGCAAGGATGCGGGTGTTCCGGATCCGGATGCTGGGTAGAAACTGGGTACTGCTGGGTTCCATTGGGTTTCATCGTCTCCATCGCCGGCTGAGGTGGCAAAGCTGGAGACCTCGTTTCCGGAGGAGGTTAGTGTTCCGGTGGACGAGTTGAAGACAGAGATGGAGGGATGGCAGGCGAGTGCTATCCTTGCTAGGTCATTCCAGAAATGGGTTCCGACTGCGGCGTTTGTGAGTGAGTTCTGGCGTGCCGGAATCCGTAGGGAAATTGTACCTATTAGCTTGGCATTTCGATGCCACATCTTCCGTTTTGATGACCCGAATGCTATTGAATTGGTGTTGAATCGACCATGGATCATCAATGACAGATCATTGGAATGGAACGGTGGAGGCCGAAGTTCGTACCGGCCGCGGATGCCATCCCCTTTGCTCTGGTCTGGATGCGTTTGTCGAACCTTCCGTTGGAATTATGGAAGGAGTTCCTCATGGCGATCACGGAGTCGGCAGGCCAATTCCAATGTATCGATGCTTCTACTCTAGCCAAGAGCAGAGGAGGTTTTGCTAGGATTTGTCTGCGGGTGGATCTTCGGCGTCCTCTCCGGCCGAGGACCCATGTGCAGGGCATTAACCTCCCCTTTTGGCAGCAATTTGCCTATGAATTTCTGGAAGGGCTATGCTCTAGATGTGGTTCGCTTCACTTGGAGGGTCTTTGCTCCGTGCCGGCTGGTCGTGTGAGGAGGCTGAGACAGTGACCCCTGTTTTTTGCCCGTGGTTGGCGGCTATTCGTCAACGACGGGAGGTCTCTGTGGCTAAGCGGGAGGTGAGGAAGATGCCCCAGTCGAAGGCTACTCCTAGAGCGTCTGGTTGTGGTTCTGCTTCCCAGCTGAGACAGGTGAATCGCCAGTCGACTGCCGACGAGTCTGAGGGGTGGAGCTCTCTAGTGAAGGTGGCTCGCCGGAGGGTGCCTCCATCGTCGAAAATGGTGATTGTGTCGGATCTAACAATTGATGGATCTGGTGTCGAAGTGCGGAAGGGGAATTCTTTGATCCCTGTTGCCTCTTCACAGCTGGTGGCCGTGCCGGTTCAGTCTGCCCGTGCCGATTTTGATGGTTCTGAGAAGGGCAAGATGCAGGCTATGGTGAAGAGTTCAGCTGAATTTGGGTCACCTCAGACTCAGTTAATTGCAAACCCCTTTGCCTCTCATGGTTCAGGTTTGGTTAATGGCAGTCATCAGGACAGTAGGGACGCTTTTCCTTGTCCCCTGAAAAGGGCTAGACCTGTTGATTGCTCGGCTCCGAGATCTATCTCTAAAATAGTAAAAAGGAAGGGTAAAGGTAAAGCTCCCTTGTCTAAAAGTATCGGGGTGACTGACCTTTCTCCAGACAAGCTGCATCTGCCATCTTGTTTTTAGGAAGGTGTTCAGGGGGTGAGTAAGCCCAGCTCTGACAGGGATGTCGGTTTGACCGTGGAGGATTCAGTTGAAGATACTATGGGCCTTCACTCATGTTCATTGTCATCGGCTCAGTCTCTTGGCCTGCTGTTCTAGGCGTTGTCTCAGATGGACTGAAGGCGTTTCTTCTATGATATCTGAGGGGGGCTCCCTGGCTAGTGGGTGCCTTTCTAATACAGCTATGGTGGAGGACCAGGGCGGGGTCTCAGTTTCCTCCAGTGTCTAAATGAAGATATTAGTATGGAATGTTCGAGGAGCTCGAAAGCCTTCCTTTCGATCCTCGTTTAGTAGATTGATGCATCTATATAATTTTGACATATGTGTTTTGTTGGAAACTAGGTTATCCGGTGATACTCTGGCCCGGTTTCGGAGATAGATTTCCCGGTCTTGGTCCCATATGCGGTGGAGGCTGAAGGTATGTCTGGGGGTATTGTGGCCATTTGGCATGACTCTGCTGTTTCGATCGAGGCTTTTCATCAATGTAACCAGCATATTGGTCTTCTTGTCTCGGAAGGGTCCTCTGACCCCTGGCTTTTGTCGGCGGTTTATGCCAGTACGGATTATCGGAAGAGGCGGATCCTTTGGGCTGAGCTGCTTTCCCTCCTTGGTCAAGGTCTCCCTACCATTATTGCGGGAGATTTTAACTGTATCACTGAGGCTAATGAAAAGCGTGGAGGCAGACGGGTTACGGCTCAGCTGATATTAATGAATTCAAAACTTTTATAGGGTCCTCTGGGCTGTTGGATTTGGGGTATACTGGGACCTAATTCACTTGGTGTAATAATCGGCAGGGGTCTGCTCGTGTTTGGGAGACTTGACAGAGCTTTGGCTATGGCCCAGTGGATTCATAAGTATCCTGTGGTTTCTGTTTCTCATCTACCTAGGATTGCTTCTGATCACTGCCCCATTTTGATTTCTATGGAGCTGATCAGTATCAGCATAGATAGTTTAGATTCGAGCATTTTTGGACGGTCCATTCCGTGGCTCGGTCTATTATTGCCCAAATTTGGCATCTTCCTATCAGGGGCAATGCTATTTATGGCTTTCTCGTCACCTGATGCTGGCTAGACGCCGACTCTCCAGATGGAACAGGATGGAAGTGGGGAATTTGGATAGACAGATTGATCTAGTTGAAGCCGATATTACTGTTTGCAGAGAAGGAGGACCAGGAGGGGTTTCTGTTGGATTCGGACCTTTTCTCGCTGCGGGACATGCTTGCTCGTCACCACTCTCTTCTTCGTCAGGAGATGTATTGAGACATAGGTCTAGGCTTCAATGGATTTGCAAGGGGGATCGTAATACTAGATTCTTCCATCAGGCTACATTGAAGCGGCGGGCCGCTAATAGGATTCGGAGGTTAGTTGATGCGGAGGGGCACGGTCAGGAGGACCATCACTCTATTCGGGATATGCTTCTCCATTTCTTTCAGTCCAGATGGACTGACTCCACTGGTGTTGGAGATTCGGTAGTCAGGGTTCCTGATTCCAGGAGGGTTTCTTTCATGGATAATGATAAGCTCTGTAGACCGATCACTGCGGAGGAGATCGGGGTGGCTCTGTGGGAGATTGGACCGGATAAGGCCCCTGGGCCAGACGGTTTTCGCCTCTGTTTTATCGCCACTATTGGGATATTGTTGGGCAGGAGGTGATTCAGGAATTCAGATTGTCTTCCAATCGAAGCATATTCCCCTGGAATGGAACCGGACTCTTGTTACTCTGGTGCCCAAGTGTTCCGACCCTTCTCTTCCGCAGCATTTTAGACCAATCAGTCTTTGCACTACTTTGTATAAAGTATGTGCTCGCCTCTTAGTTGGCCGTCTTCGGCTTGTGATTCCCCATCTTATTTCTATAGAGCAGGGGCTTTGTTCGAGGGCGTTCTATTTCGGATAACGTCCTCATTGCTCAGGAGTTCATGCATGATCTTCAAAGAGCCCCATGAGAAGGTGTCTCATGGCGGTGAAGCTTGATATGGAGAGAGCCTATGACAGATTGAGTTGGGCCTTTTTGCAGCGCTCTCTTCAGGAGTTTGGGTTTGATGATCTATTTATTGAGTGGATTATGGCTTATATCCAGAGACCTTCCTTTTCTCTGCTCATCAATGGGAGGCCTACTGAGTTTTTCCACTCTTTGTGGGCCTGAGACAGGGATGCCCTTTATCCCCTTTGATTCTTGCTATGGACGATCTTTCTCATGCTTTTCATCTGGCTCAGCAGGAGCGGATTGTCCCGTTCATGGCCGGGAGAGAGGCCCTCCGATCTCGCATCTTCTTTTCGATGATTGTATTCTTCTGGGTCAGGCTTCCATTGATAATGCGGCTTCTTTTTCTAGCAGCATTATTGTCAGGCTTCGGTCAGAGGGTTAATTTTCTTAAGTCATCTATCTGTTTCAGTCCGAAGACCCCCAGATCTACTCGGGAAGCCATTATAGAGTTGTCGGGTATCACTTCTCTGACGACCGGTTTATGTATTTGGGGATCCCCATTACTGGTAGACGGGCCCATTGTTCTATACTTGGCGATTGAGAGATGGGTCCGCCAGCGTATTGAGGGGTGGCAGGTCACCAGTTTATCTATGATGGCCAGGGTCACCATCATTCGTTCTGTCCTTTCTTCTCTTCCTGTGTATCTTCTATCGAATGCTGCCATGCCGATCACTTGTCTGAGGAGGATTGAGAGATGCTTCAGAGATTTTCTATGGGCTTCTGTAGGAGGGCATGGTACTCACCTCTTATCCTGGGATACGGTTTGTATGCCTATCTATGAAGGTGGTCTGGGGATTCAGTCTTTGATTTAGAAGGGAAGCTCAGACACGCTTTGCTTCCTTCTGAGCCTCAGAGCCTTGGAGTTCTGATGCGAGATATGGTGATTGGGTTACTGGCTCGCTCATCCGCCCCGGGGATCTTCCTCCTTTTGGAAGGAGATTCAGGCTATTTTGGACAATACCTCTTGGATGATGGTGATGGTTCTTCGATTGATGTCATCCAGGATACTTGGATCTCTGAGCTCCCTCTTTCGCGATGGCCCTCCTTTATTAATATGCCCTCCACTTTAGGGTTAAGGATCTGATTTCCTTAAACCCCCCCTCATGGCTCCCTCGGTGACCCGCTTTTTCGGGGTGGAGCTTGCTCGTTGGATTCTCTCGTTGCCTCTTGTGCCTGGTGCTATGTTGATTCCAGACTTTGGCAGAGATCTTGTCTTTCTAGGGATCTTATGTGTTCAGGCCTCAGTCTCAGCGTTCGAAGGATGCAGCGATTTGGAAGCTTAGGGTCCAGCTATTTATTGGAAGCTTCTCTGGGACTGCCTTCCTAATCTCGGAGGGGTCTTCTATCCAGCATTTGACAAGAGAGGAATGACCATGCTAAGAGCTCTCATGGGTTATTCTAGACTTGGATGTCCTCCTTGCGCTCTCTTTCTTTCAGGACATAATAAGCGTGGTCTTTGGTCTGTCACTGCTTATCATATTTGGCTGTCAAGGAACAGATGACAGATCACACAGATTAGATGTTGGCGGAATAACGCTGTTTTTTGACTCTCTGGCCTCTGGGGTTCCCCTGCTGTTTCGGTAGCAAGCCGGCATATGGTTTTTTTCTTGGGAGCCCCCCTCCAGGGTTTGTCAAAATTAACTTTGATGGGAGTCCGGGGTTTCTGCATTCATCTTGGGTGATTTATTGGCGGCGGGAGGGCTTGGTACTTGGACTCATCTTCTTATGTCGCCTTGGGCATGCTACCAGGATTCTTCATGCTCATAGGATTATGATTGAGGGTGATTCTATGACGTCATTTCAGGGATCGATGCTTGATGGTCCCTCAAATCCGACTAGGGATTGTTGGTCTATTAGAGGTTGATTCTGTCCAGATCTGCCATATTTATCGTGAGGCCAATTCGACGGCGGACTGGGTGGCTGCCTATGTGCTCAACATACGGGTTCATGGATCTGGAGGCCAGGTGACCCCTGTCCTATCCTTCTGCAGCAGATTTTATTCTCTAATATATCTGGGCTGATTCATACAAGAATTATGTGATCCCCGTCTATACAAAAAAAAAAAAAATGCGTTTAGAGAGAATCATTTTTGAGTCCCCAACTTAAATTTAATTTTTAATGGCCAACCGCTCGCCAGGATGGAGGACGCCTGCAGAAATATTGTTCTTTTCAAGGGGGTCGACAGAATAGAGCACGGTCCCCCTCTCCCGCCAAAAAAAATAAAAAGTTCCAAAACCGTAGGGAACCAGCGATCTAGGGTTGCGAATCCATGGCGCCCTCGCGCTTCGAAACCTCGATGCCACCATCGACGAGGAGGACGACGCCTTCCTAGGACTTGTCGAGTACGCCAGGTCCATGCTTTCTTTCGGGGACGACGGCGACCCCGACGCCACTGCCGGCGGTGGAGGAGACCCGCCGGCTCCGCCCTGGAGCTGGATTGTCTCCCGAATCCTCAAGACCTGCGTCGCCTACCCCAGGAGTCACCTCCGCGATCCTCCTCTCCGACCTCTTCCAGGTTAATCCCTTGCCCTTCCCGTCTTGGTCCTTGATTCACCTCGTTCGGATTCCACTGCTCCGATTTTCTTATTTTTACTCGACATTTTTGTGGGAGTTTAGAGTAGAAAAGGAAAGAGAAAATTCTTTTTCTTATCTCCTCACTTGGATTCCACTAGGATTTGCTGAGCTCCGATTTCGATCGTTTAGCCCCATTTCTTTTTGTTTGTGGAAATTACTTGAAGAAGGAAGCGAAAATGGATTTATTTTGGATTCTATGATTGATGGATAAGTTCTTGCAGGCTTGGAGCGAGCGGCATAGGTATGCAACATCGAAGAAGAGGCTGGATTGCATGATTCCGCTGAAAAAGAGGCAGAGGAGAACGAGGCTCCCGAGCACTGTTACCATTGATTCGATTTATGAGAAGAATTTCCTCTCTTTGAGTAGTGTTCTTGAAGCAGTTGTCGTTGATGCCTTCCTTCTTCCAGGTACTGTGGACTTATTCCTTTTTTTTTATTCACGGGGGAGAATGTATGCAGTCCCAATTTTATTTTTCACTCCCCTTTAAGGCTTTTAAACTCAAGTTGTCATTTTTCATTTCCTCCTTCAAGGTGTCTTTGTTTCATAAGTAGCCTAACGCACAAGAATATATCTTTCCAATCTGTAGGTATTTTTTGGTTTAGTGGGTCCATTTGTACTTAAAGATTCTTGGCCCCTAAGTGGCATTTTTGCCTGATCTAAAATCTTATGATTTTCCTTTTTCCTGTATAAGAGAATTGGGTCCAAAAGGGCCAACATGATCCTAAGATAATGAGAACATCAGTCTTCTAACTGAAGAAATAGTGCCAGACATATTTACATAATCATTAATTTGGATAAGGGGTATATTAATTATTCTGTGTTTGCTGTTGCTCTATGTGTCTTTGTTTATTTATTCAGGTACAGACATACACATGCTGAGCTTGGGAGACTTGTGGAGCTCATGTAACATTGATTTATATCTGCACCGCAGGTATGACAAAGTACAATGTGATCCTGGTCAGTATATTTTGTATATTCAGTGATTTGTGACCAATATATGAACAACAAATGTCCCTTTTCATACGCAGAGGCTGCACACTGTACACAGGTTATATTGTAATGAATTCTTTAGAAACTCCATGTTTTGCATCATTAAATCTTGGTGGCATTGATTCTCATTTTCTCTCCCTTCTTAAATCTGTCTTACTTGAGTTTTAAGATTCAATTCGCCTGCTGTGGTCTGTAACACTTGGGATGACTTAGTCCTGTCAATATCAAGATTTATGACATAAGCAGAAATAAGGAAGGAGAACTGTTTGATTATATTAAAGTTATCTGCAGATAATGGAGCCTATGAGTGGTTTTGTTTATTTTGACATAGCACTTTCTTAATATTTTCCCATGTTAGTGCAATGGCACGGTATCAAAAAAGGGAAATGCCTATAACTAATTTAATTGAAAGACTAATTCATCATTTGAGGTGCACGAAGGAGTTGGAATAATATTCGTGAAGCTTGTAACTCACGTTATGTTGGGTCTTTGATTTAAAAAATGCCCATTTAAAAGTACTTGCCGGAATAATATTCATGACAAATAATTTCCAAAAATAATGTTTGGAGTGCCACATGGGATGCCATGTAGGCCACCTTGGATTTTTTAAAAATACGTGGTGGGTAGAAATTGTTTGTCCAATAGATGATTTTAAATCACTTGTTCAATAGACGATTTATGGTTGGACATTGTCACCCCACCTCCTAAATTTTTTTCTAAGTATTGAGAGGGGTAGGTTCTGTATTGAAATCATTTGTTGCAGAGACAATTTTAAAATAGTCTCTTCAATGGACCATTTTAGTTTTAAAAAAATTGACCAGCTGAAATCATCTGTTGGACCGATGATTTCAGTCTGAAGTCATCTGTTCAACAAATTAAACCAACTTGCTATAGGATATAAGAAACAAGGAGGTTGGGCCCCTAAAACCCACCAAACCTGATGGAGTCCCTTTTTGTCCCCCTCACCAAGCTGCTGGCGGCTGGAGTGTTCCACTACCACCGGCCTGTGTCCCTGTCCGATGGAAACATGGAAGAAGCATTCATGTGGGTTCGTTTAAATAAGGAGAAGGACTGTTTTTCCAATGTAAACATGTCAGACAAGATAGTGATGATTCTTTCATATGATTATCTGTGTGTGTGAAAGAAAGATTTGTAATACAACTTCATTATCTCATTTCACAAAGCATCTCATTTCGTAAATCATACAATGATTCTAAGCATGATTGCACTCTTGATTGCATGTTTAAGAATAAGGGGTTGCAATTAGTCCTCATCGGGCATATATTCATTGGAAAGATATTTGCCATGGTGCTCGGTTCATAATAATGAAAGCTTAACTCATAAATGAGTCAATCTTGGATGCTAACAACTTGAAGAACATACAAAAGTATAGCTCGGCTATATGAGAAACTTGGTTCATGTTCTTATGGGCCAAGCTTGAACATAATTTTTAAGCTTCACTCAAGGTTGCTTATAAATGTGTTGATCCTAAACGTTAGTGGCTCGAAAAAATATATAGGAGTTTGGCTCTACTGCATTAGAAGCTCGGCTCATGTTCATATGGGCCAAGCTCGAACATATTTGGTTTGTGACTAGAACTTCGTTTCAAAGGGTGAATCCATCAAGCTTGATCAACCATTAAAAAAACAACCCTATTTTAGAATGTTTTACTCATAGAGATACAAAAATAGTGATTCAAGATTTGTTATGTGTCTATGGCCTCTTTACTAGTTGTACTAGCAAAATACACATGCTTACACCAATAGATGTATTGTGTGGTTATACAATACTATACCATACTAGTCCGAACAGGTACAAGTATTGAGACTTAATCTTATTTCAAACAATTTGATGCTCTACTTTTTCATCATTCAACCAAAATCTTGTTTCAATATGAAATTGACAGATGATTCCATGCTGAAATCATCTGTTCGATAGATAATTTCGGTTGTCCAATGAAATTATCCGTTGAAGAGGTAATTTCAAAATCATCTCTGCAATAGACGATTTCAAAATAGAACAGCCTCTTTCTGATTCTTAGAAAAAAAATTGGAGGTAAGGTGACAATGTACAACTGCAAATTATTTATTCAATAGACGATTTCTACCTACTGATGTGTTTTTAAAAATTTTGGGATGGATTGCGTGGCATCCCATGTGGCACCCCAGACATTATTTCCGAAAATTGTTTGTCCAAGGCATTATTCCTGAAAATACTTTTTAAACAGGCATTTTTTAAATCAAAGACCCAATTATGTTTCATGAAGGTAGTTTGGCTAGATTTATTTCTCATTCATTGTATAGTGTCTAGTTGGGTGTTTGATTTGAATTTCATTACTGCATAATCCATTTTGACTAAGATTTCAATGAATGATCAAAGAGTGAGAGTTGAACCTATTTGACTTGCTTGGTTTTTCCCTATTTCTTTAATGTGTGCCTCCTCTCTTATCATTTAGCATTGATTTAGGGTGTACTGGTTTTTGAAAACAATCCTATTTTCTATGTTCATTTTCATAGAAAATAAAAAACACTAGTAAAAACACTTTGATGAGTAAAAATTAAAATAGTTTTCTGGAAAATAGAATTCAAAAATATTAGAAAATAAAAAAAAATTTAAAGATGTTTTCATCATTTTCCATCAAAACAAATAAGAGAATAGAAAACAAAAGTTAGAAAACTTAAAAATATGGAAGTAAATGGTATTTCCTTTTATTTTTTTTGCCTATCATTTAGAAGATGCTGTTTATAGCGAAATAAATAAATAAATTTTATTTTCACCTACCAAATGTATTTTCTAGAGATTAGGAAGCAGAAAATGAATTTTTTTTCAAAAAATAAAAATAAAAACGAAAATAGAAAATATTCTTGAAAACTAAACACAACCATAGTTTTTCATCCTTGTTGCTCTGCATCCATGTATGACTCTTCATATGAATAGATTGTGTCACATGTGATAAGTATAGCTGAATTAGAAAAAAAGAAGGAATCACAGTTTTCCTGAATAGCTATTTTGCTTCTGTTACAAGCGGGTTTTGTTGGCAAGCTTGTCGTGGACATCAGAAACTGGATCTACTTGCATCAGAGAAATATTCTTCATCATTGATTGACCCTTCTCTGTTCAATTTGCTTTCAAAATTGCAAATCTGTTTTCTTACGTACGTATGCATTATGGTATGCCCCAACAACTGTCACCACCTTTGGCTGTGACTAGGGTTTTGTATTAGATAGTTTCTATCACCTCCTTTTAGTGGAGAGTTTTTATTTGTTTAGCCTGCAAGTCTCATGATGCTACTATAACACATTAGATAGAAATTGTTGTGTCAGATTCTATCATTTGGTGGACCCACATAATGGGATTTTGAAGAAAGGGCGTGAGATCTTACTGACAGGATGTTGTCTTCGTCCTGCCATGGAAGGATCTGGCAAACTTCGCCTTTTGCCAACAGAATATCTGGTGATATTGTTGGATGAGGTATGCATGAAACCAGACAATAATATTCATTACTTTTTCATTTGCTTGGTTCCATTTTTGTCATATGTATAAATAATAATTCCAACTTCAATAATTGGCTGTGCTAATTGAAGTTTTTAAAGCAGGTCAGATGCTGAACCATTTAGTTGCCACTTTGGTCTTTTCTTGGCAAATGCTGGTTCGTGCTTCTAATTAGGCAGCATCTTAATCACATAGTCTACATTTGAAAATACAACAAAAGCAATAACAACAACAAAATTCCATATTTAAAATGCAAGAAATAATCTGACTTATGTTAAAATGAATGAAGAATAATATGGTGTTAACAATTTGCATAATTTATACATATGTTGTGTGAAGGATAGAAAGGAAGAGAGAGGATACAACTTGTGTTGAATAAGGCAAGTTTTTGATGATAATGATAGATACAGAACACCTAGCTCTATTTTCCGGTTATCACATCTTGTTTGGTTTTTATTTTAGCAGTCTTATTTCTCCTCTCCATTCTTTATAATTCTTTCTCTGCTCCTAATTATCCATTCAAACTTGCATGATGCTCCATATGATTTATAGAATGATCTTCCATGCTACTTTTCTATCAGCATTGTACTGAGCCAATGAAGTTGAACCAGGCAATCTGGTTTGATTTGTCTGAGGATTGTTCTTGAATGTTTAAGCATTGGAGATTTCACCACCACATTTTCACCATAATTAAAACTGGATTTTTATTGTCTTCTGTTTTTAGTTGTTAGATCTTGCTTATACACCAAATCATGTATTCATGTTGAAACTTTTGAAATCTTTAATCATGTTTGGTGCAAATGGAATTTATTTAACACAGTAATATTTTGAGTTTTCTTACTGCAATTTGTGTCCTGGAATTATAAATTTCATGCTGTATTATGAATCTGTATCGAAAGATGTAGGAAATTCTTACTTTAGTAATTTTAAATGAAAATATAAAATAAGCATACTTTTGATTTTCTTTAACTTTACAAGTTCTGCTTTTCATTTTTTAATGCATAATTGACTGAATATTTTATATTTGTTATGTTTTAGGATCAAGATGAAGATGCGATGTTGCTGGGTGCACAGTTCTGTTCAGATTCTTTCTCATCAATATCACTTGATTCCATAAAAGATGGTTCTTCGTATTCGTTTATGCAAGGCAAGATTATTGCAGACACTGAAACACTTTTCATTTTCATATAACAGGATAGTCAAATAGCCTTCAACCTGTAAGTCTCCAGCATGTTTTCTTATGTCATTTCTATTCCTCAACATATATCCATAGACTTCCACAGCGGCTATAAAAGTGACTAAGATAGTGCCTGTTTTGTGTAAGAATCTTACGGCATAGGTTGTGAGAATATTCAAAATAAATACCATTATGTCATGCCAAATTCATCAATACTGCTAATGATGGAGGGATAGATGCATGAATCCGTGACTGCTCCTTAAGAAAATCCTATGCACAAGAATATTGGATGTTCTAAGGGTTTCTAAATGTGTATCCTACTATAAATGTCATTAATAATATTCGGTGTATGAATGTTGTGAACTTGCAAAAGCTTTTTAGTGATGGTTGTAGCTATCACTATCTAGTAATTATCGTAGTACTATTTTTCCTAGAAATATTTAGGTGATATTGGAGTAATTTGGATGATAAATTTATTTAATAAGATTTTAGAGACTCAGAAGATGCCTTATGAAGAAGGAAGAGCACTTTAATATCAATCTATAAGAACAAAATAGATATTCAAAACTACTCTAATTAGCATGGTATTAAGCTCATGAGCTATACCCATAAAACTTTGGGAGAGGGTGATTGAGCATAAGTTGAGATGTATTATAAAAATATTAGAGAATCAATTTGATTTTGTGCCAAAAAAGTCGATTATGGAATTTATTTTCCTCCTTAAGATGTTAATGGAGAAGTATAGAGAAAATAGAGAAGATCTTCAAATGGTCTTTATTGATTTAGAGAAATCGTATGATAGAGTCTATAGATGTTAAAAAAAAGGAGTTCTTGTTAGATATATTAATGTAACAAAAGATATATATAATGGAGCAGTTATTAGAATAAGAATTATTGGCGATAATATTAATGAATTCTCTATTGCAGTATGTTTACATCAAAATCTATTCTTGGTCCTTACCTTTCTACTTTAGTTATGGATAAGCTTACTAGACATATTAAGCATGATATTTTATAGTGCATGTTATTTTGATATTATATGGCATTATGGAATGAAGCTAAGGCTGGAGTTAATCGTAAGTTAGAATTATGAAGAAATGCATTAGGATTTAAAGGTTTTAGGTTAAGTAGGACAAACTCAACTCAACTCATCTAAGCCTTTTCCCAACTACATGGGTCGGCTAAATGAATCTCCTTCCTCCAATCTGCTCTATTCAGGACTAAATCGACATTCAAATTATAGATAGTTATATCTTTTTTAATTATTTTGTCCATGTTAGTTTAGATCAACCTCAACCTCTATCCTTACCATGGATTGTTAAAAGATCACTCTTTCTAACTGGAGCATCTAAAGGTCTTCGTTGTATATATTTAAACCACTGCAATCTATTTTCTCTCATTTTTCTTTAATTGGGGCTACTCCTATCATTTTTCTTATATGTTTATTTCTAATTCTATCTAGTTTTACCATATATCCATCTTAACATGCGCATTTTATTACACTTAATTTATTCACATGTTGTTTTAGTATTTCCCAACACTTCTGTTCCATAGAGCATAGCTGGCCTAATAGCGGTTTTATATATTTTTCTTTCAATTTTAATGGGATGTGTCGATCATACAATACTCCTGAAGCACTCCTTCACTTAACCCATCCTGCTTTAACTCTATGATTCACATCTTCACCTATTTCACATTCTTGCTAGAAATTGATCCAAATACCTAAATTTTTCATTACTTGGTATCTCTTGGCTTGCAATTTTTACTGTTTCTTTATTTGTATTCTACTTCTACTAAAATTATATTTATGTATTTAGTTTTAGTTCTATTAATCTTAAAACCTTTAGATTCTAAAGCCTCTCTCAAATCTCTAGCTTAGCATTTACTCCAGATTTAGTTTCATCAATCGACACTATATCGTTTGCAAATAACATACACTATAGGATATAATCTTGAATATGTTTGGTTAATTCATCATTAAGTAGGGCAAACAGAATATATGAAATATAATTTTAGTACAATTAGAAATATATATGAATGTAGAGTAAAATTGAGATCATGAAGTTTTTAAAAGTGATCATTTTTTATATTTAGGATCCATTATTCATAAGAAAAAAGAGATTGAGGGTAATATTGTCCATAGGATTAAAGCAAGTTGGATGAAATGGAGAAGTACAAAAGGAATATTAGATGATCGTAGAGTATCTAGCAGGTTAAAGAGAAAAATTTATAAGTAAGTCATAAGATTGACTGTGCTTTTTGGTACAAAATATTGGGTATTTAGAAAATTACATATGCATAAGATTAATGTACATGAAATGAGAATATTAAGATAGATGCATGATAATAAAAGAAAAGATAGAATAAGAGATAATGTCATTTGTAAAAAGGTGAAGAAAGAATTAATTGAAGACAAATTGAGGGAAGGACGATGAAATGGTTTGAATATTTGTAATGTAGACTTGGAGATGCACTTTTGCGAAAGAGTGGTTTAATACATGTAAAAGGAAAAAGAGGAAGTGATAGACTAAAAATTGCATGGAAGAAAGTGATAAAGAATGATTAAAATTTTTTGCATCTTAAAAAAAATGATGCAAAACCAAGCTGAATGGAAAAAAAATATTACTCCAACTAGTTTAGGATTAAGGTTTCATTGTTATTATTGTTATTTTTCTTGTAATGCACTTCTTTTCCACAAACAATTATCATCTGCATTATGTAATATCTTGTTCATGTTAGGATGAGGCCTTGAATGGTGGTAGCAAGAGAATCAAGAAACTTATCTAGACAACTGCTAGGGACTGCAAGGAAATAGATTAATCACATAGATATTTTGTCATTGAAATTGGGAAATATAACCAAAGGTTCATTTCTTTCAAAATCAAGGCACTGCATCTGTTGCTGCAGAAATCCGTTCTCCGACTCGGGCACGGCCTATCTCCGGATCGGATCGATCTCTCGTCTGGGTAGACTTGCAAGACAGTCCTCACCCAGAGAACGTTGGGGGTGGCCCTTTGCCGGAAGACCTGACGCCAAGTCAAGAGATTCATAACAAGCAGATATAGGAGAAGGCTCTAGCAGAAGAGTCCTTAAGGATGGCCTCTTTCGGAGCCAGGAGCTCTGTTTGAGCTTCAATGGAGTTTTTCAGTGAAGGAGTGAGCGTACCTGAAAAGTTCTTTGAAAGGTATTTATAGACTATCCGAATATTGGCGGATTGCTCACCTGATTCCTCGAACGTGTCTTGGGAAGTGGGAAGATCGAAATCATTTGACTTCGATTCGAATCAGGTTTGTTACGAGGCCAGTGAGATTCGAATGCTGTTTGTTAGAGGATTAACGGCTAAAGAGGCTGGTTAATGCTTTGAGATTCGATTTATAGACCTTAGGCTACAATTGGCATTATCACCTTATTTTCCTCCTAGGACGATTGGGGGCCGTCATGGTTGGAATCTCGTCAGACTATCATGAATTTGAATTTTCTCGCACTTGGTACTTTAGGAAAAATCGCTTTGGAAAATCGAGCGATCGGGAGTAGCTTGGTCTGGTTGATGTATAAGGATAGCTTGGTTGGCCGAGGCATAAGGGTAGCTCGATCTGGTCGAGGCATAAGAACAGCTTGGTTTGGCCGAGATATAAGGATAGCTCGGTTTGGCCGAGGTATAGGGATACTTCGTTTTGTTGAACGTATTGGCCTTGTTTTTTCGGATGTGACAACTGGCGGATCAGAAATCGAAAGTGATCCCAACCTTTTTCGCGTGCATGGATATTGACATAATGACGATTTTACCCCGCATCACATGCCCTCACTCCCTAGTCCGAAGTGTAAATTCGGGCATAGGGAGTAGAATTCCATATGGCTTCATTCGGACGGAGGGATTTGAACTTGAAGAGATGCAATGATGGCTTCATAAATGCCATGTCGCCACTCCATTTTTCTCGGTGGATGAAGCGAAAAATCCCTTGTTTCTCGCGAACGACATCAGGGAAGCAACACATAGCAAGTCCTGTGCTTAAGGCATCCGAGCTGGCGATTTGAAAGTTTGGGGATCCTCGCTGATGGCACACCGCCTTTTGTTAGGACAGCTTAAAAGGAGGGTGAGGAGAGCTATCCCCTATCACGCTATCTCCTCGCTTCTTCCCAAAGATTCGTTTCTCAAGACTCTTGTGATCCATTTGAAGCTTGTTTTTCTTAACTCGAAATATGAAGGGCCCAAGCGACATGGCTTTATGATGACCTTGGAGGATTTGGACAGAGTTCGCCGAAGATATAGGGTTCCTGGGGCATCGCCCTATGGTTACCGAAACCTGAGCAGAGGGTTTCAGAGCAACTAGAACATGGGATCTTTTACGAAGAGAGCCTGAGAGCGGGTCTTCGGTTCCCCATTTACCATTGGTGAAGGAAATAATGAGGTTTTACAATATATGTCCAACAATGGTGGCTCCGAATAGTTAGCGCAATATCGTTAGATTCATCACTGTGCAGCCGTGCCGGGGTAACAGCTAGGCTCTCCATGTTCCGGATATGCTACAGTTTGGTCTTCGGAAGAGCTCTGAGTGGCCCTATATTGGGCCTCGGAAGTCATTCAAGATGATATCGGACACCCTCACCTCCATAAAAGAATGGAAATCTCGATTCTTCATCGCCGAAGGGAACACCGGGTCGGATTTCCCTCAAGTATGGACGAGTTACGCTAAGGATGTGGAGGTCCTTGGAGTTGTCGAGCAAGAAAAGGATTTAATCACCCTTCATGGCGGTCGGATATTCTCGGCCAGTGTTCTTTTGGCGGAAGATGCCCTTTTTGCCACCGGACTTAGCCCCTTTGATCCCTGAGTAAGTTCTTGTCCCCTTTCTATGTTGATTATATCGAGCGATTTTACCACGGACTAAGTTATCGTCTACCATGTTTGCAGCTGAAAGGTCAGAGTTCATGGGTCGGATGAAGGGGAGCTGGGCAAGCGCCAAGAAGAACCAGCTCTGGGGAAAGGCATAAGTCTAGGAAGAAACCCCGCCTTCCCAAATCGCTCATAGGAGGCGAAACAAATCAGAATCGGTCGGCAACCTTCTGTGCCGAAAAAGAGGGAGGACGGAATGCCAGTGACGGAGGAGAAGTCTTCCCCATTAAAGGGGAACAATGGCAGAGGAGGGGCAGGTAACTGAAGGAAGTTTAGGAGTTGCCGAGGCTCCCATCCACAAGTGATGGTGATACTGGATGACTCAGATGGAATGCCGCCAATTGTTTCTTTAGTTCCTTTGCCCGAAAACAAAGAATTGCATTTGGAGGAGGCTAGTAGTCCAAAAACGCTCTCTACACACAGAGCCCTTGACCCGACTGAGGAGGTGGGGGAGGTTGGTGTGGAAACCGAGGTACGAGAGGAGCTTCTAGCGAGGATCTCCCTCCTAAAGAATCAGGGGAAATTGAAGGAGAAGCGAGGTGCCAAAGGAATTGGAGGGAACAGATCAGACGTCTGCGGATCGAGGGGAGTCCCCGGATGAGGGGGATGAGGTTCGGAACAAGGCTCCACCAGCCGAGCATCAGAAAAAGGGGTGGGCAAGCCGAGGCTTTTGAGGCTTCCCAAATCAAAGCCCTGACCGAAGAGGCCCAACGGATTGGAGCTCCTTGGACTGAGGCCCTTCAGGTCAGTTATTTAGCTGTAAATTTGCTTTCACCTAATCTAGATGTGAGAAAATGATGGCCACTTTGATGCGGTCTATATTGTACAAGGGGGAAGGCTCTTCGACGAGTGAACCCATTGAGGAGGATCTTGTTGATGCGGCATTTGGGCATCCGGCGTGCCGAAGGACATTTACCTTTTGCCCCAAATTGACGACCCTGCTCTTACGAAGATAGCAACATATATGCCTCCCGGTTAAGTCGACATATCAAAGCATCTTGCTTTTATTAGTTGATCCGGTTAGATTTCCTCATCCTTGTTTTATTTACAGAATGCTTTAGTGGTAAGATCACTGTGCTGGTGTTTAAAATTGGCCACGGGAGCTTGCGCTCAAGCTAGAAAAGAGACTGTGACCTTCGGGGGAAGGTGGAATCAGCTAATAAGTTTTCTAGGACTTTGGCATTAGCTAAGGAGGAGCTTGAGAAATCAGAGCATCCAAGAAGGCTGCTCTAGAAAGGGCATCCCGGCTCCATATTGAAGTTAATGAACTTCAAGGATTCTGTGAACTATATGACAAGGCTTGCTCGGAATTGCTGCAGCGCAGATCGAGCATGCTCGGGAGATGGAGTCTTAAAAAGTTCTTCGATGAGAAGTGGGATGACGCACATAAGTGTTTCGCTAATGAAAGGAGTAGCTTGAATAGAAGGCTCGAAGAGGAGGAGAACAGATATAAGCGCAGCAAGACCAGATTGCTAGCTTGAATAGAAGGCTCGCTGAGGGGAAAATAGATCCAAGTGGCATCAAGACTAGATTGCTAAACTCACTGCTGATCTCGCTTAGTCTCAACGAGAGGTTGAAGAGAGACAGTCGAGGTCAATGACATCAAGGAGAGGATGTATCAGTATAAGGATGATAAATTAAAAGTTCTCAATAAAATCAGGAGCTGAACACAAAAATGGCTTGGCGGGAAGAGGAGGTATAGCATCTCCTTACTTCTTTTTACATTTTTTCTTCTTTAATCGTTATTACTCGGATTGATTTTGTGTCTCCAGGTGTGTAGGATGGGGTCTGAAGTTCAGAACCAATTAAGGGTTTTGAGAGAGGAGTTGACCTCGAGTCGCCAGAGGCGCTCCAAACTTGAGGGTCAGGTGACGAGGCCAAAAGGCAGGCTGCTTGGCCGTGGAGTATAAAAATTTCACTCAGTTTTTAGATGAGCATAAGGCAGCCTGTGCCGATGCATTCCAGTACGGGGAGGAGGAAATGCGAGCGAAGATTTCTCAAAGATATATGGAGTTAGATCTCTCTTTTTTAGAAGCAGAATATTATAATGCTCGGACGCCAGGGATGAGTTGTCTACCGAAGCTGAGTCTAAAGATCCCGAACATCGACTTTGAAGCCGTTCTTGGTACTAGCCGAGTCATGATCTTGAAGTAGATAGCCGAGGGGAAGAAAGCCATCAGCATGTTGTCGAAGAACCGAGGCTCCCCTTTCGGCTACACTCGAAGTGGGCGAACCAAGTCAGTCTTCCCCAAATACCATTGAATCTGCTCCTGAGGCCGAGCCCAAGTCTTGAGGGTTCTGTAATTTTTCTTTTTCTTATAACTAGAGAGGCTTAGTAGGACCTCATTTGATGATGAATGGATCTTCTGCTTTTCTTCATGTGTTTTGTTGTTTTGGCATCGTATGTTAGATGGTTTTTTAGCTCATCCATGACTTGCCTAAACTCAGCTTATTATAAAGCCAAGTAAATGAACCAGCTCTTAAAATTTTTAACGACTTTGTCGAGATTGAAGAAGTCATTCGATCCTGCCAAGGCTGACTTAACAAGATCCACCGAAGTAGTAAATTACTCGGCTTTCGAAGTAAAGAAGATAACTTGGTTTTGGCCGAAATAAAGGAATAGTTTGGCTTTGCCGAAGTAGGGATAATAACTCAGCTTTGGCTGAAATAAAGTGAATAGTTCAGCTTTGCCGAAGTAAAGATAACAACTCGGCTTTGGCCGAAATAAAGGGAATAGTTCGGCTTTGCCGAAGTAGGATAATAACTCGGCTTTGGCCGAAATAAAGGGAATAGTTTGGCTTTGCCGAAGCAAAGATAACAACTCGGCTTTGGCCGAAATAAAGGGAATAGTTTGGCTTTGCCGAACAGCATTTTGCTTTTCTCAAGGCATTTACTTCGTCGTTAATTCGTTATCTTTTCCAATGCGGGCTTGCTTTTCGTATACGTCAAGCAATCAATCGTTATAGGACCGCAGAGGCTTTGCCAGACTTAATTGCATCAAAGATAGTCCCTCGCATTTAAGTCTTTCGATTCGAGGTCAAGAGAAGATCTCTTGCCTTTTACTATTTGTGAGGAGAATTTTTCAGTATACCTTATGGAGTACCGAGTTCCGCTAAGGTATTGACACGTGGTCTCGAATGCGACACGGTTGTCGCGCCCAGAGTCCTGAAGTTCTCTTCGTTAATGGCTGCTCCCCGTTTAATGCCTATAAAAAGGGGAGAGCAGAGGATGCTTGAGCATACCCGGAAAAGTCTTCTTACTTTGTGACCAGAAAGAAACCTTCATGGCCTTTTCGCATTGAAGTTGAGGGCTGTAAGGCCGAGTTTTCCTTTCGAGATTTGGCCTGGTCCCGATGGTTGGGTGATGAAGTTGTTAAAAAGCAAATCATCCTCGAGGGAGGAGTTATGGAGGCCATATGCGAAGCGCAGAAGGGGATAGAGGTCATATGGGAAGTGCACGCAGGCGCTTTCTACTTGGCCATCCGCCCATTGTGGAACCATAAAGGCCACTGGAAATGCAATTGTTGATGGCCATGGTTTCCATAGGCTTTCCGTCATCCTCAGTAGCTTTTGCCATGCCTTTGCATCCTGAGGTATTCCACACTCCATGGTCACAGCCGCTTGAGGGACGGAAAGCTGAAGGTAAGTATCTTTGGGTTATTTCCTTTTTTCTATATCGTTACCCGGTGCTTCGGAGATCGCGCCTCGACAGAGTTGTCTTGTCTGATTTCTCTGATTTCCGAAGTAGAGGTAGAAGCTACGTTGATGCAGTGCCGTCGGCTAAACTTGTTTGTTCGATCATTTTCTTTTATTTCTGTGCTGTAACACTTGTAATGCCTTGCAAGAGGCTAACTCTTTGTAATGAAACATTATTGAAATAAAAGGATTCTTCCCTTTCGTATATCTATCTCTTCTTGCTATTTTGTCTCCTTTTTTCTAAGTGCCAGTTTTTCCGACATATCAATGTCCTTGCATCATTCGACACATAAATCACTCGTATACTTTGGATCGAAAGGGGGTGTGGGGCGAAGACTCGGTCCTGCCGAAATATAGGAACACCCATTAGGGCACCTCTTCGCTAGGGGGAAGACATTTAAATGGTCATATCTGATGCCTATGTGTTAGGGGCATTCTAGAGACTCGGCTCTCGCCAAGTATTTTGATGATTCAGTTTAAGCTTGTCGATGTGCGCTGGGTTATGTTGGCTCTTTAAGGATAGAGCGCATGATTTGTCTTAGGCTATAAGAAGACTTGGGCGGCCTTGCCGGCTCTCGGTGGAAGTTTGGTCATGCCGAATTTCCTTGAGAGCTTTTACTTAGTTCATTGAAATTGTATCAAACAGCTCGGTCATGCCGAGGAATAAAGAGGGTTTTACCTATTCCATTGAGGTATGTAGATCGTCGTTCAATGAACACTTTCTCTGTGGGATTATACCTGGATCAGCCAAATATGAAATGGCTCACTTGGATCCGTCGAGATACAAAAGGTCGTTTGACTCCACTGAGGTTTAGAGAAATAGCTCAACCGTGCTGAAATATTGAGATACCAATCGATCCTGCTGAGGTCTTGAAGAGAATCGCTCGGTCCTGCTGAGGTCTTGAAGAGAATCGCTCGGTCCTGCCGAGACTTGAAGAAATCACTTGGTCCTGCTGAGGCTTTGAAAGAATCACTTGGTCCTGCCAAGGCTTGGAGAGAATCACTCGGTCCTGCGAGGCTTGGAGAGAATCACTCGGTCCTGCCGAGGCTTGAAGAAATCACTTGGTTCTGCCGAGGTTTAAAGAAATCACTCGGTCCTACCGAGGCTTAGAGAGAATCACTCAGTCCTGCCGAGGCTTGGAGAGAATCGCTCGGTCCTGCCGAGGTCTTAAAGAGAATGCTCGGTCCTGCCGAGGCTTGGAGAGAATCACTTGGTCCTACCGAGGCTTGGAGAGAATCACTCGGTCCTACCGATGTTTAAAGAAATCATCCGGTCCTGCCGAGACTTTGAAAGAATCACTCGGTCTTGCTGAGGCTCGGAGAAAACCCCTCGGACCTGCGAGGATGCTCGGGCCTACCGAGTCTTTGTTGATATTTTACTTGGCCCTGCCAAGGTTTGGAGAAAAGTCCTTGGACCTGCCGAGGGTGCTCGGGCTTGCCGAGTCTTTGTTGACATTTTACTTGGCCCTGCTAAGGTTCGGAGAAAACCCTTTGGACCTGCCAGGGTGCTCGAGCCTGCCGAGTCTTTGTTGAGGACCCGTAGGTCGGTAGTCGGGTGAAACCTATCCTTCATCAAAGACGTTTGGGAAAAGTGATCGAAGCATAAACATCGCAAATTAAAAATAAAACCTCGTTATTGCAAGTAGAATGAGTTTAGTGGGAGTGTACTTTACTGATGATATATCCGGAGGTTGTCTGAATATATGTTCGGGGGACAGATTTTTCGTCTAGATCTTGGAGCTTGTAAGTGCCGGGCCTGATGACCTCTGCAACTTGAAGGGGCCTTCCCAATTTGGAGATAACTTTCCTTGCTCTAATGGTTTGGAGACAGACGCCTTGCGGAGTATGAGATCACCAGAGAGGAAGGATTTTCCTTTGACTCGGGAGGAATGGTAGCGAGCTACCCTTTGTTGGTAGGCTGCCATTCGGATTCGGGCCTTTTCTCTGACCTTTTCTATCAAGTCGAGATTGGTTCGGAGCTGTTCGTCGTTCGACTCCTCCGAATAACTTTCCACCCATGCGAAGGTAGCCCTATCTCCACAGGAATAACAACTTCCGTGCGAAAGCCATTCTGAACGGAGTTTCTCCTATGGGGACCCTCTGAGTGGTTTGGTAGGCCCATAAGACGTGATGAAGCTCCTCCGCCCATCCTCCCGTGCCCTGTTGAGCCGAGCCTTGATTCCCTGCAGAAGGTTCGGTTGGTTACCTTGGCCTCTCCATTGGCTTGGGGGTGTCCAGCAATGTGAGCCGATGACAGATGCCATGATCTTTGCAGAAATCTCGAAACTTGGGGTTGTCAAATTATCTTCCATTGTCAGTGATAATAGTATGTGGAAGGCCGAACCGATAAATGATGGATCTCCATACAAAATCCCTCAGCTCGAGCCTCAGTTATCTGAGCGACCGCTTCGGCCTCGACCCACTTGGTGAAGTAGTCGATCGCTACGAACAAAACTTCCTTTATCCCGTAGTAAGAGGAAAAGGGCCGAGGATGTCCATTCCTCACTTAGCAAATGGTCAGGCAGATAATATGGGTGTCAAGTGAGCGGAGGCGAGTGTCTGGACGTTTGAATGCCGCTGACATGAGTCACAGGTTCGGGCGAGCTTGTCGGAATCCTTCTGCATGGTTGGCCAATAGTACCCTTGGCGCAGCACTTTGTGACACAAGGCTCGGCTGCCAAGGTGACTGCCACAGATGCCCTCATGGACCTCCGAAGGGCATAGTTAGCCTCCAACGGGCGAAGGCATTTGAGTAATGGCATAGAGAAGGATCGCTTGTACAGCTGGTCATCGAGTAGGACATAATGGAACGCTTGCATCTTCAATTTTCTTGCTTCTTTCTATCGGTTGGGAGAGATCCTTCTTTAAGATACTTGAGGATTGGGTCGAACCAGGAAGGTTCGACCTCAATCTGCATCACCCGATCAACGTCGGCAATGCTAGACTTTTCCAAGATTTCCAAGTGGAATTTTCGCTCGAGATCCATTGTATCCATGGTCGCAAGGCGAGATAGGAGGTCGGCGCGCTCGTTTTGTCCTCGGAACCTGAATGTCATCAAATTTAGAAAAGCAGGAGGACAATCGCGCACCTTTTGAAGATACCGAATCATGTTCGCTCTCGAGCCTCAAATTCTACCCACATGGCCGGCCACAGCTGAGAGTCGGTGTAGGCGTTCACCTCTCGACTTTGAGATCACAGGCAATTCGAAGTCCAGCGAGCAGAGCTTCATACTGCCTCATTATTAGAGGTTGGAAAGGAAAAACGGATGCCATACTCGAAGGTTGCACCCTCCGGACTGGTGAGGACCAAGTCGGCGCCAGAACCATTCATGCTGGAGGATCCATCTGCATGAAGCAGCCACAAAGCATCGACCTCGGTTGTTCGGAGGTATCCGGAGTAGAACCGTCTTTGGGTATGGTGCATTCAAGGAGAAAGTCTGCCAGAATTTGTGCCTTGATGGTCGGACGAGGCTGATATCGGATATCATGCTCACTTAGCTCAACAGCCCATTTGATCATTCTTCCTGACACCTCCGGACAATGAATGATTGATTTGATAGGTTAGTCGGTCAAAACTATCACAGTATGCGCTTGAAAATAAGGCCGCAACTTCAAACAGACGTTACAGGGCCAGCACCATCTTTTCAATTCGGATGTACCTCATTTCAGTATCCCGAAGTATTTTGCTAACATAATAAACTGGCTTTTGGATTTTGCCTTCCTCCCGGATTAGCACGGATCCGATGGCGCCTTCTGAGACCGCTAGATATAGATATAGTGTCTCTTCGGGCCTCGGACTGCCGAGAAGAGGTGCGAGCCGAGTACTTCTTGAGATCCTCGAAGGATTTCTGACAATCCGAAGTCCATAAAAATTTTGGCTGACCGAAGTGCCTTGAAGAAGGGCAAACATCTCTCGACCGACCGAGCAACAAAGCGGTTGAGGGCCGCTATCCTTTCGTAAGACGCTGCACCTTTTTAACCGACCCTGGAGGTGCCATCTGCTGTAAAGCTTGGATTTGCTTCAATGCCTCGTTGGGAGACCATGAAGCCAAAAACTTTCAGAGTTGATCCGAAGGTACATTTGGTTGGATTAAGCTTCATCGATACCTCCGAGCGTCGCGAAGCTCTATGTAAGATCATCGATGTGCTAGGATGCCTCCTTGCTCTTAACCAGCATGTCATCAACGTAAACTTCCATGTTTCGATCGATTTGTTCTTTGAAAACTTTATTAACCAGTCTTTGGTAAGTTGCGCCTGCATTTTTTAAACCGAAAGGCATGACTCGGTAACAGTAAATACATCGGTCCCACAAGCTGGTCAATCCGAGGCAGAGGAAAACTGTCCTTCGGCAAGCCTTGTTGAGGTCCGTGAAGTCAATGCAGATTCTTCATTTGCCATTCGACTTCTTCATGACAACATTCGCCAGCCAATTGGGATAGTTCACTTCCGAATGAAGTTGGCTTTAATAAACTTATCAACCTCCTCTTCGATGGCCTTCTAATGCTCGGGGCGAAGCTTCTTTTCTTTTGCTTGATTGGCTGAAACGTCTTGTCCACATTAAGGTGATGGACAAGGACATCTGTGTTGATCCCTGGCATATCTGAAGTAGACTAGGCGAAGACGTCAGCATTCCTTCGGAGGAAATCGACCAAATTTTGCCTAGGCTTCCCTTCTAGCTGTGACCCGATCCTTATGGTTCGGTCGGGCCGAGCTTCGTCAAGTGGCACCTCCTCGAGTTCTTTGGCTGGTTCTTCCTGTTGCTCGGCAAAATCCTTCCGAACATCCAGCCCATCCACCTCGGCTTTCTGGACTGAAGATCGGCAACGAAGCAGTACCGAGCCACAGCTTGATTTCCTTGGACAACTCCCACTCCCCATTCAGTGGGAAACTTCATGGCGAGATGAGGGATAGATATAATAGCTTTGAGGGGCATCTGTCCGGGCTTGCCGAGGATCGCATTGTAGGGAGATCAAAGCTTGGTTACCAGGAAGTCTGAATGGACAGTAGCTATACTAGGCCAAATGCCCGCCCGAATCACCAATGTAATGACTCCCTCGGGGGTAATAACATCGCCAGTGAATCCACCAAGGTAGAGTCTATGGCCCGAAGATCTTCATCCAATTTAATCCTCACAAAAGCATCAAAGTACAAAACATTAACAGAGCTTCCACTATCAACTAAAATACGATGTACATCTTAATCATTCATGTTAAGAGATACAACCAAAGCATCATCGTGCGATATTGTATCTTCGGAGGTCTTCATCAAAAAAAGAAAGCTCATCAGTTCGGGCCTTCTTCGATGGATTTTCTTCTTCGTTCAGTCTAGCCGACGAGGAGCCGATCGTTGCTATCATATTGACATTGCCAACAACCGGCGGGTTCGGCGGAGGGGTTGGCGAGGCTCAAGCTGACGATCTCCTCCGTTGTTTGGCTCAGGGGCTCTTCTAAATCGGTCCAGCCTTCCTCGATGGATGAGTTGCTCGATCTCATTCCGGAGCTGCTAGCACTCTTCAGTGCCGTGCCCGTGATCTCGATGGAATCGACAATACTTGGTCATGTCCCTCCGGGCCATGTTCCCTCGGAGAGGTGGCGACCGAGGGATCTGGCGCTCGATCTCCATCAAGATCTGTGCTCTTAGTGCAGTGAGTGGAGTGTACTGATTGAACCTTCGGCTGGACTCCGAGTATGATCTCTGGGCGGCGACGGAGGAGCTCTCTATCGGCAGGGCAGGCTTGCATGTCAAAAGAATCGGCTCTTCTCTGAGCTCTTAGTTTCCTTCTTTGATTGTTCGGCCCGGGCTGACCTCCGCGACGCCTTAACTCTAGCATACTTATCCGCTAGAGCCATCATGTCGGAGAGGCTCCTCGGATAGTTGACCTCCAGGGCTATATAAAAGTCACCTTCCTTTGATACTCCGCCTGCCAAGGCAAACATGGCCACCTCATGGTTGAGGTGGTCTACTTCTAACATGGCCATGTTAAAGCGGCCGAGATAATTCTTTAAAGACTTCCTCCTGTTACTTGACCTCGGAGAGGAATCAAACTTTCGTCGGTGGCGGCGACTACTGACGAATTGACTGATGAACAGGCAGCTCAGCTCGTCAAAGGAATTGATGGAACCTGGCTTCAGGCTATTGAACCACGTTCTGGCGGACCCCCTGAGAGTGGAGGGGAAGGCTCGGCATAAGATCGCATCTGACGCTTCATGGAACATCTGATGGATCGAAAGCTGCTCAGATGGTATTGGGATCGGTAGATCCATGGTACGGCTCGATGGTGGAAAGCTGACATGGGAGGGATCACTTCCCTCATGATCTCCTCGGAGAAGGAATACCCTGTTCTGCCTTCGGTTAGGATTGTGGAGCTTGCTTGATGGCATCTAGCTCTTGCCGCCACTCTCGACGCATCTTTTGAAACTGTCGCCGGATCCCCTCATCTCGGGTGATAGGGGAGACCGATCGAGGGGAGCATGGTAATGGCGTCGAGTCATGGTGGCAGAACACTGGGGAGAGAGACTGAGCTCGCCAAGATCTAGGCGGGCTCTTCCCCTAGCCTTCTGTGGCACCGGTCTAGCTCCTTTAGGCTGTTGAGGATGGCTCGTGACTTTGAGCGGGTTAGAAGAAGAGATCGCCGGCGGAGCGGGGGCGGCAACTCCATCAGGGAGTTGTAGAGCAGGGGCAGCTGGACAAGAAACTCCATGGAATCCTTGGACCAGCTGAGCCAGGCTTGAACTTGTTGGACCAGTGTTGCAAACTGATCCTGGGTCACCACGATCGCCGGTGGTGAGGGAGTCTTGGCCGGTGGCGGGTGTGGAGGCGCCATGTTGTTTGTGGATCAGGCCTCTAGGAGGTCTGATTCTGAACATCCAAGGTGGCTCTTTTTCGATTCTCCATCGAGGGGTCGCTCTTTTGGTTTCAAGCCTTATCTCTTTGATCATAAGTTTATGGGACTTGAGGCCTTTCCTCTAGTGCCAATCTGTTGCCGCAGAAATCCATTCTCCGACTCGGGCACGGCCCACCTCCGGATCTGGACGATGATCTCTCGTTTGGGTGGACCTACAAGACAATCCTCACGCAAGAACGTTGGGGGTGGCCCTCTGCGAAAGACCCTCCGACGTCCAAGTCAGTGGAGATTCACAGCAAGCATATATGAGGAGAAGCTCTAACAGAAGAGTCCCTCAAGGATGACCTCTTTCGGAGCCAGGAGCTCTGTTTGAGCTTCAATGGAGTTTCTCAGTGAAAGAGTGAGCGTACCTGAAAAGTTCTTTGGAAAGGTATTTATAGACTGTCCGAATATTGACGGATTGCTCACCTGATTCCTCGAACATGTCTTGGGATGTGGGAAGATCGAAATCATTTGAGTCCAATTCGAATCAGGTTTGTTACGAGGCCGGTGAGATTCGAATCCTATTTGTTAGAGGATCAACGACTAAAGAGGCTAGTTGATGCTTTGAGATTCGGCGATTTATAGACCCTAGGCCACAATTGGCATTATCAGCCTTATTTCCCTTCTAGGACAATTGGGGGCCGACGTGGTAGGAATCTCGTCAGACTATCATGAATTTGAATTTTTTCGCACTTGGTACTTTGAGAAAATCGTTTTGAAAATTGGGCGATCGGGGATAGCTCGGTCTGGCCGAGGTATAAGGATAGCTCGGTCTGGCTGAGGCATAAGGGCATCTTGGTCTGGCCGAAGCATAAGAACAGCTCGGTTTGGCCGAGGCATAAGGATAGCTCGGTTTGGCCGAGGTAAGGGTACTTCGGGTTTGCTGAGACGTATTGGCCTTTTCTTTTTCCAGATGTGACAACTGGTGGATCAAAAATCGAAAGTTATCCCAACCTTTTCGTCGTGTGCACGGATATTGACGTAATGATGATTTTACCCCGCACCAGCATCCAAACCAAGAGGAGTGAACATAGCCTTTGCAAAATTGTCTAGGTAGAGTAACAAAATTGAACAGATGAGGTTCTGAAATACTAGTCAATGTCTATTTGAGAATAAATATATGAGGTTTCCCAAAGGATGCAGCAAATCAAATGGTGTCTCTGCAAGTAAGGAAATGTATCATGTCCATGGTCTTNTGCCTCTCTTTTTGATTTATTGAAAATCCTTTAAAGTTGGCTTTTGAATGCTTTGGATTTCTCTAAACTCTTTTTCGAACACTTAAGATTTCAAATCTGAGCTTTTTCTCTTGATATTTCTATTCTTTATTCTTTTTTTTTTCTCATTTTCAAACGGTCAGAGCCTCCCTTTTATAATCTCCTTTTAATCCATATTTTGATGGAAACTAGCTGTTAATTATACTTATGAATGAGTTTAGCACGAAAGAGAAAAGGTCCATTAAAATCTGTTGAGAAAAGATACCCATTGGAGTCATTTCTAACACATCTAAAATTCCCTCTGATAGATTAGAATCGGCTCTAATCTAGCCTGGGGTTGGCTCTAAGTTGGGATTCTCATAATAGTAAAGTCCATCCGTCGCAGAGTCAGCTCTAACTTTTCGTGGGGTCAACACATCACATGCTAGAGTCGGCTCTAACCAATGCGAGAGTCCGCTCCAATTTTTTCCCAAAAATATAATCTCTATTTGTCAATTAGAGTCGGCTCTAATTCCCTGCAGGAGTCGGCTCTAATTTGATGCAGAAAAGGGGTTCTCTATTTTTTGATTAGAGTCGGCTCTAATCTCCATAGGAGTCGGCTCTAATCCGTATCGAAAGTGCCAAACTATTTCGATACGCTCCGAGTTGGCTCTAATCTTTTTAGAGTCGGCTCTAATATTTTCTCGTTTGTGACTTTCTTAAAGAACTTTAGAAATATTGAGAAAGTCTCATCTTTGTGAGCTAAAAATAATATCTAAGTGAATCTAGAGTAATCATCTACTATCACAAGACCATATTTCTTTCCTCCTAAACTAGTGGTTCTAGTAAGTTCAAAAAGGTTCATGTGTAGTAGCTCGAGTGGTTTAGAAGTGAAAATAACATTTTTAGATTTGAAAGAATTCCTAGTTTTTTCCCAAATTGACATGCATCACAAACTCTATTATTTTCAAAATCTAATTTTGGAAGACCTTTAACCAAATCCATTCTAAGCAATTTTAAAATTAGGTGTGTGCTTGCGTGACCTAATCTACGATACCATTGCCATCCAATCTCATTTACCTTAGCATTATCAGCAATTAGAAAATGTTACTTGTAGATAAATTATCCAAGTCAATTAAGTATACATTGCCATTTCTATTTCCAACAAATATAATGCTATTATCAATGGGATTCAATACCGTGCAGATAGATGCTTCAAATGAAACTTTAAAATCTTTATCGCATAGTTGGTTAATGCTAATCAAGTTATATTTTAATCAATTAACGTATAAAATATTTTTAATAAAAGTGAATGGAGTGATCTGAATTTTACCAATGCCCTTGATGTGATCTTAACCGTTATCTCCAAAGGTCACCACTCTACCTCTTTTAACTTCAAGGATGATAAATTGAATCTTTGTCATCCGTCATGTGTCTTGAGCAGCCGCTATCAAGATACCGTTTTTTTTTAATTCTTTGGATGCAAGACATGCTTGCAAAGCAATTATATCTTATGTTTAGGTACCCCCAAGTCTTCTTGGGTCCTTCATGGTTAGTAGCAGCAAATATAGTTCTTTTTGGAACCCAAATCATATTACTTTTATAATTGGCATTCACATGCAATATTTTATGATCACAAATATAAGATTTATGCCCTATCTTGCCACATCGAAAACAGGAAATACATTTTTCAATTGATTTCTTTACAAAGAAATTGTTAATAAATTTTTGTTTCTCACGTGGTTTATAAACCAAACCAGCTTTATCAAAAATAGCTCTTTAATTACTTAAAAGTAAATTTAGTCTTTTCGAGCTATAAGTAAATTTGTCAACTATGATCTTGTATTTTTCAAGTTTATTTTTCAAACTCTGATTTTCAGCAAAATCATATTTTTCTCTTTTTCTAAAACTTGCTTTTCAGATTTTTTCTTTTCAAATTCAATGGCAAATTCATTTTTCTTTTTGAGAAGATTCAGATTTTCTATTTTTAAAACTTTGTTCTTTATTCTCAAAACTTTAAAATCATTTATCGATTCATTGAAAGCATCATAAAGTTCATCAAATGTAAAATCATATATGGGTGTTTCAGAATTTATCTCTTCTTCTTCATTTGTCATTAGACATATGTTGGCAACTTCTTGTTCATCTTTGAATGAAGATTCCTTACTGTCGCTCCAAGTTGTAACATAAGCTTTCTTTTTTTCTCTATGTCCTTTCTTGAGTTGAGGACATTCGGATCTGAAATGTCCAGGCTTTTTACATTCATAGCAAATTAAGGGATCTTTCTCTTTTTCTTTATATTTATCTCCTTCCAACTTGACACCCATTTTTCTTTTGTGAAATGGCCTCCTTCTTTGCATGAATTTCTTGAACTTTCTTGCAAGGAGAGCGGTATCATCGTCGTCTCATCTTCTTCATCTCTTCACTGCTTCTTGTTTCCTTTTTAGCAGCCTTTAATGCAATTATCCTTTTCTTTTTTTACATCTTCTTCTTGATGTTGATTCATAGTGAGTTCATGGGTTATGAGTGATCCAAGAAGCTCTCTAAAGGTAAGGAGTTGAGATCTTTGGCTTCTTGAATTGCTGTCACTTTAGCTTCTCATGCTCTTGGAAGGGACCTAAGAATATTTCGAACAAGTTCAGAATTAATATAGGTCTTTCCAAGACTCTTTAATTCATTCACTATATTAGTAAATCTTGTGTATATGCAAGTGATGAACTCATTTTGATCCATGTTAAAGAGTTCATACTTATGCACAAGAATGTTAATCTTGGACTTTTTAATCTGGTTGGTCCTCATGGGTAACTTCCAACCGATTCCATATCTCCTTGGCTAAGATGCAAGTGGATATTCTATTAAATTCATTTGCATCCAAGGAGTAGTATAGGACATTCATGGCCTTAGCATTGAGCTGGACCATTTTTTGATTATTTTTATTTCGATCCCTTTCGGGCTTAGGAATAATGGATCCATCAACTATGTGTATGGGAGTGCTAGGACCATTGATAATGATACTCTATAAATCATAGTCTAAAGCTTGAATGAATATCCTCATTCTAGCTTTCCAATATGAATAATTGGTGCCATTAAACAAGGGTGAATGATTTATGGATTGTCCCTCAGAAAAAGAAGAACCGGCTTGAACTGCCATTTGGATTTTTAGCTCTTAATTGTTAGATCTAGTAATGATGAACACAAGTTCTAATACCAATTGTTGGCCCAGATGGCAACCCAAGAGAGGGGGGGTGAATTGGGTTCTTAAAAATTTTGACGCTTAAAAATACTTTCACACGTAATAGTGCACAAGAAAGTATACAATAAGTGTGATGCTAAGAATGCAAAGTAGAATGTAAAGATAAATTAAAGAGAAGAAGAGACAAGCATGACAAACACAAAGATTTATAGTGGTTCGGTGTTAGCTACACCTATATCCACTCCCAAGCAACTCTTTGGTCCACACTATAATCTTTCTGATTACAGCCAAGTTATTTTACAAGCTTACAATCCAAACTTATTATTTTAACAATGGGATCATAATGAACCTAACCGATTTTCACAGTCTCACCAACACACAACCTTCACAAGCTAACCTAGCTTGCCCGAGGCTAATCTGCCTCCCTAATTCAATCACCTAATTGAATCACCAAATAAATGGTATGGTAGTAAAGATACAATAGATAGAAAGCTCATCAAATGAGCAAATAGACAATATAAATGAGATAGAGATAGAAGAGCCTAATTTAGAAGATTTCTGAAGTTGAGCTTTTCTTCTTTTCTTTTTTCTTTTTCTTTTCCTCTTATCCTCTTGGATGATCTTCCTTAAGATAGGGCTGAAGCTTTAGAAGATTTGTTGATGTAGAGGATGTTGAAGAACTAGGGCTCTTTGCCTCTCGTTTTGATTTGATGAAAATCCTTCAAAGTTGACTTTTGAATGCTTTGGATTTTTCTAAACTCTTTTTTGAACACTTGAGATTTCAAATCTAAGCTTTTTTTCTTGATATTTCTATTCTCTATTCTTGTTTTTCTGCTCATTTTCAAATGGTCAGAACCTTTCTTTTATAATCTCCTCTTAATCCACATTTTGATGGAAACTAGCCGTTAATTGTACTTATGGATGAGTTTAGCACGAAAGAGGAAAGGTCCATTAAAATCCATTAGAGAAAAGATAGCCATTGGAGTTATTTCTGACACATGAAATTTGCCTTTGATAGATTAGAGTTAGCTCTAATCTGGCCTGGGGTTGGCTCTAAGTTGGGATACTTAGAATAGTAAAGTCCGTCCATTGCGGAGTCGGCTCTAACTTTTTGTAGGGATGACACATCGTGTGCTGGAGTCGGCTCTAACCAATGCGGGAGTTGGCTCCAATTTTCCCCAAAAAACATAGTCTTTGTTTGTCAATTAGAGTTGGCTCTAATTTTTTGCAGGAGTCGGCTCTTATTTGATGCAGAAAAGGGGTTCTCTATTTTTCAATTAGAGTCGTCTCTAATCTTTGCAGGAGTCGGCTCTAATCCATACCGAAAGTGCTAAACTATTTCGATACGCTCATGAGTCGGCTCTAATCTTTCTAGAGTCGGTTCTAATCTTTCTAGAGTCGGTTCTAATCTTTCTAGAGTCGGCTCTAATGTCTGAAACTTGACACTTGACACTAGAATTGGATTCAAACTTAATTTTCCTTGGATTTTGAATAATTAAACATTTTAAATTCCTGAAACATTTAATCAAAATTATTAGTATCATAAGCAATACACTCATATGGTTTTTGTTATACATCAAAATCAATAATTAGGTCAACACTATACTTTCTTGAACCATGCATCACTTGAAACATATAACTGAAAGGTAAGGTCTATACTTTTCTTAAAACATATGTTTTTACCTAAAACATTGCTTTTCATGAAACTTCATGCTTTGCTTGGAAACATGCTTTAAACTCATGCTTTGCTTTTGATACTCCTTGCTTGAAACACATGCTTCACCTTGAAACATTTCTTTTCATGCAATTCATGCTTTGTTTAGAAAACACTTTTTAATGACACATGTTTTTCTTTAGAAACATTCTTTATTATAAACACATGCTTTAAAAATATCATAAAACTTGGTTCTCATTTTTCATAATTAAACAATTTGAAACACTACACATAACAGAGCATACCTTAGGTTTGTAGCAAGGTTTTCAACATAATATGATATAGTAAATTTTTCAAAGCTAAATGAGGAACCTACTCATGTTAGCTGATAGCACACTTTACTAGTTACTACCCCTCTTATAGTGGCTCCCTTGAGCTACCTTTTTGACCTAATTACTATATATGCAACATCAAGGTCACATACACTTAAGGTTTCATGAAACTATGCATGCATGCTCTATGCCTTAATATCCTAGCATAAAATTCTCAAATCCCTTACATACAGGGATTCACAACATACACATGCTACAACCTCATTTATCTCTTAACCACAAGATTCTAACATTTATCTTAAGCTTAGGGAGCTTGAAAATATATCTTAGAAAAGATGAAAACCCCTAACTCTTCCCTTCTTCCAAGCTTGTCAACCACCATATTGCCCAGATGTTGCAACCCAAGAGGGGGAGGGGGTGAATTGGGTTTCGAAAAATTAATTAGCAAGTATGTACTAATAGTTTAATCAATAGTGGTGTGTAGTGAAGTGAAGAGATAATAAAGACAATCAATCAAACACAAACACAAGAATTTTATAGTGGTTCGGTGCCAAACCTAGTACCTACATCCACTCCCTAAGAACCCCTTGGGAATTTCTACTACAATAATTATCCCAATGATTACAACCCTAGCCTGCTTGGCTAGCTTCTTGTTTCATAGATACAAGGGAGCCTTCAAAAATCTCACAAGGGTATACCACAACCCTTACAAGTTTCAGCAAAGTGAAACTTAAGAGAAACATAAGTAGCAAGGTTTAATACAAATAGCTCCTAGAATGAGCAGATAAAACAATCAAAGAGCACTTTACAAATTTGGAGTTTTCAGCTTCTCCTTCTTTATGATGGAGCTTTGAAAAATGAATGAAGCATCCTTGTAGTTGTTGGAGCTTTGAATGAAGCCTTCAATGAGGTTAGAGCTCCTTCTTTTGTACAGCACTAAATGGATGAGCTGACCTCTTTGATTGCACTTGATCACTTGGTTGCTCTTCAAAGAATTTA
>UESW01002353.1:0-20217 GCA_900491605.1 Calamus simplicifolius | reverse complement strand
GAGACCCTGCTGAAGATATTCAGAAGAAGCCTCGGATTAGGTAGTATTGGACAACCATCTGATCTTCTTCAACCTTATTCATACTCTACCTTTGGAACTCTGCATGGATTGAATCCGTCTACACCAGGATTGATGATGTGGAATCAATCTTATCCTTTCATGTCGCCGCCAACAATTTTGGCAACCTTGGGCGCCCTATGAGAAAGAAATTCGGTGGTCCCCTGCTATGCTTTAATGGGAATAAAGATCAGCATCTCAACCATTCTATAAAATATCTTGCGCCCCATATGGTCCTTGTTGACAAAAGAAAAGAAAAAATGATGTCACCCTAAAGCTTCCTTCTTTGCTTGTGGTTCCTCGCCTCCACAATTAAAAACCAAATCTTGCTGCTGCCATTTTGGTCGAACCAGATGAAGCAAAGAAGAATTTTTGCTCTTTGATGATAAATATTCTATCATATTTTATAATCCCTATTATTTAGTACTCTAATTGTTGAACTTACCTTATAATGGCATGAGAGGTTTTTAAAACCCTTCTCTTAAAACGATGAATGAGGATATGAATGAATAAAAAAAAATTAAGAACTTTCATTCAAGTTCTATTTTCATTGCCTTGAGCAATTGACCCTCTGTGAGGGAGTTAGGCATGAGGCCGAAGTGTTCTTGCTACCAAACCCTAGTCTAGTCCATCTCTTCTATCAAGCTCCACCAAATAAACCCTAATCCTCATATCACCATCTCATAACCGATCACCAACCCTCTTTCCCTAAATTTTAGGTATCCATACTTGACACCCTAGCCATCACCCTCTCCCTTGATCCATCTCCAAAGCCGCCACCCTCTCCCTTGATCCATCTCCAAAGATGTCGCCCCTCTCTTAATTTATCTCTAAAGCCACCATCCTTCTCTTGATTCATCTTCAAAGCCGATGATGCCTTCTTTTCCCCTGAATCGAGATCAAGGAGCCTCACGTGGAAGATAGTTTTCTCATTCAGAAATCCTGCCCGCTAGCGAGAGATCTTCTACTAACATTAGGAATGCATCATCATCGGGTAAATCAACCTTTCCCTTACTATATGATTCTGATTTTATGAAAGTTATGAGCATGTCTTCTTTGGAGTTTCTCAATTTTAGATTATCCTGGTATATTTCTTCATTTTTCTAAAAGTTATGTTTTTGAACCGTTACTTTCTATATCACAAAATCTGTTCTCTTACTCTTTCTCTTATTTTTGACTAAATTAGCCATCTTCTAAAATACTTAAAAAAATTAATTTTCATCAATTCATTGACTGCATTATCACCCCTGCCCTTGTGTTGCATCAATCTTTGTATCAGAGCAAGGTTTGATATGTTTTGCATCTCACACTAGATTTCTGTTCTGCTATAATTTCTGCACACGACCTTCAACTTCCTTTGTTGTGAAACCTATCAAAACATGATTATTTTAACTTAAAATTATTTTTTTGATAATTTATCATGTCTTTGCTATGTGCATATAAAATTTCATGATTAAATTTCTTACTGTTATTTTCTGAGATTTTCTGTAACCTGCTGGTGCTGAGATCAAACCCTGCTGAAATTCTGCACACAAAAAAATTGTATTGTTGCATTCCTGAAACCTAAAGTGTCACGCCTCCCGAGCGGATATATGCAAATATATTTATGACCCATAGGAGTAATGAGCCAAGGCTGGATGTGACTCTTTCTTGTTAAGAACCCGACACGCTAATTCGTGTCTTGAATATTCATCTTCTTTAATTATTTAAGGGCATCGAGTATCTAAGATAAGGTGGGGATTTCATTACCCTTCTTTGGCCCAGAAAACCATCAATCTGTATTATCAACCTAAGCCTTAATTTTAAAATCGAGTAGCACTTAATTGAGCATTAAGAACACCCAAGAGTTTAGTTCAACTTAACTTGGAAAAACTAATTGCATCCAAGTCAACATTTGTGTCTAGAAGCTGGTGTCTAAGATTGGTGGTCAAGAGTCAAACGATCAAGTGGTGTTGTGGTTTCTTAATTGGGTCCCTACGAAAACAGGGAGGCCTCCCACACTCCCACCTTCTACCTGGCCAATGAATAGCATACTTGTTATCGTGGTTGTGACTTAGTCGACTCACTTTACTTGGACTGCTAGGTCTAGTAAACTATAGTACGAGCCAGTCTTGAGTCATTTGTGTGCATGCTTGAGTCGTGTATGACCACCAGATCAGGAGCTCCATACCAACCATGTCAGAATCAGTCACCATCAGACCCATTCATGGATAATGATTTAGATCCATGCTTAGGACCATTACTGAATAGTTGACCCTGTTGAATGACTGAGTGAGATCCCTAGAGGAGAGTCGTGAGATCAGGACTGAGCCTGAGTTAGACCCTCGAAGAACCCCAAACCGTGATCCAGAGTACTACCATAGGAGACCCAATCTTGATATTGTGGATCCAGATGATTTAGGCATATCATATTAGAAGCATCCACTTTTGATGGAAGTTTAGACCCCAAGTTGTTTGTCGATTGGAAAGGTAAAATGAATCAATATTTTGAGTGATACGAGATGACCGAGGAGAGGAAATATAAATTTGTCAAACTTAGATTAGTGCGATAGGCTAGGTTATACTAGGAGAATATTGAGATGTTGATTAGACGGAGAGGTGATGTTCTCATAATCACCTGGAGAGCCATGAAGGTTAGACTAAGAGAGAAGTATGCACCTATATCCTACCAATAGAAACTCTTAGACCAATGGCAAAGGTTAAGCCAAGGCAACAAAAACGTTTCTGAGTTCATTGAGAATTTGATGAATTTGTCCTGAGATGTCACATTGTTGAGTCGGAAGAGGCCACCCTGTCTCGGTTTAGAGCTGGTCTAAGGGAAGATATTTAGAGGGAACTATATTTGAGAGAAATCAATGATCTGGAGCAAGCTTACCAAGTTGCTAGAAAATTTAAGAGGTTCTAAAGACAACCCATGTTTCGTAGATCAGAACCTTCTAGGACTAATACCCCAACTCAGAGATCAGGTCCTAGTCAAGCCCCAAACAGTAGACCCAACCTAGGCACCCCAGTGAACATATTAGATGACAAGGGTAAGGCATCCGAAACCTATAGGACCCCTGTTCCCAACTCAACATGTTTTAGGTGTCATAAGATAGGCCACTTTGCTAGCCAATGTCCCATCAAGTCCTTACACAAGTGAGTTTGAGGAAGAAAATCATGAGCCTAGTGAGGAATGTGAGGAAGAAATTTATGAGGCTGGATTGAATTTAGTTGAGGAGTATGAGGGATGAGAGGAATCCACAGAACTTGACCTATTAGGAGTTGTGAGGTGCATCATGTCTCAAACCAAAGTTCAAGAGGATTTGCATAGGACTAACATCCTACAGACTTTTCTCAAGATAGGGGCTAAGGTTTGCAAACTCATCATAGATAGTGGAAGTTGTGTTAATGCCATTTCATTCAGTGCAGTCAAGACTCTAGGATTAATATCTGTTCCACATCCTAACCCCTATAAGGTGTCATGGATAGATTCTATCTCTATACCTATCAAGATGAGATGCCCAGTCCAAATCCAGTTCCAGTCTTATCAGGAAATGATATGGTGTGATGTCTTACCCATGGGAGTAAGCAATCTCATTTGGGTAGGCCTTGGTTCGACCGTGATGTGACCATTTTTAGCCGATCAAATTCGTGTTCCTTTAATTATCATGGGAAAAAAATTATGGTTTACCTTACCCCACCTAAGGATGACATCAAGAGTAGTTCGAGTCAATTAAAAGAGAAGACGCCTGGATTGAACCTCATTAATGCTAAGGAATTAGAACAATAAATCAATGAAGGTTCACCCATTTGGATGTTGACAGCTAGGAAAACTCAAGAACCGACCCCCATAGAGCACCCTCAGAAAGTTGGAAAAATTTTAGAAGAGTTCAAAGATGTCTTTTCTGAAGACCTTCCTGACCACCTTCCATCCCTTAGGGATATTCAGCATGCCATTGACCTAGTTTCGGGAGCCACTTTGCCCAAACTGCCCCACTATAGGATGAACCCACCTGAACATCTAGAGTTGCAGAAACATGTTGGAGAGTTACTTAAGAAAGGGTTTATTAGGGAAAGTTTGAGTCCTCGTACTATTTCAGCCCTATTAACCCCTAAAAAAGATGGTACATGGAGGATGTGCGTAGACAGTCGAGCTATCAATAAGATCACCATCAAATATAGATTCCCCATACCCCGCCTAGATGACATGTTAAACATGATGGCTAATGCAACCATATTCTCGAAGATTGATCTTAAGAGTGGTTATCACCAGGTTAGAATTAGATCCGGGGATGAGTGGAAGACCACGTTTAAAACTAAGGATGGCCTATATAAGTGGGTAGTGATACATTTTGGCTTGTCCAATGCACCGAGTACATTTATGAGGATCATGACCAAGTTCTTAAGATGTGCATAGGAAAATTTATTGTAGTCTATTTGTTGGCCCCAGATGACAACCCAAGAGGGGGGGTGAATTGGGTTCTTTAAAAAATTTAGCCTCTTAAAAAATTGTTTGCTTAAGATGAATGAAAATAAATGCAATGTAAATATAAAGCACAATGAATAAAATAGAGATAGAGATAGAGACAATGGAAGCACGGCAAACACAAAGATTTTATAGTGGTTCGGTGTATCCAACACCTACGTCCACTCCCAAGATCCTACTTGGGTCCACACTATAATCTCCTCGATTACAGCCGAGTTGTTTTACAAGTTCACAACCCAAACTTGTTGTTTTACCCGGGATCACAACGAACCCAGCCTTTTACGGGCTCACCAGCACACAACCCTAAACTCAAGCTAAACTAGCTTGACCCGAGGTTAACAACCTCCACTAGTTCAATCCCCTTTGATTGAACTAGGCACAAACAAATATAAGAATGTTTTACAAAGTTTCACAGCTCCTCAATGAGCAAATATTCAAAGATAAGTAAATAGGTTTAGAAAAGCCTGGTTTGAAGTTGTTTGGCTTTGAGCTTTTCTTCTTTTCTTCTTTTCCTCTTCTCCTTGCTGGGTTGAATCAAGCCTCAGCTCCGATTCCTCACAGTAGATGCAGTTGAGAAGATTGAAAAGTTGGTCTTTTTCTTCTAGTTGAGAATCCTCCGATTTTTACTATTTGAATGGCTTGGATTCTTCTTTGAGCTTTGTGGAGTGGAAGGATTTGAATTTGAAAGCTCCTCTCTTGGATATAAGGCTCAAGACTTCTCGGATTTTGATTTTTGATTTTTGTCTATCCGTTTCTATTCTCTTTTCAAACGGTTGTTTTTCCCCCTTTTTATAGATTTTCCTTTGATTCATTTTTGGGTGGAAATCTAGCCGTTGGAGTGTACCTGGAAGGATTTTCATTCATAAAAAATAGCCGTTAGATGTCAGAAATCAAAAATATTACCGTTAGAGCTGATCTGGCATTTTTAATTTTTCATCCAGGTGGGTTGGAGTCGGCTCCAGCTTTTCAGGTGTCGGCTCCAGATCGTTTTTCCATAAATAGTAAAATCTGAGTTCGTCGTGGAGTCGGCTCCGCAAAAGTAAGTGTCGGCTCGCCGTCGTCAGGTGTCTCCCGAATACTGTAGGTGTCGGCTCCAGGATGCTCAAAAAATCAACGTTCTGTCCCCGCATCGGAGTCGGCTCCAGACACTGTAAGTGTCGACTCTGAAACTTTAGGTGTCGGCTCCGAAACTCTAGGTGTCGGCTCCGGACCGTATCAAAAATTAGATTAAAATTGAATGGCCATGGGGTCGGCTCCTGATATTCTAGGTGTCGACTCCAAGCTCTGAAACTTTGAAATCTCTGATTTGTATTTGATTCAAAATTCATTTCTTAATTCCTTTAAATTGATCAAATAAATTTAAGTCCTGAAACACTTATAAAATCCATTAGTAATCAAATAAATATACTCAATTCCTTTATTAATCATCAAAATCAATAAATGGATCAACAATCTCCCCCTTTTTGATGATTATAAAAACATTGAGTATATGCATAGAATTCTTAAAAAAAATATCAAGGAAGTGATCTTTACGAGTAAGCTCCCCCTGAATAAGGTAGCTTCCCCTATGAAGTTCAAATTATTCTTCCTCTTACTTTACACATTTGGTACTTAAGATTTCTTTGTGCATAGACAAATCAATTTGATTATTAATCCACATCAATAACTCAATATCATATTAATCAATTAACTCCATTAATGTTTTCATATAAATCAATTAAATAACTCAATTTTTCATATTAACCAATTAATGCAACATAACATTCTCCCCTTTAATGCAATTAACAACTATAATTCTTTCCATATAATTCCCTCCCTCTTAATGCATATACAATCCTAATTCTCTCCCCCTTTTTTGTAATCAACAAAAAGGTAAAGAATATTTTACTGCATCAAAAGATAATCAAGGATAATTTCATTTCAACAAAAGTCAAATATTACATAAAAAACTTTTCATTCATCAACATAAACTTCACTACATCAACATATAGTCAAGTATTACATAATTCTCCCCCTTTAAACTTCATTACATTAACTTCATTACAAAAACTTCATTACATCAAAATGTAAACTACATTTCAACAAAATTAAACATACATTACATCAAAAGTTCTTTCTCACTATTCTTGTTAAATGGTCTACAATATTTTTCATTCCATCACATTGAAGTCTAACATAATCTTTTAGTCTCTCATCAACAAATGTGCAAGCTGTTAAGATTTTGTCTTGAAGCTCGGCGTTGCACTTTGAATAAGTTTCACCATCTCCACAAATCTCTTTAAGCTCTTCAAAGATGTTCTTCAAATCACCACTTAAAGATTCTGCGAGGAGTTGAGAGTTGATTCAATCTTTGCAATCCGATCATCAAGGGAGTAAAGTGATTCTTTTAAATTCATGAATTTACTGTCAAACTCATCCTTCTGAAGCAAACAAACTTTTTAATTGCTCCATTTGAAGGTCTGAGAATCCAGTCGAAGAAGTGGATGGTTGATTAAACTTGTGCAGGTGCAGGAGCAGGAACAGGAGCAGAAATGGGACTCCTAGGCTGTGGAGAAGGAACCCTAAATGATGGTCCAGCCTCGCAAGGCTCAGAAACTCTCGGCATAGGGGCTCTTTCATCTAGGTGTCCTTTCCTATCCCACTGTCCATTCACCTTAACAAAACCCATCCGATGCAATGTTGCCAAACTATAGTAATCTGTGTGCCTCAGGTTCTTGGAAGGTTCATTCACTTGAATTTCAACCCCTTGGCTCCTGAAAACCATAGTAAGTACCATTCCATACGGTAGGGATGATCTCCTCTTCCCTCCAGCTTCTGCCATATAAAAAATCATCATTGCTGCCAGATTGATCGGCTGCCCAGTCAGAACACTGTCCATAACCACAATGTCTCGCTCCGAGACATACTCAAACCGACCAGTCTTTGGAAACAAAATTCTACTGCATATATTGTGTAATAATCTCAATTCTAGGGGTAGTTGATTGGCTCTAATTTCCTCAAACTCTGTTACTTCCCTTCCTAACATCCTTGAAAGAGCTGCTGACCTATCACTGTGCATGTCAGCTGCTAAACCAGTGATTGGGATGCTAAGGAGGTTTCCAAGCTTTTGAAAGGTGAGATGAATCCTTTTCCCTCTAACAATGCTTACTAAACCTCCATCCCCTCTAGCCAAATTGAAATAGAATTCTTTTACTAAGGCTGGATAGGTAGGAACATCAAGAGAGCATAGCTTATCCCAGCCCATTTCCTTCAATTGTCTCCCGATTGAAAAACCCTCGGATTCAAATAGGTCAAAATCGATTTTTCTCCCCATTGTGATGACTCTACCGGCTAAGGTATCTACCTGTGGAAGATGTGTTGGGGTTGTCAGAATCCATGGACGAATCGCTGCTTGGAGTCGGCTCACGAACGGGACGACGTGCGGACCGCTTTCCCGTAGTCACCGGCGCTCCAACCACTGATTCTCTCCTTTTGGGTGCCATTTGATCTTTGGAAAGGTTCGATTTGGATGGAATTAGAGATGGGGAAGTTTTGGAAGAATTTTGGAAGAGTTTGGTTAGGATTTGAGAAAGTAATGAAATGACGAGGTGTCGACTCTGCCCTAATAAATCAATTTTTGATTCCCAGGTGTCGACTCCCGCAAAGTCGGGTGTCGACTCCAAGTCGCTAACACAGTCAGCGCTCGAACTGGAGTCGGCTCCGAATTCACAGGTGTCGGCTCCAAGGTCAGGGACCGAGAGCGACACAGTCAGAGGTGTCGACTCCTCATTCTGAGGTGTCGACTCCAAAGACAGTTTCAGCAAAAAAATATATGAAATTCAAATGACTGAAACTCGTCAAAATAAATTTTATAAAATTTTGATAAAATTTTGGAGTATTAAGGATCAAATAGCTCAAATGACTAGATAATTTGTCCTTAAAATTGTAAGAGAATATCAAGAAATTAATAGAAATCTAGATTCTCATTCCTTAATGTATCAAAATCAATCCATAGGGTCACATATCCCTAATTCACCTCTAAGATAACAAAATCTCTCTTCACTCAAAGGTTTTGTAAATATGTCAGCTAATTGTTCCTCTGTATTAACATATTCAAGACAAATTTCATTATTAGCTACATGTTCTCTTATGAAATGATATCTAATTTCAATGTGTTTTGTTCTTGAATGTTGAATTGATTTTTAGTTAGATTTATTGCACTCGTGTTATCACATCTAATTGGTGTTTTATCAAGGGTTATGCCATAATCTTCAAGTTGTCTCTTAATCCAAAGGATTTGAGCACAGCAACTTCCAGCTGCAACATATTCTGCTTCAGCAGTAGATAATGCAACCGAATTTTGCTTTTTGCTAAACCAAGAGATTAAGTTACATCCTAAGAATTGACATGCACCACTTGTGCTTTTTCTATCCAATTTACATCCAGCATAGTCAGAATCAGAATATGCAATTAAATTTAAAGTTGAGTCTCTAGAGTACCATAAACCTACATTTTTAGTTCCACTTAAATATCTTAAAATTCTTTTTACAGCAATTAAGTGAGATTCTTTAGGTTCAGATTGAAATCTAGCACATAAACATACTGCAAACATAATATCTGGTCTACTAGCTGTTAAGTAAAGAAGAGATCCAATCATACCTCTGTAATGTTTTTGATCTACTTTCTTACCATCTTCATCTTTGTCCAATTTGCACGAAGGACTCATAGGTGTCCCAAGTGGTTTGATTGACTCCATTCCAAATTTCTTGAGCAGTTCTTTTGTGTATTTGGCTTGATTGATGAAGATTCATCTTTGCTTTGTTTGATTTGAAGTCCTAGGAAGAAGTTGAGTTCTCCCATCATACTCATTTCAAACTCACCCTGCATTAACTTAGCAAATTCTTGACATAACAAATTGTTAGTAGCACCGAAAACAATATCATCAACATATATTTGTACTACTAATAAATCTTTATCTTTTGTTTTCAAAAATAGTGTTTTATCGACATTTCCTCTTACAAAATCATTTTCAATCAGAAATTTACTTAATCTTTCATACCAAGCCCTAGGTGCTTGTTTCAAACCGTATAGTGCTTTGTGTAATTTAAAAACATGATTTGGAAATTCATGATCTTCAAATCCCGGTGGTTGTTCAACAAAAACTTCTTCATTTATAAATCCATTTAAAAATGCGCTTTTAACATCCATTTGAAATAAATTGATATGCATATGACATGCAAATGCAAGTAATAATCTAATTGCTTCAAGTCTAGCTACAGGTGCAAAAGTTTCATCAAAATCAATTCCTTCTTCTTGATTATATCCTTTTGCAACTAATCTAGCTTTGTTTCTAATTACTATGCCATTTTCATCTAATTTATTTCTAAATACCCATTTTGATCCTATTACAGAATGATCTTTAGGTCTATCCACTAATGTCCAAACATTATTTCTAGTAAATTGATTTAATTCTTCTTGCATGGCTAACATCCAGTTATTATCTTTTTCAGCTTCTTCAATAGTTTTAGGTTCAATTTGAGATACAAATGCAAGATGATTATTGATGTTTCTCATTGATGATCTAGTTCTTACTCCTTGAGATGGATCACCTATAATTAATTCTCTTGGATGACCATAGGCATATCTCCAATCTCTAGGTAGATCTATATCATTACGATTTGCATCAACAACATCAACACTAGGAGAATCATTATCTTTAGCTTCTTGTTCATGATCTGAAGATACATATATATTTAATTTTTCAATGTCTCTTTCTAGAATGTTTGTATCTTCCTCATCATCAATCTTTTTAGAACTTGATGCTAAAGATTCATCAAAAATTACATGAATAGATTCTTCTACAATTAAGTTTCTCTTGTTAAATACTCTATAGGCTTTACTAGATGTTGAATATCCTAAGAATATGCCTTCATCAGATTTTGCATCAAATTTTTCTAGATTATCTTTGCCATTATTATGAATGAAAACTTACAACCAAATGCATGAAAATAACTTATGTTTGGTTTTCTATTATTCCATAGTTCATAAGGTGTTTTCTTAATGATTGGCCTAATTAAAGCTCTATTAAGAATGTAGCATGCCGTGTTTATAGCTTCTGCCCAAAAGTATTTTGGTAAGTTGCTTTCACATAGCATGGTACGGGCCATGTCTTCTAGGGTTCTATTTTTCCTTTCAACTACACCATTTTTTGCGGTATTCTAGGTGCAGAAAAATTATGATGATGTCATTTTCTATGCAAAAATTTTTAAATAAATGATTTTCAAATTCGGTGCCATGATCACTTCTTAGAGACACTATGGTGTTGTTTTTCTCATTTGTGACCTTCTTGAAGAATTTCAAAAATAGTGGAAAGGTCTCATCCTTATGAGCTAAAAATAATACCCAAGTGTATCTAGAATAATCATCTACAATCACAAGACCATATTTCTTTCCTCCTAGACTTGTGGTTCTAGTAGGTCCAAAAAGATCCATGTGAAGTAGTTCAAGTGGCCTAGAAGTGGAAACAATATTTTTAGTTTTGAAAGAATTTCTAGTTTGTTTTCCAAATTGACATGCATCACAAATTTTATTATTTTCAAAATCTAATTGTGGAAGTCCTTTTACTAAATCCATTCTAATTAATTTTGAAATAAGGTGTGTGCTTGCATGACCTAATCTTCGATGCCACAACCAACCAATCTCATTTATATTAGCATTATTAGCAACTAAGCAATGATTACTAGTAGACAAATTGTCTAAATCAATCAAGTATACATTGCCATTTTATTTCCAATAAAAACAATGCTATTATCAATGGGATTAGAAACTGTGCATATAGAAGATTCAAATGATACTTTAAAACCTTTATCACATAATTGACTAATGCTAATTAAATTATGTTTCAAACCATTAACATATAAGACATTTTCAATATATGTGGAGGGAGTTATTTGAATGTTACCAAACCCCAAGATTTGGCCTTTGCCATTGTCACCAAATGTAACTACTCCTCCTCTTTTGCTTTCAAGGGTGATGAATTGATCCTTGTCACCCATCATGTGCCTTGAGCAGCCGCTATCGAGATACCACTTTCTCTTTGATCTTTTGGCCGCAAGACACTCCTGCAAAAATAATTAAGTCTTATATTTAGGTACCCAAGCTTTCTTGGGTCCTTCATGGTTAGTAGCATAAAAAATTTTCCTTTGGGAACCCAAATTTTCTTTCCTTTATTATTTAACTTCTTATCAATTTTCTTAAAATTACATTCAAAAACTTTGTGTCCCTTCTTGTTACAGTAATGACATGTAACATTATCATTGTTTTGTTCCTTTCTAAAAAAGTTTTTGACAAATTTTTGTTTCAAATTAGGTCTATATCCTAAACCAGCCTTATCATATATAGCTCTTTGATTACTTAACAATAAATTAAGTTTTTCTGAACTATAAGTGAATTTATCAACAATACTTTTATATTTATCAACTTCCTTCTTTAGTTTATCATTTTCATTGAAATTGATTCTTTTTCTTTAGTCAAATTATCTTTTTCAGATTTCAGCACTTTAGTTTCATTATTAAGATTTTCTTTTTCTTCAATCAAAGTTAAATTTTTATTTTTCAAAAACTTATATTTCTTTTTCAAAATTTTGAAATCACCAACAAGTTCATTAAAAGCATCAAACAATTCATCAAAAGCAAATTCATCTCAAGGGTTTTCAGAACTTACCTCATCCTCCTCGTTTGCCATAAAGCAAATGTTGGCAACCTCCTTTTGTTCTTCCTCCGATGAGGATTCATCGTGTCGCTCCAAGTTGCAACATAGGCTTTCTTTTTCTTCTTGAAAGTCTTTTTCAGTTGAGGACAATCATATCTATAATGCCCCGGTTTCTTACATTCATAGCAAATCAAGGGGTCTTTCTCTTTATCCTTGTCCTTGTCTTTTTCTTTCTCTCCTTCCATCTTAGTTCAAATTTCTTCTTGTGGAAGGGTCTCTTTCTCCTCATGAATTTTTTGAACTTTCTTGCTAGAAGAGCTGTCTCATCATCATCTTCTTCACTATCACTGCAGCTCTCCTCATTTTCAGCAGCCTTAAGAGCTATGGTCTTTTTCTTTTTCACATCTTCTTCTATGTGCTGCTTCATGGTCAATTCATGGGTCATTAGGGATCCTAGAAGCTCCTCTAAGGATAAGGTGTTGAGGTCCTTTGCTTCTTGGATTGCTGTCACCTTCGCTTCCCACGTTCTTGGAAGTGACCTGAGAATTTTACGGACAAGTTCAGAGTTAGAATATGTTTTGCCTAAACTTTTCAACCCATTTACAATATCAGTAAATCTAGTGTACATGCTAGCTATAGTTTCAGTTTGTTCCATGCAAAATAACTCATATTTATGAACAAGAATGTTTATTTTGGATTCTTTTACTTGGTTAGTACCCTCATGGGTAACCTCTAATCTATCCCAAATCTCCTTTGTGGAATTACATGTGGAGATTCTATTAAATTTATTAGCATCTAAAGAGCAATATAAGATATTCATGGCCTTAGCATTGAGCTGTGCCATTTTCCTATCATTATCATTCCAATCCCTTTCGGGCTTAGGAACAATAGTGCCATCAACAACGTGTATAGGTGTACTAGGTCCATTAGTTATAACACCCCACAATTTATAATCAGAAGCTTGAATGAATATCCTCATTCTTGCTTTCCAATAAGAATAGTTGGAACCATTAAATAAGGGAGGTCTATTCGTAGAATGACCTTCGGAAATGATCCAACTTGAGCTGCCATTTGGATCTTTAGCTCTTGATCGTATGATCAAAATCTAATAAGCACTTGCTCTGATACCAATTGTTGGCCCAGATGACAACCCAAGAGGGGGGGGTGAATTGGGTTCTTTAAAAAATTTAGCCTCTTAAAAAATTGTTTGCTTAAGATGAATGAAAATAAATGCAATGTAAATATAAAGCACAATGAATAAAATAGAGATAGAGATAGAGACAATGGAAGCACGGGAAACACAAAGATTTTATAGTGGTTCGGTGTATCCAACACCTACGTCCACTCCCAAGATCCTACTTGGGTCCACACTATAATCTCCTCGATTACAGCCGAGTTGTTTTACAAGTTCACAACCCAAACTTGTTATTTTACCCGGGATCACAACAAACCCAGCCGGTTTTACGGGCTCACCAGCACACAACCCTAAACTCAAGCTAAACTAGCTTGACCCGAGGTTAACAACCTCCACTAGTTCAATCCCCTTTGATTGAACTAGGCACAAACAAATATAAGAATGTTTTACAAAGTTTCACAGCTCCTCAATGAGCAAATATTCAAAGATAAGTAAATAGGTTTAGAAAAGCCTGGTTTGAAGTTGTTTGGCTTTGAGCTTTTCTTCTTTTCTTCTTTTCCTCTTCTCCTTGTTGGGTTGAATCAAGCCTCAGCTCCAATTCCTCACAGTAGATGCAGTTGAGAAGATTGAAATGTTGGTCTTTTTCTTCTAGTTGAGAATCCTCCGATTTTTCACTATTTGAATGGCTTGGATTCTTCTTTGAGCTTTGTGGAGTGGAAGGATTTGAATTTGAAAGCTCCTCTCTTGGATATAAGGCTCAAGACTTCTCGGATTTTGATTTTTGATTTTTGTCTATCCGTTTCTATTCTCTTTTCAAACGGTTGTTTTTCCCCCTTTTTATAGACTTTCCTTTGATTCATTTTTGGGTGGAAATCTAGCCGTTGGAGTGTACCTGAAAGGATTTTCCATTCATAAAAAATAGCCGTTAGATGTCAGAAATCAAAAATATTACTGTTAGAGCTGATCTGGCATTTTTTAATTTTTCATCCAGGTGGGAGTCGACTCCAGCTTTTCAGGTGTCGGCTCCAGATCATTTTTCCATAAATAGTAAAATCTGAGTTCGTCGTTGAGTCGGCTCCGCAAAAGTAAGTGTCGGCTCGCCGTCGTCAGGTGTCGGCTCCCGAATACTATAGGTGTCAGCTCCAGGATGCTCAAAAAATCAATGTTCTATCCCCGCATCGGAGTTGGCTCCAGACACTGTAAGTGTCGACTCCAAAACTTTAGGCGTCGGCTCCGAAACTCTAGGTGTCGGCTCCGGACCATATCAAAAATTAGATTAAAATTGAATGGCCATGGGGTCGGCTCCTGATATTCTAGGTGTCGACTCCAAGCTCTGAAACTTTGATATCTCTGATTTGTATTTGATTCAAAATTCATTTCTTAATTCCTTTAAATTGATCAAATAAATTTAAGTCCTGAAACACTTATAAAATCCATTAGTAATCAAATAAATATACTCAATTCCTTTATTAATCATCAAAATCAATAAATGGATCAACACTATTTTGATGACATCTTGATTTATAGTAAGACCAAGAAAAACCATTTAAACCACCTTAGGCAAGTATGTCACACCCTTAGAAATGATAATCTCTATACTAATCTCAAAAGTATGATTTCTTGACCCATAGAGTTGTCTTCTTAGGATTTGTTGTGACCCCTGAAGGAGTGTCGACTGATCTAGAGAAGATCAAGTCCATAGTTGAGTGACCAATGCCTGCTAGTGTCCACGAAATTCGTAGTTTTCATGGCCTAGCTACCTTCTATAGGAAATTTATTAGGGGGTCCAATACGATAGTCGCATCCATTATCGATTATATTACGAAGGGAGATTTTGAATGGACCAAAGCTGCCAATAAAGCCTTCCTAGAACCAAAGGACAAAATGATCCAGGCACCCATTTTGAAATTACCTAAAATTTTCAAAGTGTTTGAGGTTACCTGTGATACCTCAGGTGTAGGGATAGAAGGAGTCTTAAGCCAAGAGAACCATCTAGTAGTATTCTTCAGCGAGAAGCTCAATGATGCTAAGCTTAGGTATTATACCTATGATAAGGAATTTTATGCGGTAGTGCAAGTTTTGAGGTATTAGAGACACTACTTGCTACCGTAGGAATTTGTATTGTTTTCTAACCATATGGCCCTTAGGTTCCTAAATTCTCAAAAGAAGCTTAACCCTAGGCATGCAAAATGGGCAGAATACATCCAGGCCTACACTTTTGTATTAAAACATAGAGCCAGAACCGAGAATAAGGTGGCAGATGCCCTTAGTCATCGATCCCAGCTCCTGAATTCTGTTAGGACTGAGGTTATAGGGTTTGAGCAACTGAAGGAAGAGTATGAGTCATGTCCCGATTTTAAGGACATTCACCAGACTTTGACCCAGAGACCATCTAGTAAGTATAGTGAGTATACCCTCTTAGATGGTTATTTGTTTCGACACTATAAACTCTGCATCCCTAGAACATCGTTAAGGGAATTCCTAGTTTGGGAGACCCATGTGGGAGGACTAGCTAGTCATTTTGGTAAAGATAAGACGATCTTAGCTGTAGAAGACCAGTTCTTTTGGCCTAGTTTAAAAAGGTACATAGCACAAATTATGGCCAGGTGTAGAACCTACACTGTTGTCAAACAACAGAAACAAAACACTGGCCTTTACATCCCTTTGCCTATACCCGAGTGCCCTTGGCAAGATTTTAGTAAGGATTTTGCGTTAGGATTACCTAGGACCCAAAGAAAACATGATTCGATTTGTGTAGTGGTTAATAGGTTCTCCAAAATGGCCCATTTCTTGCATTGTTTCTAGACCTTCGATGCGTCTAGGGTAGCCCAATTGATCTTTGACAAGATCGTTAGACTTCATGACTTACCTAAGTCCATTATTTCAGATAGAGATCTCCGGTTCACCAGCTATTTTTGAAAGACCCTCTGGCTTAAGTTAGGGACTAAGTTGAACTTTTCCATGGCTTACCATCCCCAAATCGATGGCCAGACAAAAGTAGTGAACCATAGTCTAGAAAATCTTATGAGATGCCTTGTAGGAGAAAAAACCAGGAATTAGGATTTGTTACTACCTAGAGCTGAGTTTGCCTACAACGCTTCGATCAATAGGTCCACTAGAAAGAGCCCATTCGAAATTATCTATGAGTACAAGCCCAACAAGCAACTTGACCTAATTCCATTACCTGTTCACACACGAGTCTCCGAGTTTGCAGCATCATTTACACAGCATATTAAGGACTTGCATAAGAAGATTAGTGCAAAGATTAACTTAAGTAATGAAACATATAAATGGTTGGCTAATTCTCGAAAACGAGTCCAAGAGTTTGTAAAAGAAGATTATGTCATGGTTAGGTTACGGCCTGAGCGGTTTCCTTCGGGAACCATTAGAAAGTTACATGCTCATAGAGCTGATCCTTTTAGGGTGATGAAGAAAGTGCGAATTAATGCTTATGTGTTGGAGTTACCTCCTGAGTTAGGCATTAACTCTACTTTCAATGTTTTAGACTTAGTAGAGTATAGGGAGCTAGCGATGATACCTAGTGAGGCTTTCAAACCTAACCCTTCCTTTGAGAGCGAGCCCATCCCTGTATGTCCACTTACAATTTGGCCTAAGTGGAAGGATAGGATTGAGCGGATTCTAGATGATCAAGCTATCTCGATCCGAAACAGAGGTTACCAACGATACTTGGTTCGTTGGCAAGGTCGATCCAAATCTGAGGACTCATGGATTTCTAGGAAAGATTTGCAAAGCTTGGGCCCGGACCTGCTAGAGGATACCAGAGTCGAACCGACCCTTACTCAACGGGGTCGAGTTCCTCCCACCTTGGGAGAATTGGTGTAGGAGCAAGAGTGAGAAAAAGGTTGCATGATTCCATTTGAATCTCTGAACCATAGAAGTACTGTATTTTTTCTAGTTGGTCAAGTTCAGTCTGTTACTGAGTCAGTCAAGTTTAGTTTAGTCCAATGTCTAGGTCATGCATTTTCATTTTATTTGAGTCCTATAATAATTCAAGGGAAGTATATTACTCTTGTTGAGACCCTGCTGAAGATATTCAGAAGAAGCCCCATATTAGGCAATATTGGACAACCATCCAATCTTCTCTAACCTTATTCATACCCTACCCTTGGAGCTATGCATGGATTGTATCTGTCTACACCAGGATTGATGATGTGGAATCAATCTTGTCCCTCCATATCGCCACCAACAATTTTGGCAACCTTGGGCGCCCCATGAGGAAGAAATTTGGTGGTCCCCTACTATGCTTTAGTGGGAATGAAGATCAGCATCTCAACCATCTGGAAAGGATCTTGTGCCCCATATGGACCTTATTGACAAAAGGAAAGAAAGAAGGATATCATCCCAAAGCTTCCTTTTTTGCTTATGGTCCCTCGTCTCCATAATTGAAAACCATATCTTGCTGCTGCCATTTTGGTCGAACTAGATAAGGGAAGAAGAATCTTTACTCTTCGATGACAAATATTATACCATATTTTGTAATCCCTATCATTTAGTACTCTAATTGTTGAACTTATCTTGTAATAACATTAGAAGTTTATAAAAACTTTCTTTTGAATCGACGAATGATGATATGAATGAATACAAAAAAAAAAGTTTTGAGAACTTTCATACAAGTTCTATTTTCTTTGCCTTGAATAATTGATCCTCCGTGAGGGAGTTAGGCATAAGAACAAAGTGTTCTTGCTACCAATCCTAGTCTAGTCCATCTCTTCTACCAAGCTCCACCAAACAAATCTTAATCCTCAAATCATCTCATAACCGATCATCAACCCCCTTCCCCTAAATTCTAGGCATCCATACTTGAAACCTTAGTCGCCGTCCTCTCCCTTGATCCATCTTCAAAGTCGCCGCCTTTTCTCTTGATTCATCTCCAAAGACGCCGCTCCTCTCTTGATTCATCTCCAAAGCCGCCACCCCTCTGTTGATTCATTTTCAAAGCTGAGGACATCTTCTTTGCCCTGAACCGAGATCAAGAAACCTCACATGGAAGATAGTTTTCTCATCTAGAAATCCTATCCGCTAGATAGAGATCTTCTACTAACACTAGGAATGCATCATCATCGGATAAATCAACCTTTCCCTTACTCTGTGATTCTAATTCTGTTAAAGTTCATGAGCATGTCTTCTTTAGAGTTTCTCAATTCAGACTATTCTGGTACACTTTTTTATTTTTCTAAAATTTGTTCCTGAACCGTTACTTTTTACATCATAAAATGTGCTCTCTTACTCTTTCTCTTATTTTCAGATGAATTAGCCATCTTCTAAAATATTTAAAAAATTTAATTTTCATCAATTCATTAACTACATAATCATCATTGCCCTTGTGTTGTATCATACCATGGATGCCAATCTTAAAACTTTAATGAAAATCATGACTGAACAATTTGGACAATTAAACAATAGGTTTGACCAAATGGAAGAGCGAATCGGGACCTTTGCAGAAAACTGATTGAACCACACTGAACTGAATCACCTAGACCAACTCTCCTTGGTCCAAAAGCCCATCGTCATGATCTCACCCTTGAACATAACCCTAGACGCCCACACCAAGACTTTGTGGATTTGAAGGAAAGAGTCTTTAGGAACATACGACTTGATGTACCCACTTTTGACGAAGATTAGACCCTAAGGTGTATGTTATTGGAAAAGTGACATGGACCAATACTTTAAGTGGTATGAGATGTCGGAAGGAAGGAAGGTCAAATTTGCCAAACTTAAGTTAGTCCACAAGCCAGGCTATACTGGGGAAATGTTGAGCGCCTTAGTCGTTAGAGAGGAGACATATCCATAGCTAACTGGAGAGCCATGAAACTTAAGCTTAGGAAAAAGTATCTCCCCTTATCCTATCACCAGAGACTTTTAGATCAATGGCAGAGGCTGAGTCAGGAAAGCAAGACTGCATCTGAATACATAGTTAAATTTGATGAATATGTCATGAGGTGTAGCATAGATGAATCTGAAGCTGTGACCCTATCTAGATTTAGGACTGGACTACGTGAGGACATTCAGAGAGAATTATTTTTAAAAGAAGTTCATAATCTTGATCAGGCTTATCAGACAGCTAGAGACTATGAGAGATTCCAAAGAGGATCCATAATCCATCGATCTGAACCCACTAGGAATGGTACCCTAATCAAAAATCAGGATCTAATCAAGTGCACCCAAGCCGACCTACTCCTAGCACTCCATTGACCCATAAGGAAGATAAGGGTAAGTCACCTAAAGTTCAGAGGAATCCTAATCCTAATCCTCCTTGTTTTAGATGTCATAAATTGGAACACTATGCTAGTCAATGCCCAACCCGATCCCTACACATAGGAGAACTAGAGGAGAAGATTCTGAACCCACTAAGGAGCATGAAGAGAAGTGTATGAAGGGAGATGATGAGGAAGTCATTGAGTCATCTGATTTATTGAAGTTGTTAGATGTATCTTGACCCAACCAAAGAGCAAGAGGATTGGTGTAATACCTATATCCTACAGACATTTATGAAGTTAGGAAAAAGGTATGTAAGATCATCATAGATAGCGGGAGCTGTGTTAATGCCATCTCAACCAATGCTATCAAAACCCTAAGTTATCTATGGTTCCCCATCCCAAACCCTATAAGGTATTCTGGATAGACTCAACTTTCATCCCCATTAAATTGAGATGCCAAGTCATGATCCAACTACAATCCTATCAAGAAAAGGTATTGTGTGATATCCTTCCTATAGGAGTTAGCAGTATCATCTTAGGTCGACTTTGGTTATATGACCATGATGCTACCCTGCATGGTCGATCCAACTCCTGCTCCTTTAACCACCATGGGAAAAAGTTTGTGATAAACCCAACTCCACCTAAGGATC
>UESW01002352.1:211460-238100 GCA_900491605.1 Calamus simplicifolius | reverse complement strand
TTCATTCCTTTTGATAGCGGTTGTGATAGTGACGTTTGGAGAAGATGAAATATAATTTCTTTTTAATTGCCCAACTAGAAGCAGGAGCTATTCCTTTCTCTTTCATCTCCTTATTCTATTATGCACCAAGGTAGTGTTTGAAATAGGGGATAAGAGGGAATATCCCCTGGATATCCCTTCTTATTCCCAAAAACCATAACTATAAGGTAGTGTTTGAAATAGGGGATAAGAGGGGATATCCCCTGAATATCCTCTTATTCCCAAAAATCATAACTATAAGGGATAGCTGGGAATAAAGTTAACCAAAGGGATATCCCATGATTAACCATGGTTAACCATGGGATATCCCCTCAATTTATTCCCTAGAAATGCAGGAATAGCTGGTTATCTCTCCAAATAAGAGTAAAAAAAAATTATCCTATGGATTTACCTTTTTGCATTTGATATGATTAATGGGATAGCCAAGGGATATTCCTAGGGATATCCAGGGATAAACTCTATCCCATACACTTATTCATGGATAATATTTTTTTATCAAACACTACCTAAGGGATAGCTAGGAATAAAGTTAACCAAAGGGATATCCCATGATTAACCATGGTTAACCATGGGATATCCCCTCAACTTATTCCCTAGAGAATGCAGGAATAGCTTGTTATCCCTTCAAATAAGAAAAAAAAAATTATCCTATGGATTTACCTTTTTGCATTTGATATGATCAATGGGATAGCCAAGGGATATCCCTAGGGATATCCAGGGGATAAACTCTATCCCATACACTTATCCATGGATAATATTTTTTCTATCAAACACTACCTAACAGATTTATGTCGATTTATTTGTCTTGTTTGCCTTGACATGTCACTGTAAAAATTTCCTGAAGACGACTCTAATGGCATTTTTGACAGCAGAATACCCAATGACATTGCTGTTACGTGCAGTGAAATCTCTCATCCTGCTCTTAATTTTCAGTCAGGTTAAATGTTTTGCAAGTTTTTTATAAAAAGGAGTAACAATTATAAAATACACGTAGCCAAGCCTAGCTCTTTTAAAAATTATGATAATTATTGTAGTAAGAAACTAAAGAAATAACTAGAAAAATAAAGAAAATTAGCACAGGCTTGAAATTCTTGCACTCAAATGAAACTTCTATTTTAGATTTTGTTTTTAATAGAAAACCTCTTTGAAATGAATTAAGAAAAACAACTAATTTGACAAACAAACTATACTTTATATGTGCTCTAACACTTGAATTGACAAATTTAATGATACATCATGATACAAAACTAGAATACTTCACACAAACCATGCAAAAATCAATAGAAATAAGACAGACCGGGTTGGAGCTGTTAATTCTGGAGTACTTCCACCGTTAGCTGTGAGTCAAATGCCTACAGGCCCTACACAGAGTCGTGCTTTGTCTTCAAAGGCAATGAAGATGTTCACCAACTGGATCAAATTGCAGCTGGCATTGCCAGTGGTCCTTGCCTTCCAAATAAACCGAGCAAGCAGGCCAACTTCTAATGCTGTTTGATAGTGTCTTCATCCCTCTGACTCACTGGAAGGATGGCAACAGCCTGATTAACTGATTCTGAGAGTCTCCAACTCCAAGGCAATGAACGAAGAGATGGTCAATTTGTTTCATTGTGCTCATAGAAAAGGAAATCGGCAGTAAGAAACCGCTTCAAAACAAATTCTCTCAAGAAAAATAGAGAGGTCGCCCTTGTGCCTTAAATTTCCACGCCCATTTGTGTCTCTTTGCTTGCTACCTGCTGAAGAGCTGAGAGATAAACCTCTTGGGGTGGCTATTCATATCAAACTTTATATGATCATATAGTTATTTAATTATTTATAATGAAAGAAAACGTAATTTTTAGACAGCTCTGTTATTTGCATATGCTTGTAAGACTTGTTTTTTAACCATAGTACAAATAAAAGTCTATATCATATTTACACAAGATTCGATTTGATTTATATTTGATTTTTTAAGAAATTCAAATTAGAATTGAACCAATTTTTTAAATTTTAAAAATTTTAAATTAAGACTAAATCGAGAGATAAAAATAAGAAAAAAAAAGTTCATTCAAATCAAACCAAAATTATGGTTTGTATCAATTATGGATTCATGCACATAGAGAAATTAATCCACAACTGAAACTGAATCTACCTAAGGTTAGGCTTATTTGTGAACCACGCCCCATTTGAAAGCCTTGGATTTCGTTCAAAAGGTCAAAAACCGCGCTTATCCTCTGCGCTCAATGAAATCAGTCCCTAGTATCATCAGCGCTAATGACTCATGGCCATTTGTCATTGTTTTCTTAGGAATTTATATGATGGGGTGCACGCGGAAACTCTCTTCAGAGTGACAACAATATTAGAATACGCCAGACTAAGACTTTCGAAAAGTGGTGTACGATTTTTTTTTTTTTCGTTAGAGCTTAGTTGCAATCCTCTTTATTCGTCTTTTATAGCAATCATGACGTATGTTTTGACGTAGGTCGACGCAACTAAAATAGAAGAAAGTCAAAAAAAATAAAAATAAATAAATAAATAAACTTTAGCGCTCGCATCAAGCATGCAGCTGTTGGGTCCATGGTCCATTTATTCAATCCATTAAGGCAAAAGAGAGCGCTACTTTTTTTTCTATCATGATTTATTCTATCTCTTTTATAAAAGGAGCAGCCACCTTCCTTTTTTGGTTTTCTCTTTTACAAGGAGCAGCCGTATAAAAAAGAGGAGAACATGTAGCAGGTATTTCTTTTTTCTAGGAGCATGGATTGCTAGGGAAGAGAAGGAAGGGCTGCTGCTTGGTGCTTAACTACGTGGGAGGACTTCCACTCCAGGAATCACGTGAAGGTGCTGCAGAAGAAAAACAAGAGAAGAAGAAGAAGAGAAGGGAAGAAAATAAGGAGGTAACGCAGGAGACCGTATTTTTCGGTGACGTAATCCTTATATCCCTATTATTCTCTTGTGATTGTTTCTCAAGTTCTGGCAAGGGACTTTGAGACTTGGATATTTATTATTTTATAGTGGATCTTCTTCTCTGGCTTGCCCGTGGTTTTTTTTCCTTTATCTTGAAGGGATTTTCCACGTAAATCTTGGTGTTTCTGTGATTGTGTGGTTTGCGCATTTTTATTTATTATTCCGCTGCGTATTACGGTCTGCTAGTATTTGCTCGTACACGGATTCTTTCCCATCAACTGGTATCAGAGCCTGTGAATTTTTTTTTGTGTGCGAGCATGGAGGCCGGTAATGTTTCCCGCATGATCAGTCTGAACGAAAACAATTGGATGATATGGAAACCAAGGATGGAGGACCTCTTATATTGCAAGGATCTATATGGACCTTTAGAAGGGGTCAAAGCAAAGCCCGCTACAGTGACAGACGATGCTTGGATCATGTTAGATCGGAAGGCAGTCGGTTTTATTCGGCAATGGTTGGATGATAGTGTCTTTCACCATGTTTCCACTGAGACTTCTGCAAACTCTCTTTGGAAAAAGTTAGAAAGTCTATATGAGAGAAAAACAGCTGGCAACAAGGCTTTCTTGATCAGAAAACTAGTGAATCTGAAATATAAAGAGGGTGCTTCTATTGCTGAGCATTTGAATGAAATGCAGAGTATTAATAACCAGTTATCCTCTATGAAAATGTCTCTTGATGATGAGTTGCAGGCATTGTTACTTCTCAGTTCATTGCCAGAAAGTTGGGAGACACTGGTAGTTTCCCTCAGTAATTCTGCACCAGACGGTGTTATCACCATGAGTCAAGTAACAGGCAGTTTGTTGAATGAGGAGTTAAGAAGGAAAAATTCAGCAACTTCTCAGATTGATTCACAGGCACTTGTCTCAGAGAATAGAGGACGGTCAAAGTCTAGAAATAGAGACAATTCATACAAGGGTAGAAGCAAATCAAGGTCAAGAAAAGATATTACTTGCTATAACTGTGGTGAGAAAGGGCACTACAAGAATCAGTGTAAGAAGCCTAAGAAGAGTAAGAAAAAGGGAAAAGAAGTGGAGGATACAGAGTCAAAGGAGAATATCACAGCTACTGTGCAGAGTGATGATTATTTGATTTTGTCTACTTCTGATGGTATCTTCTCATGTGAGTGTCAGAATCATGAGTGGGTGATTGACACAGGTGCTTCTTATCATGCTACACCACGGAGGGAGTTTTTTTCTACATATAAGACTGGAAATTTTGGTGTTGTCAAGATGGGAAATCAAGGCACAGCAGACATCATTGGCATGGGTGACATCCACATGAAGACCAATCTTGGCTGTAAGTTGGTGCTCAAGGATGTAAGGCATGTAGCTGACTTGAGGCTAAATTTAATCTCAGTTGGAAGACTTGATGATGAAGATTTTGATAGCAGATTTCATAAAGGGCAATGGAAGCTCAGTAAAGGTTCACTTGTTGTAGCCAGTGGGAAGAAATGTCACACTTTATACAGGTTGCAGGCTAAAGCTTATGGTGAACAGTTGAATGTTACAGAGAACGACTTCAGCATGGAGTTGTGGCATAAACGACTGGGACACATGAGTGAGAAGGGGCTGCAAGTTCTTTCCAAGGAGAAGTTCTACCAGACTTCAAAGGTGTACATCTGAACCCATGTGTTGATTGTTTGGTTGGCAAGCAACATAGAGTTTCTTTTGCTAGTCCTGCTTTATCTAGAAAAATGCATGTTTTGGATCGTATCTATACAGATGTTTGTGGTCCTCTGAGGACAAAAACTCCTAGTGGATCAGTTAATGTTCCAGGCATCAGTGGTGCACTTTATTTTGTCACTTTTATAGATGATTTTTCTAGAAAAGTTTGGGTCTATGGTTTGAAGACTAAAGATCAGGTTATTAATGTCTTCAAAGAGTTTCATGCCAGAGTTGAAAGAGAGACAGGAAAGAAACTGAAATGTATAAGGTCAGATAATGGTGGTGAGTACACAGGGTTATTTGATAATTATTGCAGATCACATGGCATTCAACATGAGATGACAGTTCCTGGTACTCCTCAGCATAATGCAATTGCAGAGAGAATGAACCGCACCATCATGGAAAAGATCAGATGTATGCTTTCACAGTCCAAGTTACCTAAAAGATTTTGGGATGAGGCATTGAAGACAGCGGTTGATGTAATAAACTTGTCACCATGTACAGCTCTAGATGGTGATGTTGCAGAGCGTGTATGGTCAGGAAAAGATGTCTCTTATAAGCACTTGAGAGTGTTTGGTTGTCGTGCATTTGCACATGTTCCAGACATTGAGAGGTCCAAGCTGGATGGTAAGACAAAAGAATGTGCTTTGCTTGGTTACTCACATGATGAGTTTGGTTATAGACTTTGGGATCCAGAAAAGCAGAAGGTATTCAGAAGCAGAGATGTGGTATTTTTTGAAGATCAAACCCTTCAAGACTTCAAGAAGGAGGTGTCAGTCAAGTCTTCTGCAGGAGGATTAACAGACTGTGATCCAGTTACTCCTCTAGTAAATCAGGGTGATAGGGAGATGTGCAAGAAAATAGTGCAGGAGCAGGTATTAACTCACCTGTAGGACATGTTGAGCAGGAAGGAGATCAGGAGCAACCTCCTACAGAGCCTCAGCTGAGAAGATCTATCAGACAACGTCAACCTTCCAAAAGGTATTCTACAGATGAATATATAATGCTTACTGATGCAGGTGAACCAGAATGTTACCAGGAGGCAGTTGAAAGTGAGCAGAAAAAGGAGTGGTTAGTAGGTATGCTGGAAGAAATGGATGCCTTACAGAAGAACCACACATATGATTTAGTGGAACTACCAAGAGGAAGGAAGGCTTTAAAGAACAAGTGGGTTTTCAGGTTAAAGACTCAACAGCATTGTTCTCAACCAAAGTACAAGGCCAGATTGGTTGTGAAAGGCTTTGGTCAAAAGAAAGGTATTGACTTTGAAGAGATTTTTTCTCCTGTTGTTAAAATGTCTTCAATTCGTGTTGCTCTAGGTATTGCTGCTAGTCTAGACTTGGAGGTTGAGCAGTTAGATGTGAAGACAGCTTTTCTTCATGGTGATTTGGAGGAGGAAATCTATATGGAGCAACCAGAAGGCTTCAAAGTCAAAGGTAAAGAAAATCTTGTCTGCAGATTGAAAAAAAGCTTATATGGGCTGAAGCAAGCTCCAAGGCAGTGGTACAAGAAATTTGATTCATTTATGGCTGAAAATGGATACAAAAGAATGGCTTCAGATCATTGTGTGTATATCAAATGGTTTAGTGAGGATTTTGTCATACTCCTACTTTATGTTGATGACATGCTTATTCTTGGGAAAGATATGTCTATGATTGACAGGTTGAAGAAGGAGCTGAGCAATTCATTTGAAATGAAGGATATGGGACCAGCAAAGCAAATACTGGGTATGCAGATTTCCCGTGATAGAAGAATCAAGAAAATATGGTTGTCACAGGAAAAGTACATTGAGAAGGTATTGGATAGGTTCAGTATGATCAATGCAAAGCCAGTTGGTTCTCCTCTTGCAGGTCACTTCAGGTTGTGCTCAGAGCAAAGTCCTTCAAGTGATGAGGAGAAGGAGAAAATGAAGAAGGTTCCTTACGCTTCAGCAGTCGGAAGTTTGATGTACGCGATGGTATGTACGAGGCCAGACATCGCATATGCAGTGGGTGTTGCTAGCAGATTTCTTGCAAATCCAGGGAAAGAGCATTGGGCAGCAGTGAAGTGGATCTTCAGATATCTCAGAGGAAGCTCCAAAGTTTGTTTAAGCTTTGGGGGTGGTCCAGCTGTGCTGATTGGTTACACAGATGCAGATATGGCGAGAGATATTGATACAAGGAAGTCCACATCAGGTTTCATACTTACTTTTGCAGGGGGAGCTGTGTCATGGCAATCCAGATTGCAAAGGTGTGTAGCTCTCTCTACCACAGAGGCAGAATATATTGCTGCTACCGAGGTCTGTAAGGAGATGCTGTGGATGAAAGAATTCTTACATGAATTGGGATTGAAACAGAAAAATTATGTGGTACATTGTGACAGCCAGAGCGCCATCCACTTGTGCAAGAACCCAACTTTTCATTTCAAGTCAAAGCATATAGATGTGAGATACCACTGGATTCGAAATGTGTTTGAAGAGAAGCAGTTACAGCTTCAGAAAATTCACACAGATGAAAATGGGGCAGACATGTTGACAAAGACCTTATCAAAAGAAAGGCAAGAGATATGCCGACAGCTGGTCGGCATGATTTCACACTAAGGAAGCATGAGACAGCCTCCCTTATGGGCTGAAGGGGGAGGTTGTTGGGCCCATGGCCCACTTATTCAGCCCATTAGGGCAAAAGGGAGCGCTACTCCTTTTTCTACCAGGGTTTGTTCTCTCTCTTTTATAAAAGGAGTAGCCGCCTTCCTTTTTTGGTTTTCTCTTTTTTAAGGAGCAGCCGTATGAAAAAGAGGAGAAGCATGTAGCAGGTATTTCTTTTTTCTAGGAGCATGGATTGCTAGGGAAGAGAAGGAAGGGCTGCTGCTTGGTGCTTGACTACGTGGGAGGACTTCCACTCCAGGAATCACGTGAAGGTGCTGCAGAAGAAAAACAAGACAAGAAGAAGAAGAAGAGAAGGGAAGAAAATAAGGAGGTAACACAAGAGACCGTATTTTTCGGTGACGTAATCCTTATATCCCTATTATTCTCTTGTGATTGTTTCTCAAGTTCTGGCAAGGGACTTTGAGACTTGGATATTTATTATTTTATAGTGGATCTTCTTCTCTGGCTTGCCCGTGGTTTTTTTTCCCTTTATCTTGAAGGGATTTTCCACGTAAATCTTAGTGTTTCTGTGATTGTGTGGTTTGCGCATTTTTATTTATTATTCCGCTGCGTATTACGGTCTGCTAGTATTTGCTCGTACACAGATTCTTTCCCATCAGCAGTATGCAAGATCCGTTCATTAATTTTGTCTCTTTTTTCTTCAAAATCTGGTAGATTTTTTATGGAAAAATATTTTTTCTCTTCTTTTTTTTAGGAGCGGAGATACGTACCTATGGCCATGGTTGGAACTTAAGATAGCGTTTGAATGTTTTATTCCTGATTGAAGCTTAAGATAGTGTTTGGATGCTTATTCCAATTCAATGCTTTATTCTTGATTGGAATAGGGCCTTATTCCATGCTATTCTCTCAAACAGAGACAAAAAAAGATAGCAAACCTTGAGAATTGGTATTCCGATCAAACATTATTATTCTTAAATTCGTATTATATGCTTCCCTATGGAATAGCCATATTTTCATTTACCATATTTTAAGGGCAGCGGCTGAAATTTTTTTGACTATTATGGCTATTCTACCCTTCTCGTCTTCTTTTCTGAAGCTAGGGTTTCAGGAGCCTAATATGTACATAATCCATTTTTCTCTTACTAACCGTTACTAATATATGTACATAACATATATTAGTAATCCACTTTTTTCTTACTAATCGTTACTAATATATGTACAACATACAAACTTTTAATAGATCATACTAATAAATTAATTAATAAAATAATTTATTTAAGTAATTATATTAATAAATAAATTGATAATCTATTTTCATCCTTATCATTTGGTCCAAGGTATTTTTAAAATTTTAAAAAAATATTCATTTATTCCTAATGAAATTCAGACTTATTATCATGCAAACATCATTTAGAATAACACTGCATTAATTGCGCTGAAATAAAAATAAAATATTAGATTTTAAACCAAATAAAAATTTAAAAAATAAAAAAATAAGTTATTTCTAAAAAATTTATATTTCTATTACTATAATAATGTTTCAACATCCAAACACTACCTAAAGAAATTGAGTTGTCCGGCTTTAATTTATTCCAAATGCATATGAGGAATTATAAAACCTTATCTTCGCATGCTAGCTTACATCCGCGCCTCCATCTTTTACCCAAACGAGAAGAGATGGCAGGGGATGACTAAATACTTGGTGCTGTAATTAATAAAAAAAATTTAAGAACATAAGAGCATGACGATCTCAAGTAATAAATGATAGTCTCAATGAAATTAAAGTTTAAATTTTTAAAAAATATTAAAAGATATGGTGGTTTAACCCATATACACGTGCGTGTGAGAGGGCGCCCACATTAGATCAGTTGTTATTTTAGAGAAAAATATTAATATCTAAACCTTTATTCCAGCGGTGAACCAAATAAACTCTCATTCAATCAATCGATCAAACTGATGTGGTTGATAAAAAGCCACGTGATAAATACGACACTTGACCCCTAGACAGTCTTAGAGGCAGTCCTAAGCGGCCCTAAGGTACTCGGCCCCTAGACGGCCTTAGGGCCAGTCCTAGATGGCCCCGATGGTAATTGGCTCCTACACGGCCCCTCAAAAGGCGATTACCTGCCATAAAGTACCAATCACTTCTAGTCAGAAAAGCCACTAAAGCCCAAAAAGTCATTAGCAATATTTAATGATCCTGGCTAAATAAGCATCAAAAGGTGATTACCTGCCATAAAGTATCAATCACTTCGAGTCATAAAGCCATTAAGGCCCAAAAAGTCATTAGCAGCATTTAATGATTCTGGCTAAATAAGCATCAAAAGACGATTACCTACCATAAAGTATCAATCACTTCTAGTAAGAAAAGCCACTAAGGCCCAAAAAGTCATTAGCAAACTTTAATGACTCTGGATAAATGAGCATTAAAAGGCGATCATTTCTGGAAAAACACTGATGATGTTGGAACAATGGATGCGGATCCAATCTGACCAGCTCTGACATTCTATCTATAAGGATGCTGACATGTCATGACATTCTCGGGCAGAGCAAAGGGAAATGCTGAAAAAAGGAAAGTAAGAGTAGGCAGAGGAGGTAAGTCTTCTAAACAGAAAAACAACCCACTTCTTCAAGACATAGAGCTTCTTCTTCTAAAAGAAGGGAGACCACTGCTGTGTTCCTGGTTGCTAACTTGAGCATCGGAGGGTCCCCAGCTGGAATCCCCAGTCACGGAACTTCTTGCAGGACCTCGAAGACGAAGGATCGTGGCAACTGACGCTCAAGGCCATCAGCTCAAAGTGACCATGCATCAACAGATTGGCGTGCTAGGAAGGGGAAAGCATAGAGTAAAGAAGCGGGCTTTCCTTTAGCTCTTCTAAAAAAGGATCTTCTCCAGAAGACTCGATGGAGCCAACATATGTTCAGGAAGCCTCCTCTGATTCCCCTAGGGGGCATCCCTCTCGGGCGGATTCATCCGGGACTAGCTCCCCTATTTCTTCTCCACCTATAATATCGACCGCTCCGCATGAACAATTGGCTCACCTTATTCAGCAGGTGCAAGCCCTCATTGGAGTGGTCCATGAATTGCAAGAACAGCAGCCTGCAACTGCTCATCGGCAAACCAGATTTCCCATACTACCACAGACTGCTGCCCCAATTAGTCAGCAGTCTGCACATAGGAAGTCCTCTCAGAAGGAACATTCCTACCATCAAATCCCATCCGAGCGCTATCGCCAAGAGAGCCTCAAGAGATCAAGGTCTTCTACTCTCCGCTTTGGTGGTTGTGAGCACCGAAAGGGGAAGGAGCCCCGGGGTTACAGGTTTACATCGTCATCAACCTCAATATCCTACTTCTTCCTCATCCGAATCTGCAGATGAGGATATCAATGATCGGATGGAAAGACGCTTGGAAGAGAAAAATCAGTGCCTGGAGGAGCTTAGTCAAAAGCTCCATGATCATTCGGGGATGGAATATGATTCCCGCCCCCCTCTCTTGCCGGATCATGGAAGAACACATACCCCACCGGTTTCGTCTTCCTCAACTAGACCCATATGATGGCACTACTAACCCATTGGATCATTTGGAGAGTTATAAGTCCCTTATGCAGGTCCAAGGAGCCATGGATGCTTTATTATGTATCGCCTTCTCTGCCACTCTTCGGAAGGCCGCCCGTGCCTGGTATTCCAGGTTGCTCCCACACAACATCGACTCTTTTCAGTAGCTGGAAAGGCCTTTTTGGCACAATTCGATGCCTGTCGCAAGATCCCTCGGGTAGCTGACAGCCTCTTCTCCGTCCAGTAAAAAGAGGGCGAGCTCCTGAAGGATTTTATAGCTCGATTTAAAGCGGTGGCGCTGGAGGTATACCATATAGATGATGCTGTGGCTACCCTGGCCTTAAAGCGGGGGCTTCATCCCTCTTGTTTCACCTATTCCTTGGACAAGAGGCCGCCTAGCTCCTATGCTGAGCTCCTGGATTGGGCACACAAGTATATCCGCGCTGATGAAGCTGATCATACCTGAAGGGATGCTGATCGAGCAGCTAGCAAGAAGCTGTTCCGGGAGGTGCCAAGCAGACTCCCTCCAAGAAGCCTGAACCCCCGCGTCGTCCAGATAATCGGTGCCAGAACCCGTCTACTGAAGAAGGAAGCTACACCTCTCTCCTTGCCCCAAGATCTCATATTCTCATGGAGATAGAAGGTGAGTCCTATCTCAAGCGTCCCCCTCCCCTGAGAGCAAGTGCCGCCCGCAATCGGAGTCGATATTGCTGTTTCCATAGGGACTACGGCCATGACACTGATGAATGTCGCAACTTGAAACATGCCATTGAGGAGCTTATCCAGCAAGGTTACCTCGGGAGCTTCATCAAGAAGGGACTCCGACTATCCCACCTTTGATGGGACCCCCGCCTGCTCAAGCTGGCGTCGACAACACTCTGATGGAGCAAACGGTGGGCTTTTCTGGGGGGTAGCCTCATCAGCTAAAAGATCTAGGGGGGAGAGAGTAGAAGTTGTAAATCCCCATTTTGAAAGGGAGTTAGGAGGAGGGGATCATCTAAATGATGATAGTGTAGTCGTCTCAATGACGATTGCTAAACATCTTGTAAAAAGAATACTTGTGGATAGTGGAAGTTCAGCAGATATTCTTACTTATGATGCTTTTGTTCAAATGGGTCTGTCTTCTAATTTGTTATCACCCATGGCGACCCACCTTGTCGGCTTCACTGGAGATGCTGTCAAGGTGGAGGGCGAGATTACCCTGCCAGTCACGGCAGGATCGCCACCCATCAAAGTACAGTCCTGATGAGGTTCCTGGTGGCCAGGGTGCCATTGGCTTACAACGCTATCCTCGGTCGTCCCAGCTTGAACCTTTTGGACGCAATCATCTCTACCAAGTGCCAGCTGGTGAGGTTTCCAACCAATCAAGGAGTTGGAGAGATGCTTGGGGAACAGAACCTCGCACAATTATATTATCATATGGCTCCTAGCCCCCAGGAGATGGTGGCTCCTTCTACCCCCGTGTTGTTTGACCCCAGGGAATCCAAAAGAAGAGGAGAATCGGCAGAGCGATTACTGTCTTACCCATTGGGAGACGATCCCACTAAGACTGTGCAAATCGGCCTGGTATTCCCCCGGAGGTAATAACCCACAAGCTCAACATTGATACCAAGTGTCGACCTGTTCGACAAAAGAAAAGAAGCTTCGCCCCCGAGCGGCAAAGGGCCATAGACGAGGAAGTTAACAAACTTTTAGTCGTTGGCCACATTCGGGAAGCTCAATACCCAAATTGGTTGGCGAATGTAGTTATGGTCCGGAAGGCGAGTGGAAGTTGGCGGATCTGCATCGACTTCACTGATCTTAACAAAGCATGTCCTAAGGATAGCTTTCCTCTGCCGCGGATCGACCAGCTGGTGGACTCCACCTTCGGGCATGAGCTCCTGAGCTTTATGGATGGCTTCTCCGGCTACAACCAAAAAAATGGACCCGGTGGATGAGAAAATACTTTTTCATTACGGAGAAAGGCATTTACTGCTATAAAGTGATGCCCTTTGGCCTAAAGAACGTCAGAGCCACTTATCAAAGGTTGATGAATAAGGATTTTCAAAGACCAGATTGGCGTAATATGGAGGTATATGTGGATGACATGCTGACTAAGAGCATCCACATCGCCAGTCACGTTATTGACTTGGAAGAAACCTTCAGCAACCTCCGAAGTCATCAGATCAAGCTTAATCCCCGTAAGTGCACCTTCGGCATTACTGTGGGAAAGTTTCTGGGCTTCCTAGTCACCCAGCGGGGAATCGAGGCAAATCCGAGAAGATACAAGCTATCCTCGATATGCGGCGACCAGTCAACAAGAAGGAGGTCCAACTACTCACTGGAAAATAGCTGCCCTGAGCCGATTCTTATCTAGATCGGCGGAGAGGTGCCTATCTTTCTTAAAGCCTTAGGAAAAGTCGACAGTTTCGAGTGGACGGACAGCTACCAATGGGCCTTTGAGGAATTAAAGGAGTTCTTGTCTACTCCACCATTACTATCGAAGCTGAGGAGGGGGAACGGCTCTTTGTTTATCTAGCTGCCACCCTGGAGGTGGTCAACTCTGTTCTAGTCCGACTCGACCAGGATGGAGCGCAAAAGCCTATCTACTATACTAGCAAGGTACTTTATGATGCGGAAATCCGGTACTCTCAGGTGGAGAAGATTATCTTTGCCTTGGTCGTCTCTGCTCAGCGCCTCCGTCCATACTTCTAGGCACACCCGATAGCGGTACTTACAGACCAGCCTCTTAGGTCTATATTCGCTTGACCTGACACTTAGGTTGTCTGGCAAAATAGGCCGTCAAACTGGGAGAGTTCGACTTGTCATTCCAAGCCCGCCCCGCTCTTAAATCCCAAGTGTTGGCAGATTTTTTGGTGGAATGCACTTGGACCGACGAAAGGACAGTGATGCCCTGAGAAGTGTTCTGTAGCCAAGGAAGATTTGGTGGAGGCCTGGATCCTTCATGTGGATGGTGCCTCCAATTACCAGGGAAGCGGAGCAAGTCTCATCTTAGCAAGTCCAGAGGGAATGACCTTTGGGTACGCCCTTCGCTTCCTTTTCAAGGCCACCAACAACCAAGCTGAGTACGAAGTCCTATTGGTCGGGATCAAACTTGCCCGTGAGTTGGGAGTAAAGCACCTTCAAGCTTTCACTGACTCCCAGCTCGTCTTCGGGCACATTACTGAAGAGTTTAAAGCTCGCGACCCTACCATGTTGCGATATTTGGACATAGTCAAGATGTTGACCTCTTCATTGGCTCACTTCACCATCAGCTACATTCCCAGAGGAGAGAATGCTAGAGCCGATGCACTATCAAAGTTGGCCACTTTGACGGACGATTGCCTAGAAAGAGAATATGTCGAGCATATGGAGAGTCCGAGTATCGATTCCGCGGAGGAAGTTATATCGATCATGCAAGAGCCGACTTGGATGGACGCTTACGTCTGTTATCTCACTAGTGGTTCTCTCCCCACCGACCTAGCAGAAGCTAGGTTGCTAAAGAGGAGGTCGACCAAGTTTGTATTAGTGGAAGGCCACTTATACAGGAAATCTTTCTCTCATCCTCTTCTTAAGTGTATAGGCTCGGCGGACGCTGATTATGTTCTCAGAAAAATCCATGAAGGCATATATGTGAATCATGTGGGGGGCAGGTCTCTAGCATATAAGGCTCTTCGCCAAGGATATTATTGGCTTACAATGCGCCAGGACTGCTGAGTTGGTTCAAAGGTGCGATAGCTGCCAATGACACTCAAGTATCCAGAGATAGCCGACTTCACTTTTAAGTCCACTATCTGCTCCCTGGCCTTTCGCTAAGTGGGGGATGACATACTCGGGCCTTTCCCCCCAGCTGCAGGACAGAGGAGGTTCTTATTGGTGGCCATCGACTATTTTACTAAATGGGTTGAGTCGAGGCGTTAGCTAAAATTACTGAAGCCAAGACAAGGGCATTCTTTTGGAAGTCTATCATTTGCCGATTTGGCTTACCTCATACTCTGATTACTGATAATAGCCACAAGTTTGACAACTCAACATTCAAGGCCTTCTGTGCTGAGCTCGGCATTTGCCATCGGTTCACTTCTATCAGGCATCCCCATTCTAATGGAGAGACGAAAGTTATGAACCATACTATCCTTAAGGAATCTGCACCCGGTTGGACGAATCAAAGGGCAAATGGGTGGAAGAGCTTCCGAGTGTATTATGGGCATACCACACCACTCCCAGGGCCCCCACAGGAGAGACTCTCTTCAGCCTCGTATTCGGATCTGAAGCAGTCATTTCGGTCGAAATCGGCCTCCCAAGCTCCCGAGTAGAAGCATATAAAGAGGGTGAAATCCCCGATCAGTTGAGGGCTAACCTGGACTTCATTGACGAAACTCAAGATCTTGCACGGTTTAGAATGGCCACTTTCCATCAGCGAGCAGAGAAATATTATAATACTCGGGTCCGTCCCAAGACGTTTCGCTCTGGAAACCTGGTCCTTAGAAAAGCTGAGGTGTCCAAGCCAACTGAAGGAGGCAAGCTATCACCAAACTGGGAAGGGCCATATCGAGTCACAAAAGTGCTTTCACAAGGAGCTTACAAATTGGAGGGGATGGATGGGCGGCCGATTCCGAGCACTTGGAATGCTGGTAACCTCCGCCAGTACTATCAATAATAAATGTATTAGACAAATGATTATAAAAGTAGCTTTTAAACTCTATCGTTCAATTCAACATTGTGCCCTTGGTGGCCGCCTAGGATGCAGACACCCCAGACCGGCGCGAGAAACCTTCGAAGGTTCAAGTCCTATGTCCTAGGCGGCCCCGAGTCAAACTCCCGGGCCGGTACAAGAAACCCCCGTGTAGTTTTTCAAAAGGACCCTGAGCCAGGTCAAAGTGCCCTCATGTCACCCTCCGGGGTTAAAGGCTCCCGAGCATGATCCCATCACAGTGACTCTTGGGTCACCTTTCGGGATTTCAAAAGGCCCTTGGCAGCCCCTAGGATGCAGACACCCTGGACCGATGCGAGAAACCTCCGGAGGTTCAAGTCCTGTGTCCTAGGTGGCCCGAGTCAAACTCTCGGGCCGGCGCAAGAAACCCCCGTGGCAGTTTTTCAAAAGGACCCTGAGCCAGGTCAAAGTTTCCTCAGGTCACCCTCCAGGATTAAAGGCTCCCGAGCATGGTCCCATCACAGCGACTCTCGGGTTACCCTTCAGGGTTTCAAAAGGCCCTTGGTGGCCCCTAGGATGCAGACATCTGGACCGGCGCGAGAAACCTCCGAAGGTTCAAGTCCTGTGTCCTAGGCGGCCCCGAGTCAAACTCATGGGCCGGCACGAGAAACCCCCGTGGTAGTTTTTCAAAAGGACCCTGAGCCAGGTCAAAGTGCCCTCAGGTCACCTTCCAGGATTAAAGGCTCCCGAGCATGGTTCCATCACAGCGACTCTCGGGTCACCCTTCGGGGTTTCAAAAGGCCCTCGGCGGCCCCTAGGATGCAGACACCCTGGACCGGCGCGAGAAACCTCCGGAGGTTCAAGTCATGTGTCCTAGGCAGCCCCGATTACACATGGCCCCTAGCCAGCCCTTGGGCTGGTCCTAGGCGACCGCGATTATACATGGTCCCTAGCCAGCCTTGGGCTGGTCCTAGGCGGCCACGATTACATGGCCCCTAGCCGGCCCTTGGGCTAGTCCTAGGCGGCCGCGATCATATGGCCCCTAGCCGGCCCTCGGGCTGGTCCTAGGCGGCCTCGATTATACATGGCCCCTAGCCAGCTCTTGGGCTAGTCCTAGGTGGCCGCGATTACTTACGGCCCCTAGCAGGCCCTCAGGCTGGTCCTAGGCGGCCACGATTATATGGCCCCTAGCTGGCTCTTGGGCTGGTCCTAGGCGGCCGCGATTATTCATGGCCCCTAGCTGGCCCTCGGGCTGGTCCTAGGCGGCCGCAATTATATGGCCCCTAGCCAGCCCTCGGGTTGGTCCTAGGCGGCCGTGATTATATATGACCCCTAGCCGGCCCTCAGGCTGATCCTAGGCGGCCATGATTATACATGGCCCCTAGCCAGCCCTCGGGCTGGTCCTAGGCGGCCGCGATTATATGGCCCCTAGCCGGCCCTCGGGCTGGTCCTAGGCGGCCGTGATTATACATGGCCCCTAGCCGGCCCTCGGGTGGTCCTAGGCAGCCACGATTACGTATGACCCCTAGTAGGCCCTAGGCTGGTCCTAGGTGATCCCAAAAGGAGCTTTTAAGATGATACGAAGGGTCTCTTGCATAATTCTTAAATGAATTGTGCTAGTAATCATTAAGCATAGTCAAGAAGATAAGGCTAGATTACTGAGCATTGAAATAACTAGAGACTGATAAGATCAATTTAAACATAGAAGCAGCACATAAAACCACCTTAAAATAGAATTTCTGTTACCAATATATCGTCATACAAAAAGCAATCTTGGCTATATTACGAAAATAGAAAAAAGAGAGACTCAAAGTCAAGACCCTGAGGACTCTGATTCGTCCTCTGAGTCATCATCCACGGGCTGAATGCTGTCGAGGTTGTCCAACTTGTAGGTTTGCAAAATTTCTTCTTACACTTCTTGAAGCCCTTAGCAAAAGCATCCACGGTTGCCTCACTTCATTCTACCGCAAATTTGATAGAGCCCTTGTAGAACTCCATGGCCTGCTGGGCCCTCTGATCAGCGGCACTAACTCGGAGAATAGCCTCAGCCTGAGCAGCCATTACCCTCTCATTGGCCCGAACTTCGACGGGGAGTAATTTGGTTAAGTCTCCCTCATCTCATCTTCCGCAGAAGCCAGTTTTCCCTCCATGGAAGTTAGCCGCTCCTCGACGGTGGCCAGTCTTTCCTCTGCAGCTCGAGCCTCCAAATCGAGTAGTTCAGCCTTGTCTTCTGCAGCAGTAACCCTCTCTTCAGCTTGGGTCGCCCTGAGAAGAGCAGCCCCCAATTTCTCCTCAATAGGCCCTAGCCTCGATATAGTTTCAGCCAGTTTGGCTTCAGTCTCCTCAATTCGAGCCTTCAAGGCCCGATTTTCCTCTTCGGCGGCCCTCAGGGTGCCTGATACTGCGAGCTCCCAAGCTTTAGCCTCGGACAATTCCCGAGCTAGCTGGCCAATTGAGCCTTGAGAGCATCCAACTCGAGCGAGCTCCGTTTCCGATTTCCCTCAATGCAAGCGTCTCGAAAGACAAATGCACTGTTAGACGCATGCAAAGCAGGAAATCGACTGTAATAAGAAAGAAAAGGAAAAGAAGAAGAGGGTAAAATGGAAGAGTCAAAAATCTCACAGAATCACCTGAAGAATGGCAGTGAAGAAGGTATCAAAGGACTTCTCCAATGGTTGGCGTCGGAATTCAGCCTGGAGGTTGGGTAGGGTGGAACGACTAAGTAAGCGTTCAGCTAGATGCCCCCGATGCATCGCACTGACCCTAGGCGGCCGACTGGAAAGATCCTCATTAGGAGGCATCTCTACCCCCTCCCGAGGCGAATGAACTTCTGAGAGCCGATCATCATCGGCTTCTCGAGCCGGGGGTGTCGCCACTCTTTCCCCGGCAGCCTCACCTTCGACTTCGGCGGAAGGCGGAGATCTCTCCCTCATTGGCTCCTCTTGGGCCCCAGCTAAAGGGACCCTTGTGGGTAGCTCCTCTTGAGTCTTGGTCGAGGGCACCTCCGTCATTAGTGCTTCAACACGGGGATCTCCTCTTCTCGGCCCCCTGCTAGTGTAACCTCAGGGGAGGAAGGAGCCACTCCACTCGGCAGCGGATCATCCCTACTGCCCATCTAGACTTCTTAGGCCCTGTCTTCGCTGGACCCTCGGCTACTTTCCTCTTCTTTAGGGCCTCTGACAAAGACTTTGTAGAGAATCTCATTTCTGCATCAAAAAGGCAAAAAGTCAGAAAACAGAGGCAATAAAACAAATATGAACAAGATAAAAGGTCAAAGACAAAAGGTCATAAGTCAACGAAAAGCTCACATACAAACACCGTGCAATAAATAAACAAAGAATGGAAGAAAGAAAAAAAACTTGGTCGACGGTTGAAAATGGTAGCGCTCACCGGGGATCGATGAGGGCACCACTGGTGCTGCTAAGGCTTCACGAAGGTTGCCCTCCGATAGCAGCTCTACACAAGGAGGAACGACAGAAGACAGAAGGGCCTGGAAAAGCTCTCGGTCCCTTTCCTCTATACTGAAGTTTTTATTGGGGCTAGTGTCGGGACTATTCCAAGATGTCTTTATCTTCTCGCCATGGACATAGAAGAAGCGCGACTTCCACCCTTTTATCTTCGAGGGTAAGTCTAATTTGGGTACCCTCTTGGGATGGGAGGCAAAACTCCACCAGCCACTCCCGGAAGCATTTCTAAGTTTATACAAAGCTCGAAATAAAGAAACTTGAGCAGGGGTGCCATAAAAATGGTAGAGTACTAAGAACGCATATATAATACGAATGGAATTTAGAGTTAATTGGGCAGGAATTAAGTTGTATCTATTTAAAAGATTTAAAAGAAAGGATGAAGAGGGAGGCAGAGTCCACCCTTGAGGAATTCCTCATATAGGGCGACCCCCCTTCTCGACTACCAGTCACTTTATCGCCAAACCAAGGAGCAGACAAGCAAACGTTGTCAGAAACTCCATATTGAACCCTGATTCTTCGTATATCACAGTCTTTCAGGACAGAACATATTCCCCCGGGCCCGCGGAATTGGGTCTAGAAGGAGATGTTGAATGTAACGGGGGGATGAAACCCTAGGAATTGGAGAGACAGACCTATCTACGGGAGGAGGAAGCTCACTCAGGGAACATCGCCCAAGGGGGCCTCGCCCGGAGGAACCTCACCCGAGGGGACCCTATTGGGGGGCTGACCGGCTGTCTCAGAACGACCAGGGATAGAAATTCCACCGGAGCACGACGATGCGCCTCGAGAATCTCTTCCCTAGATAGCTCAGCTAGAGGCTTCTTACCCTTCCTATTGGCCTAAGGATCCATCAAGAAGAAAAAAACACAAAGGAAACCAAGAAACTAACCTCAAAACAGAAGGACGGGATCAAAAACCAGCGCAGAGAGGAGGAGCAGGAGGTAAGAGGAGTATAGAAACGATAGAATACAAAAGGGATGGGTGGGATAAAATTAGCTTCTCAAAACTGGGAAACCCCGCCCGTCATGAAGGGTAAGGCAGTAAACGCTGAGTCGTGGCCCAAGTGTTACTAACATATAGGAGGAACACGTTTCCCCTAGCAAAAAGAGCCATCAGTGCAGTTTAAGTACATAAAGCCCTTTTCCATCAATCACGAGGTGCCCCATTTAAGTGATAAAGGGCTTTTCATCTTCTTAGAAATGCACACCCATCGTAAATGGGCTGTATTAAACTTAATTATATGAAAATTTTCACGCTCCTTTATCTTGGCAAGCTCTGAGCACGTGAATACCAAGGCTCAGGAGCGGAGAGGTATATGATGTGGCTGATAAAAAGCCACGTGATAAATACGACACTTGGCCCCTAGACGGTCCTAGGGCCAGTCCTAGGCGGCCCTAAGGTACTCGGCCCCTAGACGGCCCTAGGGCCAGTCCTAGACGGCCCCAATGGTAATTGGCCCCTAGACGGCCCCGATGGTCCTTGGCCTCTAGACGGCCCTAGGGCCAGTCCTAGGCGGCCCTGATAACATTTGGCCCCTAGACGGCCCCAGGGCCAGTCCTAGGCGGCCCCAAGGTAATTGGCCCCTAGATGACCCTAGGGCCAATCCTAGGTGGCCCCGATGGTCCTTAGCCCCTAGACGGCCCTAGGGCCAGTCCTAGGTGGCCCCAATAACATTTGGCCCCTAGACGGCCCCAGGGCCAGTCCTAGGCGGCCCCAAGGTAATTGGCATCTAGATGGCCCCAAGGCCAGTCCTAGGCGGCCCTGATGGTCCTTGACCCCTTGACGGCCCTAGGGCCAGTCCTAGGCGGCCCCGATTGTAATTGGCCCTTAGACAGCCCTAGGGCCAGTCCTAGGTGGCCCCGATGGTAATTGGCCCCTAGATGGCTCCAGGGCCAGTCCTAGGCGGCCCTAAGGTACTTGGCCTCTAAACGGCCCTAGGGCCAATCCTAGGCAGCTTCGAGATACTTAGAGGCTTGACAAGATAGAGGACGTCATTCTGAACATCCTTTTCAGAGGATTTCAGTCCAAAAAAATTAGTAATAGATCCTTTTCAGAGGATCTCAGCCCAAAAGTCATTAGCAGCATTTAATGACTCTAGCTAAATAAGCATCAAAAGGCGATTACCTGCCATAAAGTATCAATCACTTCTAGTCAGAAAAGCCACTAAGGCCCAAAACGTCATTAGTAATATTTAATGACACTGGCTAAATAAGCATCAAAAGGCGATTACCCGCCATAAAGTATCAATCACTTCGAGTCAGAAAAGCCACTAATGCCTAAAAAGTCATTAGCAACATTTAATGACTCTGGCTAAATAAGCATCAAAAGGCGATTACCTGCCATAAAGTATCAATTACTTCTGGTCAGACTAAGGCCCAAAAAGTCATTAGCATACTTTAATGACTCTGGATAAATGAGCATTAAAAGGCGATCATTTCTGAAAAAACACTGATGATGTCGGAACAATGGATGCGGATCCAATCTGACCAGCTCTGACATTCTATCTATAAGAATGCTGACACATCATGAAATTCGCGGGGAGAGCAAAGGGAAATGCTGATAAAAAGGAAAGTAAGAGCAGGCAGAGGAGGTAAGTCTTATAAACAGAAAAACAACCAACTTCTTCAAGACATAGAGCTTCTTCTCCTAAAAGAAGGGAGACCAATGCTGTGTTCCTGGTTGCTAACTTGAGCATCGAAGGGTCTCCAGCTAGAATCTCCAGTCATGGGACTTCTTGCAAGACCTCGAAGATGAAGGATCGTGGAAACTGATACTCAAGGCCATCAACTTAAAGTGATCAGGCATCAACACAAACTAAAAATCTATATAAAACAAAATAAAAGGCACTGCAGCTAGAAGATGATGATGCCTATCCTGCTCAATGCTCATGAGCCACAACTCCTGTATAAAGATAAAAAGGGTGTGAGGAATGTGTTGAGGGGTAAAATCATCATTATATTGTTGATCGCTCACATTGGCGATGGGGTCGCGCCCGATCCAAACGCTGCTTGCCAGCTGGCCTGCTGGCACAACATTCTAGCAACGAGCATCTCGTCATAATGAAGAAAGAAAACAAAAGGAAAAAGGGCCACGTCATGTGCGTGGGTTCTCCCAGGGCCCCCCATTATATCCGACAGTCAAGTCAATAGGCTGGAGCATTTAATGGTACAGAAACGATCATAATGACTTGGCCAGCATTAATGGAATAAAAAGAAAAGAGAAAGCGTACTTTGGCCAACATGCCTCGGCAAATATACTTCGGCCAACATGCCTCAGCAAATATACTTTGGCCAACATGCCTCAGCAAATATACCTCGGCCACTCTAGCTCGGTTTCGACAGCCGCCCTATGTCCTTCGCACCAACGCAATTATGGCCTCATAAAGGCCATGTGCATCCACCTGCTTTAAGGCATTTAATGCCTTATTTCCTTCCATCATTAAGGCATTTATGGCTTCCACGTTGGGCCCCTTGGCACCTTTTGCGGGAAGGATGGCGTCATGAAGCGGAGTTCTGACTCCATGCTTCACACCGACTCGGCCGACCACATTACTTCGGTAGGTTCGGCCAACCTTATGCCTCGGCAACCCGAGCTATTCTTATGCTTCTGCCATCAAGGCCAGACCATTCCTCGGCCATCCGATCCGAGCTACTTCAAACCTCTGTAGAATCTAGTGCGGGAGAGTTTAAATTTACTGTAACCGAATAAGATTTCAAATAAGGAATCATGCCAAGACGTGGCCTAGGACCTACAATAGTGGCCTAGGGACCACGCAGCCACTGAGTCTCGAGCCATCGGCCAGCTCTCCCCGCTCCCAGCCATCGATACTCTAACTAACCAGATACGGATCTTACCGGCCCTGTAACAACCTGATTCGAATCCATTTCGAATCCCAACAACTTTCAGACCTCATCCAGAGCATGTCCAAGAAGTCAGGTGACCGCCTATAAATACTACCACCCTCAAGCCTCTCAGGTACGGCTATTCTACACCCATTTTTCATTCACAGTTCTCACACTCCGCCATAAAAGCTCCCACGAGAGCTCAGAGGAACTCTTCCTCAGGGATCCTTCTCCCCATATTTATGATTGCTGGTCTCCACTGACTTGAGCGTCAGAAGGTCTTCCGTAGAGGGCCACCCCCAACGCCTCTCGCGTGAGGACTGTCTTGCAGGTCCGCCCAGGAGGGAGCCCATGCTGCAGCCGATCGCGCTCGAGCCAAAGGACAGATTTCAGCAGCAATAGATTGGCGCTAGAGGAAGGGCCTCAAGTCCCATTAAACTTGAAGAAAGGAGACAAGGATCTCGATCTGGAAGAGAACCTCTTCAATGGCTAATCAGAGAAGGGCAACTTCTGAAGCCCAGGACCAGGTCGCCTCCCAGAGACCTGATCTGGTGAGCAGCGTGGCACCGCTACCGCCACCAGCTCAGACTTCGTCGCCACCAGCTGTCCCAGTGACCCAGGACCAGTTTGCCTTACTAGTCCAGCAAGTCCAGGCTCTAACCCACTTGATTTAGGGGCGCTTTGAAGCTCCCCATCCAGCTGCTCCTGCTCTGCATCTTCCTAAGGAGGCCACGGCCCCCATTTCCCCAACAATCTTCTTCCGGTCCACTCGGAGCCGCGGACCCCCCTCATCATCCTAAGGGAGCTGGGCCAGCCCTGCATGTGGTCTACAGCAAGGATCTTCCTAGATCTCGGTGGGCCCGATCCCTCTCTCCGGTGTCCTCTTGCCACGACTCGACGCCGTCTCCGCCTTCTCCCCGCCTCGGCACTATAGCTCGGCTTCCGTAGCCGCGCTATGCGCACCAAGGTATTTATGGCCTCATAAAGGCCATGTGCATCTACCTGCTTTAAGGCATTTAATGCCCTTTTTCCTTCCATGCATTAAGGCATTTATGGCTGCCACGTTGGCCCCTTGGCACCTTTTGCATGAGGAAGGGTGGCGTCATGAAGCCAAGACAAGGAGCTCTTGATCCCATGCTTCACACCTTTTGCATGAGGAAGGGTGGCGTCATGAAGCCAAGACAAGGAGCTCTTGATCCCATGCTTCACAGAAGTCCAACGGCTAGCTTTAGCCTCAGCAGTGGGCCTACCGCACCACCCAGAGAGTTCCCACAGGTGGGACCTCGTTCCGAATGGCCTTCGGTGCGGAAGCTATCATCCCGTCGAGATAGGACTTCCCTCTCACGGGTGCTATCACTCCTCCAGAGTCAAAGAGAAATCTTTCTCGTCTGATGATCTTGTCCTCCGAAGAGCATCCGTCTCCAAATCGCTGGAGCAAGGAAAGCTGGCTCAGAACTGGGAAGGCCCCTATCAAGTGACAGAAGTCATCGGACCTGGCACCTACAAGCTCCAGGATCTGAATGGGAAATCCATTCCTCGGACATGGAATTCAGACAACCTCCGCATATATCATTGTAGGGTACGCCTTCTACGGGCCCGCCTCGTTAATTTTGTTGGTATATTGCTTTTATGATTTATGGCATGGTCACCACAATCACTTCTCCAAAAAAATTATAATGAAAAAAACGGATGCCACTTGCTAACTTCGGCACGACCGAGCTATCTCCTCGACAGGAAATCTCCAAACCTCGACTGGGCCGAGTTTTGATCTTCGTACCTCGGCAGGGCCGAGTCCTTATCTCCGAACCTCGGTAGGGCCGAGCCTTTATCTCCGAACCTCGGCTAGGCCGAGTCCCTGATCTTCGAGCCCCAGTCAAAGCCGGAGTGCTTCTCTTATTATCATAAGCCCCGGCCAGTGCCGGAGTGCATCTCTTATTATCAGAAGCCCAGCCAGAATCGAAGTGCATCTCTTATTACCGGAAAGCCCCAGCCAGAGCTGATGTGCATAAGCCCCGGCCAGAGCTGGAGTGCATCTCTTATTATCGGAAGCCCCGACCGAGCCGGAGTGCATCTCTTATTACCGGAAGCCTAGCCAGAGCCGAAGTGCATAAGCCCCGGCCAGAGCCGAAGTGCATCTCTTATTATCGGAAGCCCCAGCCAGAGCCGGAGTGCATATCTTATTACCAAAAGCCCCGGCCAGAGCCGAAGTGCATAAGCTCTGGCCAGAGCCGGAGTGCATCTCTTATTATCGAAAGCCCCGGCCAGAGCTGGAGTGCATCTCTTATTACCGGAAGCCCCAGCCAGAGCCAGAGTGCATCTCTTATTACCAAAAAACCCCGGCCAGAGCCGAAGTGCATAAGCCTCGCCAGAGTCAGAGTGCATCTCTATTATCATAAGCCTCGGCCAGTACCGGAGGCATCTCTTATTATCGGAAGCCCTGGCTAGAACCGGAGTGCATCTCTTATTACCGGAAGCCCCGGCCAGAGCCGAAGTGCATAAGCCCCGGCCAGAGCCAGAGTGCATCTCTTATTATCGGAAGCCTCGGCCAGAGCCGGAGTGCATCTCTTATTACCGGAAGCCCCGGCTGAGCCGAAGTGCATAAGCCCCGGCCAGCGCCGGAGTGCATCTCTTATATCAGAACCCCGGCCAGAGCCAAAGTGCATCTCTTATTACCGGAAGCCTCAGCCAGAGCCGAAGTGCATAAGCCCCGGCCAGAGCCGGAGTGCATCTCTTATTATCGAAGCCCCGGCCAGAGCCGGAATGCATCTCTTATTACCGGAAGCCCCGGCCAGAGCCGAAGTGCATAAGCCTCGGCCAGAGCCGGAGTGCATCTCTTATTACTGGAAGCCCTGGCCAGAACTGAAGTGCATAAGCCTCGGCCAGAGCTGGAGTGCATCTCTTATTATCGGAAGCCCGGCCAGAGCCGGAGTGCATCTTATTACCGAAAGCCCCGGCCAGAGCCGAAGTGCATAACCCCCGGCCAGAGTCAGAGTGCATCTCTTATTATCGGAAGCCCCGGCCAGAGCCGGAGTGCATCTCTTATTATCGGAAGCCCCGGCCAGAGCCGGAGTGCATCTCTTATTACCGTAAGCCCCGGCCAGAGCCGGAGTGCATCTCTTATTACCGGGAGCCCCGGCCAAAGCTGAAGTGCGTAAGCCCCGGCCAGAGCCGGAGTGCATCTCCTATTTATCTGAAACCTCGGCCAAGACCAAGTGACATCAGAACCCTTGGCTAAAAGCTGGAGGAAGTTTGATATTAATCTTGAAGGCTTGGCAACACCGAGTAATTCATTATTTAAAGGCTCGGCAACACCGAGTAATTATTATTTGGAAGCCTCGGTTACAACCAAGACATGTTTGGAAGCCTCAGTTACAGCCGAGTAGCATCTTGGGAAGGCTCGGCAACAACCGAGTAATATATTTCTAAAGGCTCGGCATAATCGAGTAATAAATTTCTAGAGACTCGACCAAAGACCGAGTGATATATTTTTGAAGGCTCGGCAACAACTGAGAATAAATTCATCCATAAAAGTACGCTCTTTCTAGACCCATTTTTATTCATTGAATTAAATTTAATTTTTTAAAAGGCTTGCGAAATTTTTATAACTCTCCTTGAAAATTACAATGAGAAGCAGGTCATATAAATCCTCGGCCGGGCCGAGCGATCTTTACCTTGGCAGTGCCAAGTAAAATATAATCTTGAAGACTCGGCTACAACCGAGTAACGATCTCCGTACCTTGGCAGCGCCAAGTAAAATATAATCTTGAAGGCTCGTCTACAACTGAGTAACGATCTCCGTACCTTGGCCGCGCTAAGTAATATAATATTGAAGGCTCGGCAACAATCGAGTAATAAATTTCCTGAAGACTCGACAACAACTGAGTAATATATTTCTGAAGGCTCGGTAAACAACCGA
>UESW01002352.1:186505-209408 GCA_900491605.1 Calamus simplicifolius | reverse complement strand
AATTTTTTGTAGGAGCTGCCTAGTTTTAGTATTTTTGGTCATTTTGCCCCTGGTTTCAGTGAATTGTTCTAGCTTCCAGCTATGTGCTTGAGCAGAGTTGAAGGAACACATGATTTACAGTGAATGTGCATGTAAGATTGGGCTGCTTTCTGGGCTGGGGTAACAGTGTGAAAGAATGAGAAATGTACAGGCAAAAGCATCAAAATCAATTAAAAGCAGTCCATTTCTGCAGTAAGATAAACTGGAAGTGGTCCATATTTGCCAATCTGACAATATCATGGTCCGAAACACAAAAATCTTTATGCACAGCTTCCTTGTTTCTTTGGAGCTGCCTTGTTCCTCAATTAAATGTAGAAAATCTATCCAATGACTGTTACTAATTCTTTAAAATATTTAAACATCTTGAATAACAAGTTTTTGATTGGCATGATAGTAGCACTGCTATATAGTTTTGTTCTAAATTTATGCTTTTACCTTGTTCTTGCTGTCATTTTTGGTTTTAGTCATGGAAACATCTTATATGTTCTTTTGATTTTGTCAATTGGATATCCGGTTCAGACTCATATATCCTTTTAACATGTCATGTCATATTAGAATTTAAAATGTTATAATATTTAGCCATTGAAAATGCTATGTTAATGCACTGTTTCAAATTGTCTTTCTCAAAGAAGTATAACTTGAAAATGTATCGATCTTAAGCCATGCCAAGTTATTAAGCATCCTGAGTTGGCACATCCAACAGCAATTGAGCAGCTTATATCTATCGTATAGATATTTATTTCACATCAGGTAAATACATATATTATTAATTATATATTTATATTAAATCAATTATTTATCTAATATATTGTAATTGATAGTTGAGCAAATTAAATATTTTTAATTATTCTTATAGGCTCTTGGAGCGTCAGATCCTCGTGGACAGGGTGACAACCTTCCTCTTGCAGATCATTGACCTCGGCTTTTTTTATTTTATATCTTTCATGTTATGTATTTTTAAATTTTGTTAAATTTTATATTGTATGAAACTATCTCTTAGTTGATTGCAGTGAAATTTATATTTGAAATTTTAATTTGGATGTGAAGAATGAAATATGATTTTATGTTTGTTATGATTTGATTGTATAGGTTTAATATAATTTAGATTGCCAGAATGTACCAAAAACTTGCTCATAACTGTATTCCATTTAGAATAGTAGCTGATCTGGTCAAAGTGGCACCAATCATACGAAGTGACAGATTGATCAAGAGTTATTATACATCAAACTTTACAAGATTTCTATGAAATTTTATATTGCTACGATTCTACTTTGCTTGATAAGTTTGAAAGAAAATATCATATAAATCTTAGTGACTTAAAATATAAATTTTGTTCAAAATAAGGTCCATGTGTAAATCATCATTTATGATTAGTAAATTTTAGCTTCTTAGGTACTCTGCATTTTTTTATTTAAGAGAAATAGTTATTTTGTAATCTTATTTAACCTATATATATATATATATATAGTACAAATAAATCAACATAATTAGATGGGTAGACTGACTCGGTTCTTATTTTTGCTTAACATAGAAGCCGAGTATAATTAGTTAAATTACGAAGGTTGAATTATAGGCTACTCCTAACTTAGATACGTTATTGTCTTCTCCTAAGGTACTTTTAAGTGTATATTTGAATCTAGTTTTTGATCTAATTGAAGATATATTGGCAAATGCTATCTTTCTTTATATTGATAATATTTTGATCATAACAGCAGATGACAACCGCATGAAACTTTCAGCAGTTTTGGTTCACCTTTGGAAACGGCTGAAAACCTCCTTCAATATTTCATGATAACTTCTCATTGATTTTACAAATTGAATATCTACATTTCAGTTTTCATGCATATACTCTTTCAGTTAGGACTAAATATTAACTTTTTATATCTTTCGATCTAGTCATCAGTTACTCCCAATTTATTTATTAAAAAACCAAATTACAGAACCAATAAGAGTTTAATATTCTTTTTAAGCAGGTGTAATAAACAAACATTAAAGCATGGGGAAAAAAAAAACGCCGAGCCGAATGGAACCATATTTCCGACGCTTTAAAGCGTCGGGACAAAAAAATTAGCCGTTTCCAATGCGGCTTAGCCGCGCGCCGATAGAAGACAGAATTGAGCCATAGCGTAGTTCTGTTTGCCGACGCTCTACAAGCGTCAGCAAAAATCGTTCCGACGCTTTGTAAAGCCTCGGTAAATTTTTTTTCACACCAACTGTGCCTCAGAATGCTGCTCAAAATGCTGCTTTCCGCTAAAAAAGCATCGGTAAATAACTTTTTTAGCGTCGTTATTCTTAAAAATTGCAGTGGTGTATGTAGGCGTAGATGTAGCATAAGACCTTGATTTTGTTCTAACATTATACTCATGTATATAAAACTAAATGCATCTTAATTGATGGCATGAACTTTTATTAAGCTTTTGAATCAAGAAATTGCCTCATGCAGTTTTGAAGTGTGTAATTTTCTTTCAGGAGCATTAACCATGCAGGTGTTTGTATTTAGGGGTGTGAAATGCTTAAGCAAGAGCAACATATGTTTTTATTGGCTATGACCGTAGGATCTGCTACACGCCTATGATGTAAATGGGCTGAGCTAGTGAAACATGATACATCTTGCAGTTGGTATAACATGTGTACTTTTGTCACCCAATAAGACATTATTTGGGAAATCTTACACAGCTTGAACAGACTAAAGTATATCCACCTGAAGCATGGTAATATCTTTCATTTGTTTTATCCTTTCATTGGTAAGAACTTTCATTGTCTGATAATTGCAGAAAAACTTCATCTATTGTTTCACCATGCTCTACGATGCACCATTCTGATTCATTTTTACAAAGAGAAAACGGTCTAGTATTCTTGCTTTCCTGCCATCGTGTTAGAGCGGTTGTTAGTTTGGACAGCAAGAGGCTAGTTCTGGACAAAGTGAAATGAAAGCTATGATCCTCATGTATGATTAATATCACCTCAAGATCCTGGTTGGCAAGCAGACTACCACACACATTCGGGCAGAACCTCAGTTCACAATCTGCAAATATGTATTATGAAATGAAGTAGCTTCCACTGTCTAACTTTCAGAATGATAATGATCTGCTTAGTTTCATTGGGACTTTTCTTGTCATGTCCCTTTACCAGCATCTGCCAATTATAGTTTAATTGGCATTCCTCCCCTTTCAGTCAAAAAAAAAAAAGAAACTTTTCATCTACAAGTTCTAAAATGTCTATAAGAAATATTTGAAGAAGATCTTAAATGCCCTTGGAAAATTGTAGTGCTACTTGAACATGAAAAACCAGGTTGACATCCATTTCGATAATGTTTTTAAGACAATATTTGTACTTCTCTAAGATAGAAACAGACTAAATTGCAAAATGCTGTCGCCACAATTTGTGATTGACTATTTCCCGTATCCTTGTATCCTTAAAGAAGAATTCAACTTGTGAAATGTGAAATTTTTGTTTTCTGAAAGTTGTGGGGGTGTCATTCAAGGATCCTAGAATTATAATAGGAGAATTTTTTTTTTTTATGTTTGAAATTTTTTATCGCTTCATTCTACATCCAATACATGGCGGAGCAAAATTTTCTTGATAAGTGCAATCCATGGTGGCAACGGACTTTTTCATCTCCTTCAACCATTTGATAGTTTCAAAATGATACAAGTTTCAAAATGAAAATAATTTTTTTTTTTTGAGCATCATAAATTTGGATGGGTCTTTCTAGATTTCTTTGACGAAGAAATGCTGAATATCATCTACAAGGTCTAAAATATCTATAAAAAATATTTCATGCAACCTCATCTGCATTGCACCCAAAATAAGGCCTATACCCACTCGATAATGTCCTTGGAAGGAATGCAGTGCCCATATGTGAAAATGTAGTGCTACTGATGAAATGCTCTTCATCAGGGCAGGGCATCCGATGAACACATAACCACATATAATAGAAGGAGAGAACCAATGATAGACAAGCATAAGAAGAAGCATGAAGTAGAACCGATTCAAATTCATCAAAGAAAAGAATTATTCACCACCACCACTACACTGCATGACTATCACACGATAAAATAGAACAACAACTATCACACTACATGATTAGCACACGGTAAAACAGAACAACTAAAGAACATTGATGATGAAACTTGCTCACATAATTACTTTCGGGGCCAAAAGTATGAGAGCATAGCGAAAATCGCTTGGATAAGAGTTAACAGGAAGGTCAAAGCCGCTACTACCACTACAATAGTCGACCACGGACTGCTGAAATAATTAAGGTGGAGATCAGCACGCCACTTGTGAAATTTCAAATCCTTGTACGCGGTCACTTCCTTTAATACGCCATCAAGGTAGTTTCTGTCCTTTGGATAACCGACATCATCGCATAGGCGACCGAAAAATTGAACGGCATCCTTGTCACCAGTCATCCTGAAGGTGAGAATTCCATTCAGATGCAGCAACCTCAAGTCGTTCTGGGTGTCGACCAAGCAATTCATGAAGGTAGCATAAGCAGTTACTACGAAACCATTGTCACGGTAAGGGTAAGACTGTTCGAAGGCAATAAGATTTCGAAACAAGCTTTCGCTGAAATCATGCACCTCTAGATGGGGGATTTCCATCTCTCCACTGCTGAAGCTGAACTTTATGTCGAAGAAGCTGCTTGCATCCTTCCTTTTCTTAAACTTGACTCCAGCTGCTTGGAGCTCTGTCGCACTAGGGATCCACTGCCGGTCGAAATCAATTGTCGTACTAGGGTTCCACTGCCGCCGGTCGATTTCAATTGTCGTACTAGGGCTCGACTGAGATTCTTGCTTCGAGAATTTGGTCAAATGTGGACATGAAATGATAGACTGGTAGATCAGATGTAGCAAATGATGAACATTAATATCGGCCGGCAGAGCAGAGATGAATGCCGGTGGTTGTTCATTTTTCGAAGGATCAAGAGCTTTGAAGTACCAGAATGCGCATTCCATGAGATTGATACCGTCGTCATCGCTGGTCTTAAGTATCTGATATAATTCCTGAATGACAAAGAATGGAATCTGGTTCTCAAGCAACAACAGATCATACTTCACCAGCTCCCAGATCCACAATCTGCCAATGACTTGCCTACAATCATCCTCATCGGTTTCTTCTTCCTTTGAAGTTTTGTCTCTATGCTTAAGCAGGAGATTAAGGATGAAGCAGCCATCCCGCACTAGCATCTGCGCTAAGCTCTCGCTTGTGAACCAAGAAAAGCCCTCCCAATCCGAATAACTACTCCTAACTGGTCCTTCGAGTTCCTTCATCCTCATCAGGCATTTGTCAAAGAAATCTTCTTCTGTTCTTCCATATTTGGATGCTAATTTGTTCACACATACACGCTTGTGATCTTCCATGGACTTCAGGCCTTGGCCTTGGCGTTGGAGGAAAGAATGGTGATAGGGGCCGATGCGGACGGCTTTTGGCTCGTAGGCATGCTTATGGGCATCTCCAATATTGGATGAGAGGATTTCAGGCGGCACTTTGAAGATGGTAGGTAGCCCGTCTCGAGAAGGGTCTATCGTTTTCTCGAACCTCCCCAAAGGGGACCGTGCCGGTAATGCGTATGCAATTGGTCGCCAATTTTCCATTACCGAGTCATCATGTTCGAAATGCATAGGAACGGCATTGCGGCCGTTCTCCATCAAGCTTCACCCAGGAAAGGTATTTACTGTGAATCGCGTTGAAATAAAATTTGCTCTTTGTTACAAATTTTTTATTGATCATAAAAAAATCTTGCCACTAAAAAAATACATTATCTTTTACAAATAATCTTGACTTATCACTAAATTCAAATTATTATTTATTTTTAAGATAATAAAATTAAAAAACAACACAAATTAATTTATTACGAGTTATTCTTGTCGCAAAGAGTATATTTTGTAACAACATTATTTTCCTATTAACTAATTTTAATACTTCAATTATTCTAGTGATAATAAAAAATAGTTTTTAAGAAAACTAACATAATCCATGGTGACTTCTAAGGAAGGGTCAAATTTTTTTAAAAAAAAATATTTATTTTTATGATAAAATTTTTGTATTTAATTTTATTAGTAACGATATAAATTGTTACATAAGTTGTTTACTATTTGTTACAAATTCACAAAAAATTATTAATTTTTATTATCGCACAATCATTTTTTTATTTGTTACAATATTCTTATCACAAAGTTTTATAATCTATAACAACTTAGTCTTGTCACATAAGTTGTTTTATGATTTGTTACAAGTTATTATAATCATATAAAATGATTTAATAAAGTTTATTAGATAAAATATGAATAACCTCTTTTTATCCCACCGTTTGAATTGAATGTGAAATTTATTTATTTATTTATTTATTTTATTTTGCAGGATAAATTTACCTTAAATGGGCGTGGATCTTATATGTCTATATCTTCATTGCACAACTAAAGATATGAAATTTTAGACTTGTTTCTTTATTTTCCTAGCTATGAGTTTTAATGAAATGGAAACTTTGAAAATATATATAGTATAATGATTGTTAAATATATTTTAGCTAAGAGGTAATGTATCTTGATTTTAAAGTTCTTAGTTATAGAATGTTAAGAAATTCATGTATATGTATCTCAAATTTTCTATAATGATAGAGCTTGTTTTTGTGCCAATAGAAGTTATCATATTTTGTGCCAAGCAAGTTTGTCCCTAAAGTGTTATTTCATGGCAATGTCATCAGCAATGTCATCAAATGTATTTTTAACACCCACAATGCTATTGTATTATGGTACAAGTGGCAATCCTTATACCATCTATCACAATAAAACTCATTGCTAACCAATTATTTGTGGCAACAAACTTTGTTATCATAATAACTAACTTCGTGTGGGACAACAAAAGTAGCCACAAATTACAACATAAGCAACGATTCTTATGACATGAATGACAATAAAAATCATCACTAAATCAATTTTCAATGATGTCAAATACAGTTATCATCTAAATATGATTTGCATAACAATAGAAATAATCGCTAATTATAGTTCAAGCAATGATTCTTATTATATTATGATGTGACCACTACATTATTTTTTTGCAATGACAAAGAAGTTGCCATAAATAAATAATCTTTTGGTAAGAACAAAAGCAGCTAGCCACAAATTATAGTACATGAGGTGACTTTTAAATATTTTATGATGAAATTACTTATTATAAATTTCTTTTTTATAACGAAATTATTGCCACGGATAACAAATTTTATAGGACAACTAGTGCTGCGCTATTGTCATAGAAGGAAAAGATTTTTTGGTAATGAAGTTATACATAATGATCCAGTGATAACTTTTTATTATCATAATAAATATCTCGTGATAAGTTTTGAGATACATAATAATTTTGATTGTCAACGAATATAAAATTTTTGATAGTGATAGAGTTTTGAGATACTTAATAATTTTGATTGTCACTCAATATAAGACTTTTGAAAGAGACGGAACTGATCCTATGCTTCGTGCTCTGAACCTGGCTTATTCAGCACAAAATGAAAGGCACCTTCGTGCAAGTTTCCCCTACCGCATATGGTAGGGGTAGGAACGACCAGAGATGGATCCCACATGCCACATTATGTATTTTCTTTAAAAAAAAATAATCAGCTTATTTTGTTTTTCAAATGCAAAGGAAAGAGAAACCCATCCAACGGTACAAGTGCAAGATTTCAAATTAAAAGTAAAAGGGTCATAATTTAAACTCAATTGAAAATTAAAATTTTATTATTATTGTTTGACAACGGAATTTAAATTTAACACTTTGTTTAGCTACATCTAAAAAAAAAAAAAATTCACACCTTGTTAGCTACAATAAAAAAAATTCTAAACTCAACTTAATTCAACTCATTTAATTTTTTTTCTAACTACAAAAAAAAAAAATTTATAGAATTTTATAAAATTTATAAATTCTCAAAATAATCATTTACAAATACTACCTCTAAATATGTCATTTACCAACCATTCCTAAAAATTCACTTAAAAATAATTAAAATATTTAATTTTATTTACATATCAAAATATTTACATAATATTTATTTTCATATTTATTTTATTTAAAATATTTATAATTTATTATTAATATTTACTTAAATATCTTTAATTAATTAATTAATTAATATTATATAAATAATACTTATTAAAAATAATAATATTGTTATTAATATATTTATTACTAATAAATTTATTAGTAATTTTTAGTTAAGAAATTAGTTCTGATTCAAGATGTAGTTAATTCATGCTAATTATTTTTTTATAAGTAATTTAACAAGAAAATATTTATTACAATAAATTTTATTAGTAATTTCTAGCTAAGAAATTAATCAGACTCGAGATGCAGTTAGTTCATGCTAATTATTTCTGCCTAAGTAATTTAACTAATTTCTTATCTCATAGAATTGCAGCTAGTAATTCATAATAATAAATTATTTTATTTATATTTTAGATAAATTAGGTTCATATTAGCTTTTCTTCAAGTGAAAATTGGATAAATTAGACCTGCAAACATCAACAAAGGCTAGAGTCCATCATAACAAATTCATTTTGAGAATTCAATATAGCAAATTATCTTATCATGATGCAAACCATATAACCCTTGAAAGGTATTGAAGAATTTCACTTGATCTAATATTGCACATGTAACAGAGAGGCTAATTAGATACACCAATTTTCTTAACGCATAACACCAGGTACTTTAAAAGGTTCTACTTGTTATGGTATTTATTATCTTAGTTTTTTGTTATATTAGAAGGATATGATGATGCAAATTTGATTGTTATTTTTAGAAGACTCACATTCCACCATAATATATGTATTTACACTAAAAGAAGCTATTATTACTTAAAAATCATCGAACCATATTTGTATCTCATGATGCTTTGATAACCCATAATAGTGCAACATGTAAAATAGCTTAAAAGCTAACTAGTAGATATTTCATTTATATACAAACTTGTTCATATCATGCCCATACATTGAAATAATCAAGTAGCTATATCTAAATCTAAACGGTATAGGCTCTGGATATTCTATTGATGTCTCCGTTTTATAGACAATCATAGACATACATGCTTTATGGTTATTATCTTCACATTAAGAAATCAAATTTCATAATCTCACATTTTTATGGTAACAGCACCTCATAAATAATAATATGACAATTACTCAATAATCATTGATACAAATATATTCAACATTTAAGTCATGCATGTTTGAGTTTTCATACCTCTAAAGAAATGATGATACCTCTAAAAGAAATGATGCTGATAAAAAATATCAATTATAATGATAGAAATGCCTCTTACATTCAAAATAATTCTAAATTAAATTAATAAAACTAAATAATTTTTTATCCACCGCAATTTATAAAATAAATATATAAGTCCTATTTTTTAATTTTTAAAATTTAAAATTAACCTTCATAATTGATGGCAACTCTAATTTATTTATAACCTTCTAATAATAATAATAGTAATTAAAAAAGACAGGACTTTACCTCTGAAGAGATGGAGGGATGACTTGGGCTAGACTTTTCAGGGACTGCAAACAATAGAAATTAATTCAGATTATAATTATGCTATTAACAAAAATTAAGGAAAAATTATAGAAAGAAAATAGAGCTAAAAAGAATTCTAGAGGGAGAAGGTTTCAGCGGAAAGGGTTCAGAGAGATTTTTGAGGGAGAAAGTGGAGTTAGGGAGAGTAAAGGTAGATAGAAAAACTAAACTAAAGAGAGAAATTTTAGGGGGAGAGAGAGAGAGAGAGAGAGAGAGAGAGAGGAGCTAGGGAGAGAATGTTATAGAGAGTACAAGAGAGCAAATGGAGTAGAGTTAGGAAATAGGATAGAAAGAGGGTAGGAGAGAAGGAAGGAAAATCAATGTTTTAAAAATTGGACTGAACAATGAATCAGTTTAACATTGAATCGACTTAACATTTGGTAGCAGGTTAATTGGTTTGATCGAATGAATCGATTTGATCAAACCAAATAATATTATATTTAAATTTTAATTTAATAATATAAAATAATAAAAATATAAATATAATTTAAATAAAAAATTAAAAAAAATCTAAAAATCAAGTTGAACCGATTGAAACTTCATCGGTTCAATAAATTTTTTTAATATTTATAATAGAAGCTAACTTTAATAATAAAATTGGATCGGACTATCAATCCAACGGCATCATTTAGTCCCGGTTTCGGGACGGATCGAGATTGAAAGGCGGGACAAAAAGGAGAGAGAGAAGGGGAATAAGATGGTGGAGGTCGCGGCGTGGACGTCGTCTGGGGCGGGGGTTGCGGCCCTCCCCTCGGTTGGCCGGCCGGGCCGAGAGAGAGAGAGAGAGAGATGAGGAGGGGGTTCGGCTGCGACGCTTGGGCGGAGGCTACAAGCGAGGGCAGGGGTCGGAGGCACACAACGGCGGTCCGGCCGAGAGAGAGAGAGAGAGAGACGGGGTGAGAGAGAAGCAGAGAAGGGCAGAGTACCTCGTCAAGGAACAGGTGATCCGGCTACCTTAATTACTGAAGTTTTAATTTTTATAGAGCATCCACCGCCATAACTTGCTCCGCCCGTAAGAAATCCATCTAGGACCTTCCCCTTCCCTGGCTTTGCCGACAGCTTTACGCCGGCTTGAGTTGGCCACCATTCGCGGAAAGAGAATGCGCTCGGTTTTGAGAGGCACTTGATTTAGCCTTCGAGTCCACTTGATTCTGATGAATTTTGGAGTTATATTTTTAAGGCAGGCACACCAGCTCTTCCTTCCAGAATGAACTAGTTTACGTGTCCTTTCAGAAATTTTGGAGTTATATTTTTTATTTACATCTTTTAAAATAATTCTATATTTGTAATTATTTGTAATGATAATAGATTATCAATAAATGATTAAAAAAATTCTGTGAATTAAATAAAATTACATATATACAAAATATGATTTTTTTTCTTAAAATCAAACTAAGCATAAATTTTCATAGATGTATAAGTTCAACAATAAATTTATACTTTAGTAGATGTATAGTTCGATTGGACATTGATTTTTTAAGATGTATGTACTTTTTGAAGAGGATGATGAGTTATCATCTGATGAAATACATGATTTTTTCTTTATTTTAGGATATATTCTTTATTTTTGCTAGTACATACATCTTTTTTTTTTTTTTTTGAATTTTATGACTTTGTAGATTTTTTTCCTCTAAACTTAATAATGACTATAAAAAATATATAATATGAATAATATATTATATTATTAAGTTTAGTCATTATTGTTGTGACTTAGAACTTTTATATATATATATATATATATATCAAGCATTGGGAGTAATTATATGATGATAGAAGCAGTTTTGATGGTGATAATAGAAAACATAAGATTTTATGAAGTTTAAAAAAATTAAAATAATATATTACATATTAAGTCTATAATCATTATGATGTGACTTTAGAACTTATATATATAATATTATATAATGGTGTATCGATGCAAATGGAATGGTGATGAAGATAATATTGGTGGTGATAATATGAATATAAGATTTTAGTGAAGCTTAAAAATAAGATTTACAATGATGTTAGGGACCTGGGGACACGTGGAGTTCAATCGTTGGGCTGCTTTGGAATTTGGAAGCTGAACAAAAAAGCGGGACACGTGGAGTTCAACTGAAAAGCTCAATTGCAAACTGAGGTTGAGCCTCTACTTTACACTAGCTCAGGTATCGGTGGTCTTCTCAAAATATATATTAATTTCTTACTCTAATTTAAAATTTAAATTAAATTTAAAATATATATTATATTATTATGATAAATAATAATGTCATTATTATTAGAAAATATAAATATTGTATAAATATAATATATTGATAATATTAAAATTATTAATAATATTAGGCATGTTATATATAGATAATAATAATAATAATGTATTTATAATAAATCAATATAATTTAATTATAATATTGTATATTTAATATAGAATATATATATATAATTGTACTATTATAAATATTATATAAAATCATTCCTCGCCATCTATATAATGGCCTTAAAACATATCCTTTAATGAAAAAATTATTCATTTTATATATATTTAGAATTCAATGCTCTTCTGTTTAGGCAAAAAAAAAAAAAAAAAAAGAAAGAAAGGAAAAAGAAAGCTAAATTAAATATTATATAAAATCATTCCTCACCATCTATCTAATGTCGTTTTAAAACATATCCTTTAATGAAAAAGGTATTCATTTTATATATATTTAGAATTCAATGCTCTTCCGTTTAAGCCAAAAAAAAAAAAGAAAGAAAGAAAGAAAAAGCTAAATTACCTTTTCAACACCTATTTTTCTTCTCTTCTTCTAACTTCTTTTTCTAGAGTGATAAAATAGTGCTCGATCCGATGCGGCTAGTAGAAGCCACGTGACAAAATGATACTCAGCCTAAGGCCTGGTCCTAGGCGGCCTCGACGGTATTCAGCCCCAAGGCGGCCCCAAGACTGGTCCTAGGCGGCCTCGAAGGTATTCGGCCCCTAGGCATCCCCAGGGCTGGTCCTAGGCGGCCTCGACGGTATTCGGCCCCTAGGCATCCCCAGGGCTAGTCCTAGGCAGCCTCGACGGTATTCGGCCCCTAGGCATCCCCAGGGCTGATCCTAGGCGGCCTCGACGATATTCGGCCCCTAGGCGGCCCCAGGGTTAGTCCTAGGTGGCCTCGATGGTATTCGGCCCCTAGACGGCCCAAGGACTGGTCCTAGGCGGCCTCGAAGTTATTAGGCCCCTAGGCGGCCCCAGGGCTGGTCCTAGGCGGCCTCAACGGTATTCAGCCCCTAGCCGGCCCCGGGACTGGTCCTAGGCGGCCTCGACAGTATTCGGCCCCTAGGCGGCCTAGGGCTGGTTCTCGGCGGCCTCAATGGCATTCGGCCTAAAGGCGGCCCCAGGGCTGGTTCTAGGTGGCCTCAAAGGTATTCAGTCCCTAGGCGGCCCCAGGACTAGTTCTAGGCGGCCTCGAAGGTATTCGGCCCCTAGGCAACCCTAGGGATGGCCTAGGCAGCCTCGAAGGTATTTGGCCCTAAGCATCCCCAGGGCTGGTCCTAGGCGGCCTCAAAGGTATTCGACCCCTAGGCGGCCCCAAGGCTGGTCCTAGGCGGCCTTGACGGTATTCAGCCCCTAAACGGCCCTAGGGCTGGTCCTAGGCAGCCTCGAAGGTATTCGGCCCCTAGATGGTCCCAGGGCTGGTCCTAGGTGGCCCCAGGGCTAGTCCTAGGCGGCCTCGAAGGTATTCGGCCCCTAGGCGGCCCTAGGGCTGGTCCTAGGTGGCCTCAAAGGTATTCGGCCCCTAGGCGGCCCGAGAGCTGGTCCTAGGCGGCCTCGACGGTATTCGACCCCTAGACGGCCCCAGAGCTGGTCCTAGGCGGCCTCGACGGTATTCGGCCCCTAGGCAGCCCTAGGATTGGTCCTAGGTGGCCTTGATGGTATTCGGCCCCTAGGTGGCCCCAGGGCTAGTCCTAGATAGCCTCGAGGTATTCGGCCCCTAGGTGGCCCCAAGGCTAGTTGTAGGCGGCCTCAAAGGTATTCGGCCCCTAGGCGGCCCCAGGGCTGGTCCTAGGCAGCCTCGACGGTACTCGGCCCCTAGGCAGGTCTTAGGCGGCCTCGATGGTACTCGGCCCCTTGGCGGACTCGATGGTACTCGGCCCCTAGGCGGCCCTAAGGCTGGCCCTAGGTGGTCCCGATGGTACTCGGCTCCTAGGCAGCCCCAGGGATGGTCCTAGGCGGCCTTGACGTATTCGGCCTCTAGGCGGCCTCAGGGCTGGTCCTAGGCGGCCTCGACGGTATTCGGCCCCTAGGCGGCCCTTAAGGGCCTCGATAGTGTCCAACCCCTAGACGGGGATCTTTTTCTAAAACCTCACAGATTTGACAAGATAAGATACGTCAATTCTGACATCCTCATCAGAGGATCCCAGCTTAAATAAGCATCAAAAGGTGATTACCCACCATAAAGTATCAATCACTTCGAGTCAGAAAGGCCACTAAGGCCCAAAAGTCATTAGCAGAATTTAATGACTCTGACTAAATAAGTATCAAAAGGTGATTACCTGCCATAAAGTATCAATCACTTTGAGTCAGAAAGGTCACTAAGGCCTAAAAGTCATTAGGAGAATTTAATAACTCTGACTAAATAAGCATCAAAAGGTGATTACCTGCCATAAAGTATCAATTACCTCGAGTCAGAAAAGCCACTAAGGCCCAAAAGCCACCAATAGAATTTAATAGCTCTGGCTAGATAAGCATTAAAAGCTGATTATTCCTGGGAAAACATTGATGATGTCGGAATATGGGATGCGAATCCAATCCGACAATTACCTCGAGTCAGAAAAGCCACTAAGGCCCAAAAGCCATCAGTAGGATTTAATAGCTATGGCTAGATAAGCATTAAAAGCAGATTATTACTAGGAAAACATTGATGATGTCGGAATAAGGGATGTGAATCCAATCCGACCAGCTCTAACATTTTATTTGTAAGAATGCTGACACGCCATGAGGCAGGGAGGTGAGCAGAGGGAAAGGCCGATAAAAAGGAAGGCAAGAGCAAACAGAGGGGGGGGGCACTTTTTTCTTCAAGCCCAAAGTGAAAAAGAAACTACTTCATCCACAAACAAAAACTCTTCCCTGAGATTATTGTTGTGTTCCTAGTTGCTAACTTGAGCATCGAAGGGCCCCCATCGAAATCTTCGATCGCAGGACTTCTTGCAGGCTTGAAGGACGAAGGAGGAACCCTCATACTTCCCAAGAGTGAAGACCGATGCTCAAGGACGCCAGCTCAAAGTGACCGAGCATCAACAGATTGGCGCGCTAGAAAGGGGGGCTAGCAGGCACGTGAAGAAGCTTTTCTTCCTTCAACTCTTTTCTGGAAGATTTGATGGAAACAACATATGTTCAGGAAGCCTCTTCTGATTCCACTGGGGGGCATCCCTTTTGGACGGATCCATTAGAAGCCAGCTTCCCTACTTTTTCATCACCATCAATATCAGCCACTCCACATGAGCAGCTAGCTAACCTCACTCAACAGGTCCAAGCCCTCATCGGGGTGGTCCATGAGTTGCAAGAACAGCAGCCTACCGTAGCTCATCGACAAGCCGGATTTTTTGCACCACCACAGACTGCTACCCCAACTAGTCAACAGTCTGTGCATAGAAGGTCCTCCCAGAAGGAGCGCCTCCATCACCAAGTTCCATCTAGGCACCATCACCAGGAAAGCCTCAAGAGATCTCGGTCTCCTACTCTTCGCTCTGGTGGTCATGAACACCGATAAGGGAAGGAGCCCCGAAGTTCATATCGTCACCAGCCTCAATATCCAACCTCCTCCTCATCTGAATCTGCAGATGAGGATATGTTGTTTGACTCTCTTCCGCCTTCTTGATCTATAGGCATTTGATTTCTGCCACTTTGGAGCATTTTCTTTGTGCCTATTGATTAGGTTTTGTTATTTGTTACTATGGTGTGAGGAATATTTTTTGGTGCGTTTGGATCATAGGCAGAACGGGAGGCGATGGAAGAGGAACGGCAGAGGAAGAGAAGAATGGTAGAGGAAGAGACATCGTTTCTTGGTGCATTTGGATCACAGACGAAACGAGAGGTGATGGAAGAGGAATGACAGAGGAAGAGAAATAACGCTTTGTTTGTTTTTTTTTTTAATGTTGCCAACGCTTTAAAGCGTCGGCAAGAGCAAAAGTCGCTTGCGCTTTAAAGCGTCAGCATATCCCGACGCTTTTAAAAAGTATCTTTAAAGCGTCGGCACATTCCGATGCTTTTTAATAACATCAGGATTTTTTATCTCCACTCTCGCTATCCCGACGCCTGTAGAAGCATCGAGACGATATGTTTTGATGCTTTTAAGCATCAAAAAAAGATATTTTTAGCGTTGGGATAGCGAGAATTTGTTTTAGTGAGAGACTAAGATGTTGTCAATAGTTGGCTCCATGAACAAAACAATGGTACTGTTTATGATCTACAAAAGGTTTTTCTTCTATGTGAAACATCAACATTCCAATGGTAGGAGACATGGTCAAGTGTGTATAGCTTAGGATGCTAGAAGTGTATATTGTAAAAGTTTTGCTAAGAGGACACGATAGCCCTAAGGCCTAGAACTCAATATTATAAAATCTTTCTTTTGAAATTAATTTTAGAAGCACTATTTTTAATGGACAAATAATTAATGATCATTGCCACAAAATATTATGAAATCAGTTTGTATGAAAAAATTCTTCATTGAAAGTGCATCGATCTATATAACTAAGTGAGAAGTAGAGGCAAGGGGGAGAAAATCTCTTTTTTTCCTCAAGAAAAGAGAAAAACTAAAAAATTGCATAGCTACTCATGATTTTACAATGCCATGTGAAAAATGTCCTTTGCCCATATCTCCTCTTTCTAATATGCCTTCTCCTTCTTATTGAGCACCTTTACGCCTCTCAAATAGTACCTAACGCAACCATCTCTCTCTCTCTCTCCCTAGAAAATCAAAATTGGCCCCTTGACTTTAAAAAAGCTTTCATGCTATGTCGTCTCTATAATTTTGTCATGATCACTGCTGCTGTATGCTTAACACATTTTTATTGAATTTGCCACTGAAACAAAAGTTACCATTATCCAAGCATAATCTATCTCCTTTTCTACACCCACCACATTGGTTAGTTAATTTCTTCCTTATTAGTATTATGCTTCCCTATTCTTTTACAGTCCCTTAATATTAACATTTCTCTAAACATATCTTACAGTAAAATGGGGAAGATATAATGAAAGAATGAAGGGTCAAAGAGAATGAAATTCCTCCTCTTCAAATGTCATGATCTCTTGGGAAAACACGAAAGTTGTATTTAGTACCACTAGTAGTATATGTTTAACTTACTAAACTATTCTCACTGAAAGCTGCAATGGCAGATATTTTATCTAATTGTGTTTTAAATTGACTTTTGAAATTCTTTCGGACTTAATAACAAAGATCATATTTGTATGTCATATCAACAATTAATGGAGGCTTAGAATTGCAAACTCCTTGATGAACAGTAGTGGAATCAACCTTGCTAAAGAAGCATCCTGGGCTTTTACCCTTTTGTTATCAATGATTATAGGTTTGTAGTCTCTTGATCCAAGATTTAAGATTGGTGTAGCGGTAAAGCCTTGGCTCTTGAACTTCTTGATCAGCCCTCTTTATTTTAGGATTATTTTAATCCCTTTTCTATTCTTTGCTGGAATATCCCCAAGCTCCTCCTCTACGCTTTGACCAAGAGCGAGCGCCCTCTTTTCCGTGAAAAGGTTTCACGCTCCCTTGAAAGAACCCAGGAAGCCTCCCTCTTTTCTTCACGTTGACCAGACTCCCTCTTTTCTTCACGTGACCTCCCCACAAGATCAACCACCCCCAAGCCACTTCACGTACCCACTTTTCTGGGAGAAAACTCTGAATCCCTCCATGGCTTCTATTCACGCATCCACAGAAGCAACCATGAATCTTGCAGTGTGCTGAGGATCTTCACGTCATCCGTCCATGTCACACGGCCTGAGATGAAGATGAGGAAGAGGGAGAGTACAGAGAGGAGATGATAGATAAGAAAATAGGGCTGCTGCCCTGTGATGAGAGAAGAATTTCTGGGAGAAAAGAATCTATTCTATATTCCATCAAACCCTAAAAACTATAGTTTAAATACATCCACGAAGTGGGCCAGGCCCAGACTCAACAAAAACTCCCATGGACTAACCCAATGAGATTAAACTAATTCCCAAACCCGTATACACCCGTGACTTGATTTAATCTCAACCCTTGGACTAAAACCCAACCCAATACAAGTTAGCCCCCTGGGCTTTGATAGCACCACACCAGGCCCAACAATCTTCACCTTGGTGCTTTCAAGGCCTCAGCACGTCCGCTGTATCCATCAGCTGTAATCCCTACAAAAGCTGTCCCATGAAAAAACCTTGGTCAATATATTGCTAGGTTCTCCTTGGTATATACCTTCACCAGCTCCACTCCACCTTCTTTCATAAGCTCTCTGTAGTCGAAGCCTTCCTTCCGAAAGTATCCTCTGGCCACTAGTCCTGTTTTGTACCTGATACCTCTTGCTCTGAAGACCCTTTCTTGCGCTGATAAACCCATTTCCAATCAATGGGTTTCTTTCCTTGTGGTAGCTGGACCAACTGCCATGTGCTAGTCCTGTAGAGAGACTACATCTCTTCTGCCATAGCCTGCATCTCCTACCATAGCCTGGACCCACCTATCTCTATCCTGGATGTTTTGGCTCTCCATAGCCTCCTGATAGGTGTAAAGATCTTCATTCGCTATCACCAAGGCATATGACACCGAATCCTCGAAGCCGTATCGAACTGGTGGTCGCACGTTTCTCCTGGGCCTATGCAGTGCGATCCCAGTATTAGTCCCCTGCCCAGCTGCATCCTCCTGAGTCATCTGCTCAACAGCATACTGCTAAACTTCCTGGCTTTTGACCCATCTGTTAGTCCTCTCCACCTAAATTTCAAATCCTCCTGGTCCACTAGCACATAGCACGACTGTGTATGAGGTCATCTGACTAGTGTTATCGTGTTCCTCCTCCTGTAGTCCCTGTTGTGCATCTGTACCATCTATGCTCCGAAGGATCGAGCTTTCATCAAAGGTCACATCCCTGCTGATGATAACCTTCTTCTCCAAGGGATCCTACAAACGATACCCCTTGATTCCATGCAGGTAGCCCAGGAACACCATCTTCTTAGACCTGGCATCCAACTTACTCCGCTCTCCAGCACCAACATGCACATATGCCGTGCATCCAAACACCCTCAGATGGTTCAGGTTTGCCTTCCATCCAAACCATATCTCCTCTGGAATGCCTCCATCCAACCTGGTGTGCGGTGACCAATTGACCAAGTAGCTAGCTGCACCTACTGCGTCAATCTAGTGTTGAGATATGTGCCATTAAACAAATGATATTTATTATTTTACTGAATATTTAAGAAATTTTTTAATATTATACTTGCATGCATGTTACGATGCTTTATAAATATCAAAAATCCTTGGATTATTTAAATGTGACTTTAAATATTGTATATAAGTGTTATATACAGAGGATAATATTTAAAGTAGAATAATCTAAATTTATCCATAATTATAAATTAAAGTTGCAATAAGGATCTTTAATTTAAAATTACTAGCACGGTTCATTACATTCTGAATGAAACGATCTTATCCGGATTATTGATAATGAGATTATCAGAATGAAAGTACTTTATATAATTTGATTATATAGGACGGGAACATGATTAATTACGAATCTCTAATAAATTTCGTTGTTAAAATAGAGCATTCAAAATTAATCAATAATGGTCATATATGAATCGATCTTAATTCTGAGTAATTAATAGACTCCTATTTATTGTATTATATTTTTTTTGACTTTCCAGTAATGAGAAATATAGTGTCAAATTCTTGGTATATTGAAAATATAATAACATAAGTAGCTAGAAATATTAATATACAAGATGAAATTTATTCCTTCATAAAGAAGTCAGATGGACGGTTCCTATAAGTGTTGATTCGGGACTTGAATAATAAGAGCACTCAATTTATGATTGGATCATAAATATATTATTCATTATAGAATCAATGGTACTTATGGATAAAGATGTGATTAAAGAGGTTAACGGAAAATGCCTAGCTTTAATCATGAACCGTTTATGGAGGATTGATTTATATGCAGTGACTATATGACGATTCAAATCCTTATGAATATAATTAATTTTATAATTTTAAGAGTACAATTCCAAATTTTTAGTGGAGTAATTTGGAATTAATAATTTTGATATTTTAATTAAGGTGTTAATTGAATGTCAAAATTATTGGAGCTTAGAATTATAATGTCCATAGTTCCTTTGGACGGCTCCATTAAATTATGTGAACTTTATGATATGTTGGGTTGAATTATAAATTTGGAATTGAGAATTTTAAATTATTTTTTACATAGAAATTAATTGGATTAATTTTTATTATACGGTGTGCTGTGAACACATTATAGGCACATTCCACGAGAAGAGTCTATGTAGAAATTTATTTAGTTGTTGGAGAAATAAATATGGGATCGTGAGAGAGCCTTTCTCTCTTTCGTAACGTCCCATGATAAATATGTCGATATTGGTTGTTGGATTGATATACGTTGGAACTTATCTTTAAGTTTTAATTAATTAATTAATTAATTAAAGAGGTTGATAGTTGTTATTCTAATATAAGATTCACGAGAGACATAGAAGAAAATCGGAGAACAATGATCAACCAGAGTTCCTCCTTCAACTTCACTTTATGTCATGAGTTGAGAATACAAAGTGAATTAAATTCAGTTGAATTAAATTCAGTTGTGTAATCTCAACCCAAATCAAAAGGAATGCCCACTCGTTCGTTTTCATCATAATCTGGAGAACGTTTGGAAAGATCCATGGTGATCAAAGGATTTAATGATTCCAAGGTAGTGTTCGTGAAGAACAAAAGGTCGATTTCTTAATCTCCTTATTATTCTTATTATTAAATTAATACGGGTATAGATCGCGCTAACTCAAATTTTTAAGATATGTAAATTGATCCTTATCTTGTTTCCGCTAAGATAAGTGATTTGATCCTTATCACGCTTCCACAAACATCTCAGAATCGTTTTGAGATAACCGTATCAGAGTAGGTTATACCCTATTAATTTAATAATTTATTATATGATAATATTTATATAATTGGGTAGGCACTCATGCATAATATGCTTTTAATGTTTTAATGATGATGAATGTATGTGTGAATGGATTGGCATTAATTTTTCGATGGAATAAGCTATGTAACTTTCTTTTAATTAGATCAATTGAATATATGATTCATTTTCTATTGATGAAGAATGGTTCTTCATGGTTTTGAGAAAAGTTCTCAATTAGAATTTTTTATACTTGTTATAGAGTCCTATTTCATTGAAAATTTTTAAGGGCTATCTGATAGAATTTTTTCCAAGAGGTTTTAAGTGGGGAATCCCTTCCCTTAGCTCTGAGCCTCATCATTTCCCAGGAATTCGAAGAGCCTCAGTTTTTCAGTAATTCGAAAAGCCTCACCGGTTTCAAGGAATTCGAGAAGAGTCATGTATTCGTTTCGCTTCTTATTAAATGTCTTTGTTATATTGATAATAATCACATTTACTCTTAGAAGTTTTTTCGTTTCGGTTTTTATGACATGTTTTGTTATGACGATAATAATTACATTTCATTCCTAGCATATGTCATATTAGATCTACCTAATTATTAGATGTCATGCATATATGCATTATTATTTTATTTTTTTACTAAAAAGTTTTTAGTAAATTATATTTAATGCACTTTGCAATAAATTTAATGGATTAAATTTGAAAATTAATTAAGCAATTGGATTTGCAAAATTAATGTGCCAAATGTGATGTTTTAAATTTAAATGTTATATTTAAGTTATCATATTTAGCTTATTTTATAATTTAAAGTGTTTAACATTATAAAATCTTAGTGATTTAAATTGTTTAAATTAACTAAGATGTTATGAAACAAATGTTGTTTTATAAATAAAATACACTTTTGCAAAATAATGAGTGGGAGGGGTAATATGACAATATAAACCCTTGGTCTCCATAGTTAGTACAATACCGTGAGTTATTAGTAGCGCCTCGTGACGCTTTGATTTCGTCCTCCTTATGGAGGGTGTCTACTAATGGCAATACCAAGGTTGTCTTCTATGCGATAGAACTTTTAAGATGTATTTTAGAATTGACCTACCCTACGGCGATAATATCTAAGTTAAGTCTAAAAGGACTGATACGATGGGTCACACTCATGAAGAAATAATTAAATTACTTAATTACTTAATTTCTTGACCAAAATTAAGGAAATTAATGAGTATTAGAAATATGAGATATTTGAGATATACTTATTAATTGAGAAGATCTCATTTTAATTAGCAACTATTTGACCTACCCTACGGCGGCACTTAGTTATGGAGATTAAAATTCCTTAGGCCTTTAAAGTAAACATGTTTTTGTGTATTTTAACATGTGCTTTTATGCATCTTATTTACTTTGCCTTAAATTGTGTAATGATATTTATGTAATTATTTATTAAAATTTTTCTTATTTTTCAGCAAATATGTCAAACCCGATTTTCTCACTTCTCGCCTCTCAAGTATTAACTGGTGAAAATTTTGTTAAGTAGAAAAGCAACATGAATATCCTTCTCATTAATAAAAACTACCACTATGCCCTTAAAGAGGATTGCCCTTAGTGCCTCCAACCAATGCCTCCAAGGTTGCTGCTGAAGAGTACAACCGTTGGGTTGTTGCAAACAACAAAGCCTGCTACTTGTTAGCAGCAATGAATGAGGTTCTTAAACTAAGCATGAGGCCTTTGAAACTGTAAGAGAGATTATGGAATCCTTGCAGTAGATGTTTGGACGCCCATCTGATCAGGCTCGCTACGAAGCTGTAAAAGCCATTATGAATGGCAAAATAGAGAATGGTTCTTCTGTTCGTGAGCACATCCTCAAAATGGTCAATCATTTCAATGAGGCTGAAATCAATAGAGCTAAAATTGATGAAAAGACTCAGGTTGGCATGATTCTGGAGACACTATCTCCCGCTTTTCTCTAATTCAGGACTAATTACATTATGAATCATAAAAAGTGTAATCTGACTGAACTCCTGAATGAGCTGCAAATATATGAGACTCTTATAGATTATAAGGGTCGTAAGGCAATTGTTGCTGAAGCCAATGCAGCTGAGGCAAAGCCTTCTTCTTCGAAGAAAAAGAAGAAGAATTATGTGGGAAAGAAAAAGGATAACAAGAAGAAGATCCAGA
>UESW01002352.1:124681-176743 GCA_900491605.1 Calamus simplicifolius | reverse complement strand
GGGCCTTTGAATGTCAAAGCTAGAGGGGGCTATGAATATTTCATCACATTCATTGATGATTATTCTAGATATGGATATGCATATCTGATGCAAAGAAAATCCGAGGCCTTTGAAAAGTTCAAAGAATTCCATGCTGAAGTAGAAAAATAACTCAGTAAATCAATCAAAACTCTTCGATCTGATCGAGGAGGAGAGTACTTGGATTATGAATTCAGGACCACTTGATTGAGAATGAATATTATCACAGCTCACGCACCTGCGATAGCATAGCAAAATGGTGTAGCTGAAAGAAGAATCACTTTGCTTGATATGATAAGATCAATGTTAAGCTATTCTTCTTTGCCTACATTTTGGGGATATGCATTACAAACAACTATATATATTCTAAATTTAGTTCCATCTAAGTCAATCCCTAAGACTCCCTTAGAGTTATGGAATGGTCGCAAACCTAGTTTGAGACATATCCGCATATGGGGATGTCCAGCCATGTGCTGAAGGAAAGACTGGGAAGTTAGAACCTCGTTCAGAAGTATGCATGTTTGTTGGGTACCCTAATGGAACGAGAGGAGGATTGTTTTATAATGCTCAAGATAACAAAGTTTTTTGTCGACAAATGCAATTTCTTGAGTACAATTATATGACAGAATTCAAACCTAGAAGTAAAGTAGTTCTGGAATAGTTGCTAGCTGATGAGATCAGCCCCACACCAACAAAAGTTGTTGAACGATAAAAGTTGAGACCACTACTCAAGATCAAATACCACCACCACCACGACGTAGTGGGAGGGAAATAAGATTACCCATCCTCTATGGTCAGGATGGAGAAGCACAAGTTACAGTCACGATGGCAGTGATGATGATCCATTGACATACAAGATGGCAATGGAGGATGTTGATCAAGAGAAATGGCAGGAAGCCATGAAACTCGAAATGGAATCATGTATTCTAATTCAGTTTGGAAGCTTGTAGATCTACCAGAAGGCGTAAAGCCTATTGGATGCAAATGGATCTATAAGAGAAAAAGAGGAGCCGATGGAAAAGTAGAGACTTTCAAGGCTAGGTTAGTGGCAAAGGGTTTTACCAAAAGGAAGGAGTAGACTATGAGGATACTTTTTTGCCAGTAGCCATGCTAAAATCCGTTCGGATTCTCTTGTCCATTACTGCTCATTATGATTATGAGATATGAAAATGGATGTCAAGACGGCGTTTTTGAATGGCCATCTTGAAGAGACTATTCATATGGTCCAACCAGAGGGTTTTGTGGTTAAAGGTCAAGAACAGAAAGTCTGCAAATTGCAAAGGTCCATTTATGGGCTTAAGCAAGCTTCTAGATCTTGGAACATCAGATTTAATGAAGCCATAAATGTTATGGTTTTGAACAAAATTTAGGTGAACCTTGTGTCTATAAGCAAAAGGAAGAAAAAATAGTGGTTTCTTAGTTCTTTATGTGGATCATTTTACTCATTGGGAATGATGTAGGATCTCTATCCAAAATAAAGAACTGGCTAGCCAGCCAATTCCAAATGAAGGATTTGGGAGAAGCAAGCTACATTCTTGGCATCCAAATTATACTGGATCGCAAGAATAGGCTTTTGGTGTTGTCTCAGGCATCGTATATTGACAAGGTGCTTGTCAGATTTGCGATGCAAAACTCTAAGAAAGGTAATTTACCTACTCGACATGGAGTTCATCTTTCTAAAGAGTAGTATCCTAAAACACGCAAGAGAAGGAAGATATGAGACGGATTCCCTATGCTTCGGCAGTTGGTAGTTTGATGTATGCAATGTTGTGTACAAAAACCGACATTTGCTTTATAGTGGGAGTGGTTAGCCACTACCAGTCAAACCTAGGATTGGATCACTGGGTTGCAGTCAAGCATATTCTGAAATATCTGAGGCGTACGAGAAACTATATGCTGGTATATTCCAGTAGGGATTTGATTCCTGTTGGATATACAGATTCTGATTTTCAATCAGATAGAGACTCTAGGAAGTCTACTTCTGGAGCGGTGTTTACTTTGGGAGGAGGAGCCATTATATGGAGAAGCGTCAAGCAAACCTGCATTGCTGACTCAACCATGGAGGCAAAATATGTAGCGGCTTGTGAAGCAGCTAAGGAGGCAGTCTGGCTTCGGGAATTCTTGAAAGATCTAGAAGTTGTTCCAGATATGCATAAACTAGTTAGACTCTAATGTGACAACAGTGGCGCAGTAGCCAATGCCAAGGAACCTAGAAACCACCATAGAGGAAAGCATATAGAGAGAAAATTTTACCTTGTGAGAGAGATTATCAGTAGAGGAGACGTTTCAGTTGAGAAGATCGCATCTGCGATCAATATAGCTGATCCGTTTACTAAGACATTACCGGCTCGAGGTTTTGAGCTACATCTTGATGGGATGGGACTTAGAGACATGTCACATTTTCTTTAGGGCAAGTGGGAGATTGTTGGGATATGTACCCATAAACAAATGATATTTATTATTTTGCTGAATATTTAAGAAATTTTTCAATATTATACTTGCATGCATGTTATGATGCTTTATAAATATCAAAAATTCCTAGATTATTTAAATGTGACTTTAAATATTATATAAGTGTTATATACATAGGATAATATTTAAAGTAGATTAATCTAAATTTGTCCGTAATTATAAATTAAAGTTGCAATAGGGATCTTTAATTTAAAATTACTAGCGCGGTTCATTACATGCTGAATGAAACGATCTTATCCGAATTGTTGATAATGAGATTATCGGAATGAAAGCGCTTTATATAATTTGATTATATAGGAATGGAACATGATTAATTATGAATCTCTAATAAATTTTGTTGTTAAAATAGAGCATTCAAAATTAATCAATGATGGTCATATGTGAATCGATCTTAATTCTGAGTAATTAATAGACTCATATTTATTGTATTATATTTTTTGACTTATCGGGTAATGACACATAAACATAGTGTCAAATTCTTGGTATATTAGAAATATAATAACATAAGTAGCTAGAAATATTAATATACAAGATGAAATCCATTCCTTAGTAAAGAAGTCCATCTAGACGGTTTCCGTAAGTGTTGATTCGAGACTTGAATAATAAGAGCGCTCAATTTATGATTGGATCATAAATATATTATTCATTATAGTATCAATGGTATTTATGGATAAAAATGTGATTAAAGAGGTTAACGGAAAATGCCTAGCTTTAATCATGAACCGTTTATGGAGGATTGATTTATATAAGTGACTATATCAATGGACGATTCAAATCCTTATGATTATAATTAATTTTATAATTTTAAGAGTGCAATTCCAAATTTTTAGTGAAGTAATTTGGAATTAATAATTTTGATATTTTAATTAAGGTGTTAATTGAATGTCAAAATTATTGGAGCTTAGAATTATAATGTCCATAATTCCTCTGGATGGCTCCATTAAATTATGTGAACTTTATGATATGTTGGATTGAATTATAAATTTGGAATTGAGAATTCTAAATTATTTTTTACATAGAAATTAATTGGATTAATTTCCATTATACGGTGTGTTGGGAACACATTATAGGCACATTCCATGAAAAGAGTCTATGTGAAAATTTATTTAGTTGTTGGAGAAATAAATATGGGATTGTGAGAGAGCCTTTCTCTCTCCTGTAACATCTCATGATAAATATGTCGAACCAACAATTGGTTGTTGGATTCCAACAGTTGGAACTTATCTTTAAGTTTTAATTAATTGATTAATTAATTAAAGAGGTTGGTAGTTTTATTCTTTGTGATTCACGAGAGACAAAGAAGAAAATTGGAGAACAATGATCGACCACAGAGAGTTCCTCCTTGAACTTCACTTTATCTCATGAGAGAATACAAAGTGAATTAAATTCAGTTGTGTAATCTCAACCCAAATCAAAAGGAACGCCCACTCGTTCATGTTCATCATAATTTGGAGAACGTTTGGAAAGATCCATGGTAATCAAAAGATTTGGTGATTCCAAGGTAGTGTTCGTGAAGAAAAAAAGGTCGATTTCTTAATCTCCTTATTATTCTTGTTATTAAATTAATACGGGTATAGATCGTACTAACTTAAATTTTTAAGATATGTGATTTGATCCTTATCTTGTTTTCGCTAAGATAAGTGATTTAATCCTTATTGTTGGTCCAGATAGGAACCCAAGAGGAGGGTGAATTGGATTTTTCAAAAATTTAAACTCTTTTGAAAGATAACCCCCAGTGGAAATAAAAACTTAGATTCACACAAATTAAGACAGAACAAGCACAAATAGAGAGTTAAAGATAAAGAGACAATCACGGCAAATACTGGAAATTTTATAGTGGTTCGGTGTACCTACACCTACGTCCACTCCCAAGTACCTCTTGGGTCCACACTATAATCAATCTGATTACAGCAGAGTTGTTTTGCAAGCTCACAACTCGAACTTGTTATTTTTCCAGGTGCACAACGAACCCAGCTGGTTTTCAAGGCTCACCAGCACAAAACCTAACACCACAAGCTAATGCTTACACAAGGCTAACAGCCTTAACTAAATCAATCACCAGATTGACCCAACAAACAATATTTGTTTTACAAGATAAACAGCTCCTCCAATGAGCAAATATACAATAATGAAACAGAAATAAAATGATAGGAATCAAAGCCTGATTCGCAGATCTTGGTGGCTTCTTCCTTCTCTTCCTTTGAATGGATCTTCCTTCAAGATGCTCTTGAGACTCAGAAAATCAGAAAACTATGGCTTCTTTCTTCTCTTGAGATTTCTTCGAAATAGAACAACAAAAGCTTGGAATCTCTCTCTTTTCTTTTGGGGAATCAGTATGATTTTTCCTTACAAGTTTTTCCTCTTTTCTCTATTGATTTTCCGATGGATTTCACATATTTCTCTCTATTCTTTTCTTTTTGTCTCTTGTCTCTCCTTGTTCGGATGCAGCAAACCCTCTTCTTATAGATCACGATTAATCTATAAATAGTTTGAAACTATCCATTAGAAACAAGTGTAAGAAGGATTAGATCCATAAATAGCAATAGCCGTTGGGATTAAAAAATATAAAGATAAAGTTTAGAGTCGTTCTGACAGTTCTGGAGTTGCATCTGACATTCTGGAGTCGGCTCTAACTTTTCTGGAGTCGGCTCTAACTCGAAATTCTTTAATCCGCTTGATCTGGAGTCGTCTCTGACTTTTCTGGGGTCGACACAAAATTCTTCTGGAGTCGACTCTAACAGTTCGGGAGTCGACTCTAAGTCGTGGCCTGAAAAATCATCGTTCTGTCTTTTCTGTTGGAGTCGGCTCTAACAGTCCCGGAGTCGACTCTAAGTCTGTGCCATTTTTCGGAGTTGACTCTGTGATTCCATGTGTCGACTCTAATGTCTGCAATCTTATCTTGACATTAGATTCAAACCAGAACTTGATTTGACTCTTGATTTTGATTATCAAATCGACTTATAATCTGAAAAACTTAATCAAAATCATTAGTAACTTCAAATGTTATACTCAAATAGTTTTGTTAATCATCAAAATCCTCAATTGGGTCAACACTTATCACGCTTCCGCAAACATCTCAGAATCGTTCTGAGATAACCATCACCCGGAACATCTTTAGAAGCCCTACCTGTAGTCTCAAGTACCTTGCTTTTTCCAATAGTGTTCTATTCATTCTCTCAGCCACCCCTTCCTATTAAGAAGTTTCCATCACCGAGAAGTGCCTTTTGATGCCCCACTCCTCACAAAATCTATGGAACTCCCTATTGGTATATTCTCCGCCACTGTTTGACTTCAGATACTTCACACTCCTATCCTACTCCTTCTCCACCTTAGCCTTCCATATTTTAAACTTGGTGAAGACCTCTGATTTCTCCTTCATGAAGTAGATCCACGGCTTTCCTAAGAAATCATCTATCAAGGTAAACAAGTATCTGGCCCCATTCCTTGCAGAAACCGGAGCTGATCCCCAGACATCCATGTGTACTAACTCCAGGGGTTCTGTACTCCTAGCTGTGCTGACCAAGAACTGCACACTCCTCTGCATCCCCATCTAACATGGCTCATGGATCTCCATGACTCCACCACTCAGGTCCGAAAGTAGTCCTATTTTGCTCAGTTCTTTCATTGCCCTGTCTCCCATGTGGCCTAGGCGGTAATGCCACATCCTGTACACATCTCGAGGATCCTGTTCTACAACTGCTGCCTCATATTTCCCTATCACCACAGAGCCCTCCAACCTGTATAGGTTGTTCTTAAGCCTTCTCCCTCTCATCACCATCATAGCTCCATTGGAGATGTTCAGAACTCCACCCCTGGCATGACTGCTGAAGCTGTATCCAGTCTGCTCCAGGTACCCTAGTGACACCAGTTTTTTTTTGAGTTCTGGGACGTGCTTCACGCTGGTAAGAATGCGCACCATGCCATCAAACATCCTCACCCTCACTGTACCAATCCCTACCACCTTGCAAGGGTGATCATCTCCAAGAGTCATACACCCCTCATCAAGCTCTGTGTAAGTACTGAACCACGACCAGTTGGGAGTGTAATGATAAGAACAAGCTGAATCCAAGGTCCACATCTCTGTACTGTGACTATGACCATCTGATACCATCAAGAGATCATCCTCCACCTCCTGGCCTGCAACTGTACTTACATATTCAGATCCTTCCTTTTCTTCCTTTTCAACTTAGGACAATCCCTTTTAAAATGTCCTACCTCACCACACTTGTAGCACTTAGCCTTCCTGGACTGTAACCGTCGCCTAGGCCTGCTCCTATCCCTGCCTCTGCCTTTGCCTAACCTTTCACCAACTGATAGACCCTCCTGGGGAACAGCTTTCTTGGTCATCCTCTCCCTCTGCTCATTCGTCCGAAGTACCGAGACAATATCTTCATAGACTAATGTCTCCTTCCCGTAGAGCAGCGTCGTGACTAATGGGTCATGTGATATGGGAAGCGAACACAATAGCAAAAGTGTCTTATCTTCCTCCTCCATCTTGACCCCGACATTCAGCAATTTATTGCTCACCTGGTCGAACACCTGGATGTGGTCCAACACATCTCCACCTTTTGACATCCGAAGGATGAAGAGGCGCTTCTTTAACATCAATTTGTTGCACATATTCTTCCCCATGTAGAGGCCTTGCAACTTCGACCAAAGTCCCTTCGGGGTCTTCTCCTCCAGCACTGAATAAAGGACGGAATCCGCCAGACATACCCTGATCATTGAACATGCCTTTTTCTCCAACGACATCCACTGCTTATCTGTCATCCCATCCAGCCTTTCCTCCAAAGCCAGATCTAAACCCAGTTGCACAAGAAGATCCTCTACCCGGACTTTCCACATGGAGAAACTTCCCTTCCCATCAAACTTCTCAAACTCTAATTTTATGCTACTACCCATGGCCAGATCTCAACCAAAAAATAGCACAAAATATTTCAGAAAATAGAGAGTACCTGATGAGGCCCTGCTGATATTTTTTTTAGCCCTTGAAGATATGCAAACAACTTCTTCTTGTTCCTGAACCAAGCGATCTCCAAACAACTACTTCTTGTTTTTGATTTCTGAACCAGGCTCTGATACCACTTGTTGGGGGTTTAGTCCCTGATGAACAGTAGTGGGATCAACCTTGCTAGAGAAGCATCCTAGGCTTTTACCCTTTTGTTATCAATGATTATAGGTTTGTAGTCTCTTGATCCAATATTTAAGATTGGTGTAGCGGTAAAGCCTTGGCTCTTGAACTTCTTGATCAGCCCCCTTTATTCTAGGATTATTTTAATCCCTTTTCTATTCATTGCTGGAATATCCCCAATCTCCTCCTCCATGCTTTGACCAAGAGGTCACGCTTTGAGCGAGCGCCCTCTTTTCCGTGAAAAGGTTTCACGCTCTCTTGAAAGAACCCAGGAAGCCTCCCTCTTTTCTTCATGTTGACCTCCCCACAAGATCAACCACCCCCAAGCCACTTCACGTACCCACTCTCCTGGGAGCAAACTCTAAATCCCTCCACGGCTTCTATTCATGCATCCACAGAAGCAACCATGAATTTTGCAGTGTGCTGAGGATCTTCACGTCATACGTCCATGTCACACGGCCTGAGATGAAGATGAGGAAAAGGGAGAGTACAGAGAGGAGATGATAGATAAGAAAATATAGCTGCCACCCTGTGATGAGAAAAAAATTTCTGGAAGAAAAGAATCTGTTCTATATTCCATCAAACCCTAGAAACTAGAGTTTAAATATATTCACGAAGTGGGCCAGGCCCAGACTAAACAAAAAACTCCCATGGACTAACCAAATGAGATTAAACTAATCCCCAAGCCCGTGTACATCCGTGACTTGATTTAATCTCAATCCTTAGACTAAAACCTAGCCCAATACAAGTTAGCCCCCTAGGCCTTGATAGCACCACACCAGGCCCAACATGTATGCCACACATCTTTATATAATTTGAAGTCACGATTTGCACATAATACATTCTTGTATGTTACTTCTCATCTCATGATCCATTTATATAGTCTCTGATGGAACCAGTTGACCCCATGGAGAATAAAAAAAATTTGGACGGCCCCAAAGGCCGACAGCTCCAAGACCGGCACCCCCAAGGCCGGCACCTCGAAGACCGTCGGCCTCGAAGGCCGACAGCTCCAAGACCGGCACCTCCAAGGCCAGCACCTCCAAGGCCGGCACCTCGAAGACCGTCGGCCCCGAAGACTAGCACCTCCAAGGCCGGCACCTCCAAGACCGGCACCTCCAAGGCCGGCACCTCGAAGACCGTCGGCCCCGAAGGCCGACACCTCCAAGACCGGCACCTCCAAGGCCGGCACCTCGAAGACCGTCGGCCCCGAAGGCCGACACCTCCAAGACCAGCACCTCCAAGGCCGGCACCTCCAAGACCGGCACCTCCAAGGCCAACACCTCCAAGACCGTCGGCCCCGAAGGCCGACACCTCCAAGACCGGCACCTCCAAGGCCGGCACCTCCAAGACCGACACCCCCAAGGCCGGCACCTCGAAGACCGTCGGCCCCGAAGGCCGACACCTCCAAGACCGGCACCTCCAAGTCCGACACCTCCAAGACCAGCACCTCCAAGACCGGCACCTCCAAGGCCGGCACCTCGAAGACCGTTGGCCTCGAAGGCCGACACCTCCAAGACCGGCACCCCAAGGCCGGTACCTCGAAGACCGTCGGCCCCGAAGGCCGACACCTCCAAGACTAGCACCTCCAAGGCCGGTACCCCCAAGGCCGGCACCTCGAAGACCGTCGGCCCCAAGGCCGACAGCTCCATGGCCGGCAGCTCCGAGGCCGATAGCTCCAAGGCCGATAGCTCCAAGGCCGATCGGGTCAAAGAACGCGCAGCCAATTCCTTGGCCATTGGGCTTGACATGGCTTACCCCGAATTCTATGTCGGCCAGGGGCCATCCCGACATCGGCGTCGGCCGCGGCCCATCTCGACATCCATGTTGGCTAGGGCCCATCCCGACCTCGATGTCGGTCACGGCCCATCCCGATCTCGGCGTCGACCACGACCCATCTCGACATTCGTGTCGGCTATGGCCCATCCCGACCTCGGCATCGGCCATGGCCCATCTCGACATCCGTGTTGGCTAGGGCCCATCCTGACCTCGATGTCAGTCACGGCCCATCCCGACCTCGGCGTCGGCCACGGCCATCCCGACATCCGTGTCGGCCACGGGCCATCTCGACCTCGACGTCGGCCGCAGCCCATCTCGACATCCATGTCGGCCAAGGCCCATCCCGACCTCGATATCGGTCACGGCCCAATCCGACCTCGGAGTCGGCCACGGCCCATCTCGACATCCGTGTCGACCACGGCCCCACCTTGGACTCGGAGGCGGTCGTGGCCATTCTAACCGTTGGTTACGATGTTGACGTCGGCTTCGGTGTCAGCACCGACGTCGGTCTCGGCGTCGGCCTCGGCAGCAGAGGCCGACAAGCATCCGCTTGCTGCAAGGAATTCCACGTGGCTTTACTAGGATCACGGGCAGTCACCAAATATTATAAACCAGCAATTACTAAGGTCACAGACGGTTTCCAAAAAATTAAGAGGCATACTTATGACATACGTTTAGCAGTTAGTATGCCCACCTACGAAGAACGGAAGATACTACTCGGCTGTTACCAGTGAAGGGTAAGAGGGACCCCCGAATAGGTATATAAAGACCCCAATCCCCCAACGAGGAAGGAGGGGGGGAAGAAACTCAATCTCTACTTTTTCATTAAAAAATTCCTGTTCTCCAGATCGCTGACTTGAGCGTCGGAGGGTCCCCACCGGAACCACCGGTCCAGGACTTTTCTTGCAGGTTTCCGACTGAAGGAGGCGGTCCCTATCATTCCTCTGAAGGCCAACGAAGCGTTTCTGTCGCTTGACGCTCCTCAAAGTGATTTGACGGCAACAGATTGGCGCGCCAGGAAAGGGGGCGGTAGTTCTCCTTAGACAGACTCCGATTCTGCGAAAGAGACGATGGTGACCACACAAGCGCAGGAGGCTTCCGCCAGCCAAGCCGCGGAGCGCATTCGCGGGCTGATCAAACGGAGGCCAACCTCCGTGTTCTGCCCCCTGCCCAGAGGGCCAGCCTGACCGGCTGGAGGTTCTATCTCACCAAGCTCAGAACCTAGCGGCGATGGTACGGGGATTGCAGGAACGCTACTTTGCAGCCGCACCTCAGCTCCCTCCGCCCAGCGAACGGGTGCGGGGAACAGTTCTATCCCATCAGGGCGGGACCCCGCCCGAGGCCTCCCATCACTTGCTTTCGGGAGACCGTCGTCAAGATGCCTCAAAGCGACGACGGTCTCTCTCCCGCTCGCCTTCGGGACCTCATCGCCGAGGAGCCTCAAAACAGCGACGGTCCCTTTCCCATCGCTCGCCTCCTGAGCCCCATCCCCGAGAGGCCTCAGGGCGATGGCGGTCCCCTTCCCATCATTCTGGTCACTCCTATCGACGCTAAGATGGATCCAGATGGGCGCGTTCCTTACCTCGGCGGCCTGCCCCAGCTTAATCTTCTGGTTCTTCTACAGACGACGCCCAGCGGAAGACTATCCGACAGCTCAACGAGTATCACCGACGGTTGAAGGAGCTTAGCCGCCGGGTCACCAATCCTCATGGAGCAGACTACGACCATCGCCCCCCGCTTTCCCGGTGGATCATGGAGGAACCGGTCCCGCCCCATTTCTGTCTCCCACAACTGGATCCATGCGACGGCACGGCAGACCCATTGGACCACTTGGAGAGCTACAAGGTCTTTATGCGGGTCCAAGGAGTGACGGACTCCCTTCTATGTGTCGCCTTTCCGGCCACCCTCCGAAAGGCGGCACGTGCATGGTATTTCCGTCTGCCACCGCGTAGCATCGATTCATTCCGTCATCTCGAACGAGCTTTCCTGGCCCACTTTAATGCGAGCCGAAAGATCCCACGAGTGGCGGATAGTCTATTTGCTGTCCAGCAGAGGAACGGCGAGACCCTAAAAGACTTTGTTGCCCGGTTCAAGGACGCAGCGCTGGAGGTTCGCCTATTCTCTAGACAAGAAGCCCCCGAGCTCTTATGCCGAACTTTTAAGCCATGCATAAAAGTACATCCGTGCAGACGAGGAAGATTCCTCCAGGAGGGAGGTTGATAAGAATCCTAACAAGAAACCAATGCCCACCGAGCAGGCCGGAGCGCAACCTCAGAAGACTGAGCCCCCTCACCGTCCAGACCGCCGGCCGCAGATGCTTGTTCCTAAGGAGCAATTCACTCCCCTCATGGCTCCGATATCCCACATCCTGCTGGAAATTGAGGAAGAACCTTACTTCAAGCGTCCGCTCCCCCTGAGGTCGGGGACCCCCCGCAATAAAGAGCTCTACTGTCGGTATCACCGAGATTATGGTCACGGCACCAAAGACTGCCGCCACCTGAAGAGGGCCATTGAAGAGCTTGTCCAGCAGGGTCACTTGGGCAAGTTTGTCCGAAGGGGAAACCCTCCTATTCCGGGCCCAGCGGTGCCTTCTACACTCCAGGCCGGTGCAGACAACGCCCCTACGGAGAGGACCATAGCCATGATTTCCTGGGGGGCAGGCGGCAGTTCAAAGAGACAGCGGGAGGGAGTAGACCCCGTAATTCCTTTCTTTGGAAAGGACTTAGATGGAGTAGTCAACAAAAACGAAAGTTCCTGGTGATAGCAGTTGATCATTTTACCAAATGGATTGAGGCTGAGGCCCTCGCCAAAATCACGGAAAGCAAAGTAAGATCCTTCTTCTAGAAGTCGGTTGTGTGCCAATTTGGACTGCCGCACACCCTTGTCACTGATAATGGCCGACAGTTTGACAACACGGCCTTCCAGGAATTCTGCAGCGGCCTGGGCATTCATCAGCGGTTCACCTTTGTGGGGCACCCCCAGACCAATGGCGCAGCCGAGGTGACCAATCGCACTATCCTCCAAGGACTTAGAGCCCGCCTAGATGGCTGCAAGGGGCGCTGGGTAGAAGAGCTCCCTAGCGTATTATGAGCATACCACACGACACCACGAGCCCCCATAAGGGAAACTCCTTTCAGCCTGGACTTTGGGACCGAGGCAGTCATTCCAGTGGAGATAGGTGTCCCCAGTCCCCGGACAGAGCTATACCACGAAGAGAACAACCCAAATCAACTACGGACCGATTTAGATTTAGTGGAAGAGTTGCGGGACCAAGCACAACTTCGCATGGCGGCCTTCCTCCAACGAGCGGCCAGATACTACAACGCTCGAGTATGGCCCAAGACATTCCGTCCGGGAGACCTTGTTCTGAGACGAGCTGAAGTGTCAAAGCCGATGGAAGGAGGCAAGCTGGCACCGAGATAGGAAGGACCGTACCGCGTCAAAAAAGTTCTTCACCACAGGGCATACAGAGTTGAAGAACTAGACGAAAAATCGCTCCCACACACTTGGAACGCCGACAACTTATGCCGGTATTATCAGTAATATGCTACTTTCATTAATTTGAACCCGCTTGACAGATAGCTGTTCAAAGTCTTTTCATTGCTTCCTCGAATGGTCGCTCTGTTCAACAAAGACCGGCCTCCACGTCGGCACCGAAGACCAACCTCCACATCGGCACAGAAGACCGGCCTCCACGTCGGCACCAAGACCGGCCTCCACGTCGGCACAGAAGACCGACCTCCTCGTCGGCACCGAAGACCGGCCTCCATGTCGGCACAGAAGACTGACCTCCATGTCGGCACCAAAGACCGGCTTCCACGCCGGCACCGAAGACCGACCCCCGCGTCATCACCAAAAAGCCCTGGCCAGCCAGGCATAAAGACCGGCCTCTACGTCGGCACAGAAGACCGGCCTCCGCGCTGGCACCAAAGACCGGCCTTCGCGTCGGCAACAAAGACCGACTCCATGTCGGCAACAAAGACTGACTCCGCATCGGCAACAAAGACCGACTCCGCATCGGCACCAAAGATCGGCCTCCGCGTCGGCAACAAAGATCGACTCCGCGTCGGCAATAAAGACCGGCTCTGCGTCGGCAACAAAGACCGGCTCCGCGTCGGCAACAAAGACCGGCTCCGCGTCGGCAACAAAGACCAGCCTCCGCATCGGCAACAAAGACCGACTCCGCGTCGGCAATAAAGACCGATTCCGCGTTGGCACTAAAGACCCGCGAAGGCAAACAGCTGCAAAAAGCTAAGTATACTACACTGAGAAATAAGTTTCTTTTCATTAGTATCTGGATGCGTTACAGGAAAACCGCCAAAGACCGACTCCACGTCGGTACCAAAGACCGACTCCGCGTTGGCACTAAAGACCGACTCCGCGTCAGCACCTCAAGACCAGCTCCGTGTCGGCACCCTCAAGCTCAAGACCTGTGGATTCCAATCAACAGAGTTTCCTGGGGGGCAAATCAACCCTGCAGAAGGAGACCAATTTCTTTAAAGAAAAAGGCACCTGAGCCTGGCCCAAGCACCCTCTGGTCACCCTCCGGGGTTCGAAAGGTTCTCGACGGCCTCAACTTTGCCTCAACGGCTAACTGACGAGCATCCCCCAAAAAGTTAGCGTACGCTGCTTCCAGTGGCGGGCGTGAGGTAATCAATTTGCCTCCAAAAAATTTCTTGAAGTTCTACACTCCTTTCGCTTAGCTGATGCAGGGCACGCAAGCTCAAGGAGTGTGGGGGCATTTGATGGAGCCAGTTGACCCCATGGAGAATAAAAAAAAAAATTTGGATGGCCCCAAAGGCCGACAGCTCCAAGACCGGCACCCCCGAGGCCGGCACCTCGAAGACCATCAGCCCCGAAGGCCGACACCTCCAAGATCGGCACCTCCAAGGCCGGCACCTCCAAGACCGGCACCCCCAAGCCGGCACCTCGAAGACCGTCGGCCCCGAAGGCCAACAGCTCCAAGACCGACACCTCCAAGGCCGGCACCTCCAAGACTGGCACCCCCAAGGTCAGCACCCCCAAGGCTGGCACCTCGAAGACCGTCGGCCCCGAAGACCGGCACCTCCAAGACCGGCACCTCCAAGGCCAGCACCTTGAAGACCGTCGGCCCCGAAGGCCGACACCTCCAAGATCGGCACCTCCAAGGCCAGCACCTCCAAGACCGGTACCTCCAAGGCCGGCACCTCGAAAACCGTCGGCTCCGAAGGCCGACACCTCCCAGACCGGCACTCCAAGACCGGCACCCCCAAGGCCGGCACCTCCAAGATCGTCGGCCCCGAAGGTCGACACCTCCAAGGCCGACACCTCCAAGACCGGCACCTCTAAGGCTGGCACCTCCAAGGCCGGCACCTCGAAGACCGTCGGCCCCGAAGGCCGACACCTCCAAGACCGGCACCCCAAAGGCCGGCACCTCGAAGACCATCGGCTCCGAAGGCCGACACCTCCAAGACTGGCACCTCCAAGGCCGGCACCTCCAAGATCGGCACCTTCAAGGCCGGCACCTCGAAGACCGTCGGCCCCGAAGGCCGACACCTCCAAGACCGACACCTCCAAGGCCGGCACCTCCAGGACCGGCACCCCCAAGGCCGGCACCTCGAAGACCGTCGGCCCCAAGGCCGACAGCTCCATGGCCGGTAGCTCCGAAGCTGACAGCTCCAAGGCCGACAGCTCCAAGGAAGATCGGGTCAAAGAACGCGCAGCCAATTCCTTGGCCATTGGGCTTGACATGGCTTACCCCGAATTCTGTGTCGGCCAGGGGCCATCCCGACATCAGCATTGACCGCAGCCCATCTCGACATCCGTGTCGACTAGGGCCCATCCCGACCTTGATGTCGGTCACAGCCCATCCCGATCTCAGCGTCGGCCACGGCCCATCTCGACATTCGTGTCGTCTATGGCCCATCCCGACCTCGATGTCGGTCACGGCCCATCCTGACCTCGGCGTCAGCCACGGCCATCCCGACATCCGTGTCGGCCACGGGCCATCTCGACCTCGGTATCGGCCGTAGCCCATCTCGACATCCATGTCGGCCAAGGCCCATCCCGACCTCGATGTCGGTCATGGCCCAATCCGACCTCAGAGTCGGCCACGGCCCATCTCGACATCCATGTCGGCCACAGCCCACCTCGGACTCGAAGGCGGCCGCGGCCAGTCTAAGCGTTGGTTACGATGTTGACATCGGCTTCGGTATCAGCACCAGCGTCGGTCTCGGCGTCGGCCTCGGCAGCAGAGGCCGACAAGCGTCCGCTTGCTGCAAGGAATTCCATGTGGCTTTACCAGGATCACGGGCGGTCACCAAATATTATGAACCGGCAATTACTAAGGTCACGGACGGTTTCCAAAAAATTAAGAGGCGTACTTATGACATACGTTTAGCAGTTAGTACGCCCACCTACGAAGAACGGAAGATACTACTCGGCTGTTACCAGTGAAGGGTAAGAGGGACCCCCAAACAGGTATATAAAGACCCCAATCCCCCAACGAGGAAGGAGGGGGGGGAAGAAACTCAATCTCTACTTTTTTATTAAAAAATTTCTGTTCTCCAGATCGCTGACTTGAGCATCGGAGGGTCCCCGCCGGAACCACCGGTCCGGGACTTTTCTTGCAGGTTTCCGGCTGAAGGAGGCGGTCCCTATCATTCCTCTGAAGGCCAGCGAAGTGTTTCTGTCGCTTGACGCTCCTTAAAAGTGATTTGGCGGCAACAATATCTATATACAATCATTTAATCTCTAGATATCCCTGTTACTCACATTTTGTGCCTCTTTTAGGTAGATAAGATGTTTGAGATTTAAGATTAATGATGACAATAACTGGGAAATGTTATTATCTCAAAAGAAAAGAATATATTTGCATTTAATTTCCTAACAATATGTGTTTTTTTAATTATTCAAGGAATATATGGAGAATGGGACTTTAGTGCGAGCACGTGTGCCCCTTCCACTTGCAAGGTCACTCATAGCAATGAGGCAACATGTGGCTTCAGGTTGCTAGGGTTGTTCTTCCCCTAATAATTTGTCAGTTTTGTTGATGGTGTCCTTCTGTTTGTGAATGGCAACAATGACTGATTTTTTTTGTAGGAATGTAGGCGTAGATATAGTATAAGACCTTGATCTTGTTCTAACATTGTATATAAAACTAAATGCATCTTAATTGATGGCATGAAATTTTATTAAGATTTTGAATCAAGAAATTGCCTCATGCAGTTTTGAAATGTATAATTGTCTCTCATGTGCATTAACCATGCATGTGTTTGTATTTAGGGGTGTGAAATGTTTAAGCAAGAGTAACATATGTTTTCATTGGCTATGACCATAGGATCTGCTACACGCCTATGATGTAAATGGCCTGAGCCAGTGAAACATGATACATCTTGCAGTTGCGGTATAACATGTGTACTTTTTTGTCTCCCAATAAGACATTATTTGGGAAATCTTACACAGCTTGAATGGATTAAAGTATATCCACCTGATGCATGGTCATATCTTTCATTTGCTTTATCCTTTCATTGTAAGAACTTTCATTGTCTGATAATTGCCAGAAAAACTTCATCTATTGTTTCACCATGCTCTATGATGCACCATTCCTGCTTCATTTTTACAAAGAGAACGGTCTAGCATTCTTTCTTTCCTGCTAGTGTTAGAGCGGTTGTTAGTTTGGACAGCAAGAGGCTAGTTCTGGACAAAGTGAAATGAAAGCGATGATCCTCATGTATGATTAATATCACCTCAAGATCCTGGTTGGCAAGCAGGACTACCACACACATTCTGACAGAACCTCAGTTCACAATCTGCAAATATGTATTATGAAATGAAGTAGCTTCCACTGTCTAGCTTTCAGAATGATAATGATCTGCTGAGTTTCATTAGGACTTTTCTTGTCATGTCCCTTTGCCTTTACCAGCAGCGTTTGCCAATTATAGTTTAATTGGCATTCCTCCCTTTTCAGCAAAAAAAAAAAGAGGGATCATCTACAAGTTCTAAAATGTCTATAAGAAATATTTGAACAAGATCTTAAATGCCCTTGGAAAATTGTAGTGCTACTTGAACATGAAAAACTAGGTTACATCCATTTCGATAATGTTTTTAAGATAATATTAGTACTTCTCTAAGATAGAAATAGATTAAATTGCAAAATGCTGTCACCACAATTTGTGATTGACTATTTCCGCGTATCCTTGTATCCTTAAAGAAGAATTCAACTTGTGAAATGTGAAATTTTTGTTTTCCGAAAGTTGTGGGGGGGTCATTCAAGGATCCTAGAATTATAATAGGAGAAATTTTTTTATGTTTGAAATTTTTTATAGCCTCATTCTACATCCAATAATGGCGGAGCAAAATTTTCTTGATAAGTGCAATCCATGGTGGCAACGGACTTTTTCATCTCCTTCAACCATTTGATAGTTTCAAAATGATACAAGTTTCAAAATGAAAATTAATTTTTTTTAGCATCATAAATTTGGATGGGTCTTTCTAGATTTCTTTGATGAAGAAATGCTGAATATCATCTACAAGGTCTAAAATATCTATAAAAAATATTTCATGTAACCTCATCTGCATTGCACCCAAAATGAGGCCTATACCACTCGATAATGTCCATGGAAGGAATGCAGTGCCCATATGTGAAAATGTAGTGCCCCTGAGGAAATGCTCTTCATCAGGGTAGGGCATCTGATGAACACAGAACCACATATAATAGAAGGAGAGAACCAATGATAGACAAGCATAAGAAGAAGCATGAAGTAGAACCGATTCAAATACATCAAAGGAAAGAATTATTCACCACCACCACTACACTGCATGACTATCACACGATAAAATAGAACAACAACTATCACACTACATGATTAGCACACGGTAAAACAGAACAACTAAAGAACATTGATGATGAAACTTGCTCACATAATTACTTTCGGGGCCAAAAGTATGAGAGCACAGCGAAAATCGCTTGGATAAGAGTTAACAGGAAGGTCAAAGCCGCTACTACCACTACAATAGTTGACCACGGACTACTGAAATATTAAGGCGGAGATCCGCACGCCACCTGTGCAATTTCAAACCCATGTACGCGGTCACTTCCTTGGAATACGCCATCAAGGTAGTTTCTGTCCCTTGGATAACCAACATCATTGCATAAGCGACTGAAAAAATGAACGGCATCCTTGTCACCGGTCATCCTGAAGGTGAGAATTCCATTCAGATGCAGCAACCTCAAGTCATTCTGGTGTCGACCAGGCAATTCATGAAGGTAGCATAAGCAGTTACAACGAAACCATTGTCACGGTAAGGGTAAGACTGTTCAAAGGCAATAAGATTTCGAAACAAGCTTTCGCTGAAATCATGCACCTCTAGATGGGGGATTTCCATCTCTCCACTGCTGAAGCTAAACTTTATGTCCAAGAAGCTGTTTGCATCCTTCTTCTTCTTAAACTTGACTCCAGCTGCTTGGAGCTCTGTCGCACTAGGGATCCACTGCCGATCGAAATCAATTGTCGTACTAGGGCTCCACTGCCGGTCGATTTCAATTGTCGTACTAGGGGCTCGACTGTGATTCTCGCTTCGAGAATTTGGTCAAATGTGGACATGAAATGATAGACTGGTAGATCAGATGTAGCAAATGATGAACATTAATGTCGGCCGGCAGAGCAGAGATGAATGCCGGTGGTTGTTCATTTTTCGAAGGATCAAGACCTTTGAAGTACCAGAATGCGCATTCCATGAGATTGATACCGTCGTCATCGCTGGTCTTAAGTATCTGATATAATTCCTGGATGACAAAGAATGGAATCTGGTTCTCAAGCAACAGCAGATCATACTTCACCAGCTCCCAGATCCACAATCTGCCAATGACTTGCCTACAATCATCCTCATCGGTTTCTTCTTCCTTTGAAGTTTTGTCTCTATGCTTAAGCAGGAGATTAAGGATGAAGCAGCCATCCCGCACTAGCATCCGCGCTAACCTCTCGCTTGTCAACCTAGGAAAGCCCTCCGAATAACTCCTCCTAACTTGTCCTTCGAGTTCTTTCATCCTCATCAGGCATTTGTCAAAGAAATCTTCTTCTGATCTTGCATGGACTTGAGGTCTTGGTCTTCCCTGAAAGAGTAGTAGCAGGGGCCGATGCCGACGGCTTTTGGCTCGTAGGCATGCTTATGGGCAACTCCTATATTTGATGAGAGGATTTCAGGCGGCACTTTGAAGATGGTAGGTAGCCCGTCTCGAGTAGGGTCTATCGTTTTCTCGAACCTCCCCAAAGGGGATCCTTCGGCTGCCGTTATTACGTACAAATGATTTGGCATTTCTAGTATTTGTCTCTCCAACTCCTCATTGCGGTCGTTCTCCATCGAGCTTCACCCAGGAAAGGTATTTACTGTGAATCGCGTTGAAATAAAATTTGCTCTTTGTTACAAATTTTTTATTGATCATAAAAAATCTTGCCACTAAAAAAAATATATTATCTTTTACAAATTTTTTATTTTCAAGTAAAAGGAAATTAGAAATAAGTTCAAATAAAAGAACTTATGATGATAATACTGCTAGTAGTAGTCATCAGGAAGAATATCCTGAAGATGAACCCAGACGCAGTAAGAGACCAAGAGTTGCAAAGTCTTTTGGTCCTGATTATGTAACTTATATGTTACAAGATGAACCTCAGACATTCAAGAGGCAATGTCTAATCCAGAAGCACCCTTTTGGAAAGAAGCTGTCAATAATGAAATTGAGTCCATCATGCATAATCATACCTGGGAGTTGGTAGACTACCATCTGGTATGAAACCTTTAGGGTGCAAGTGGATTTTAAGAAAAAGCTAAAAGCTGATGGATCAATTGACAAGTATAAAGCCAGATTAGTGGCTAAGGGCTTCAAACAAAAAGAAGGTATAGACTTCTTTGATACCTATTCACCAGTAAGTAGAATAACATCTATAAGAATGTTAATCGCTTTTGCAGCCATTAACAATCTTGAAATTCATCAAATGGATGTTAAAACTGCTTTTCTGAATGGTGAATTAGATGAAGAAATATACATGGAACAACCTGAGGGATTTATTGTTCCAGGACAAGAAAAGAAGGTGTGTAGACTTGTTAAATCCTTATATGGATTAAAGCAAGCACCTAAGCAATGGCATATAAAATTTGATAATGTAATGTTATCAAATGGATTCAAAATAAATGAATGTGACAAATGCATATATGCCAAAACCCTATTGAAGGGTATGTGATAATCTGCTTATATGTAGATGACCTGTTAATCATTGGTAGTAATACTGAAATGATTAAACACAAAGAAAATGTTGATCAAACATTTTGATATGAAAAATATGGGTGTTGCAGATGTTATACTAGGGATTCGAATCACTAGAACATCTGAAGAAATAATATTATCTCAATCTCATTATATTGAGAAAATATTAAATAAGTATAAAAAGTATGATACTAGCCCGGTGAAAACACCTGTAGATGTTAATCTACATTTGGCTAAGTATACTGGAGAACCCATATCTCAATTGGAATACTCACGTATAATTGGCAGTTTAATGTATGTCATGAATTGCACTCGTCCTGACATAGCATATGCTGTCAATAAGTTGAGTAGATTTACAAGTAATCCAGGTCCAAATCATTGGACAGCTCTAATAAGGGTATTAAGATATCTGCGATATACCCTAAGTTATGGATTACATTATTCAAGATATCCAGCTGTACTAGAAGGATACAGTGATGCAAATTGGATATCTAACACAGAAGATACAAAATCCACAAGTGGATATGTATTCACCTTAGGAGGAGGTGCTGTGTCATGGAAATCTTCTAAGCAAACATGTATAGCTCGATCCACTATGGAATCTGAGTTTATTGCCTTAGAAAAGGCAGCTGAAGAAGCAGAATGGCTTCGAAACCTTTTAGAAGATATTCCATGTTGGCCAAAGCCTGTGTCTGCAATATGCATACATTGTGATAGTCAATCGGCAATATGCAGAGCACAGAATAAGATGTATAATGGTAAGTCTAGACATATACGTCGCAGACATAATACCATTAAGCAGTTACTTGAAATTGGTGTAATTTCTATTGACTATGTTCAGTCAAAGAAAAACCTAGCGGATCCATTAACAAAGGGGTTACCAAGAGATCAAGTAAACTGTTTATCGAGGGGAATGGGTTTAAAACCTATAACTGAAAAATCTTCATAGTGGATACCCAACCTAGCTGACTGGAGATCCCAAGATCTAGGTTCAAAAGGGACAACTAAATTATGAAGAGACTTGATAGCACTAAGGATGTACAATCCTACTCATTCCTATGATAATTGGTGCTACCTGCTAAAGGTACTAGGATAAGCATTGCTTTTAATGATTCTTATGACATGAACATCATGTGGGGTATAGCAGGATACTCTTAATAAGAATCACCTATGTGAGTGTGAACTGGGCCAATTCTATGAGAATTTTAAGGTTTAATTCTCTGAAGCACTCATGAGACCAGGAGTTGTTCGGGGCCAAAATGAACACAACCATGAGAACCAAAAGAATGCTCGGGAAGAAGTTGCGTGATTGTTATTGTCTTAGTTTACACAAAACGCTGAAAGGTTCAAGACATCATGTTCACCTTTTAGCAAGTAAACTCGATAACAACTCACTAAGGAAGGTTCAAAGCCACAAGCTACCTATCCCGATACAACTTCATCCCATTATACTCTCTTTAGTGTATCTGCATATTCATTTGCATTAAAATCCTTTTATGTGGGGGTTTGCCTTTGCTGATCTTTGATGATCTTTGATCTAAGTCCAATTTTCATTCATGTGGGGGATTGTTGGGTAATGGGCCAAAATATGCCTAAATACCCTAATGGGCCTTGAAAGCCCATCACCGCCCTTAGTGTGTGAATGAGAAATTGCGGGACATTTAGTCCCACATCGGAAAGAATAAGAAAGGAAGGTTCACTTATATGGAAATGACTTCCTTGAAGCTTAGTTCCTTAGACTCACTTATATGGAAATGACTACGCATCACCCTCGCGCATGCGCATGTGCGAAGGGCGCAATGGGCGCTTTATAGGCGCACTTTGCACTTTACACGTGCGCATCATCGCGAGGAGCTTGAAGGGCTTTAAATTTTTTCTAGATCATGATGATCTGATTGTGGAGACTGATCGGATCAAGATAAGGGGTTGAGATCAATTGATTGTTGATCGATCGGATGAAGGGTCAAGATGTGGTGATCAAATCATGATCACGATCGCGATCCAACGGCCGACACCCGTCGGTTGACCAGTCAACAGGACGGTTGGTTGACCAGTCAATAGGACGATTGATGATAAGGCATCCGTCCGATCGTCGGTTGGTGATAAGGCACCCATTCGATCATCGATTGGAGATAATTCAACGGTCCGATCATGAAAAGGCATATCAAAGACATGCAACCACCTATCTGATAACGTGATCATCAGATCACGATGATGAAAAGGCTTATCAGGATAAGGATAGGCTTATCTGATCGGCTGATCTTTAGATCACAGCCATGAAATGACTTATCCGATCGCCTGATCTGAAGATCACAATGCTAAAGGGCATATCAAGGGTGATAAGCCCTTAACCCTCACATCCTTTGATTTTAGAATTTAAATTAAATTAAATTCGTAGTGTTGCTTCCAAGGGGCACCTAAAAACATATAAATATGACCCTATACCCTCTCATTTCATTCATCCCAAGCCATTCCGAATTGAGTTCAATTTGAATCAATTCTAGTCTTCTTCTCTCTTAGATATTTGCATACTTTCCTAAGGATAGTATAGCAATAGTGCATTGGAAAGAGAGTAGCATTCTTGGTTCGAAAGTTTTGGTGAATTGTAGTGCTGCTTTCATCAAACGGAGACTGTTGTATTCTGGGAGACAATCGTCACACTAACCGTAAGTACCATTGCGGGACGAAATTGTCTTAAGAACATAGAGTGAAACTCTAGCCTCAGTCTGATTCATTAGGTAGCTACCATCTGCCAACACCCACCAACAACATATCCACTTGTGATTTTGCATGGGCTTCGGACCTTGCCATACCTCCGAGAAGGAATCACTCTGATAGATCCTGCAAGTCTGAACCATCTTTTAGACAGATCTTAGGCAGCATCTCTCACTGTCTTTCATCGATATCAATATGAATCTCCTTCTACTAAAGCGACTTAGCAGCACCTTTGATATGTGGAGGAGCTTCAGCTACATATTTGCACCAAATCCCCTTCCAGAGTAAGGCTCTCTTTTTTTTTTTCGTTGATAATGTGGAAGTTTTGCTTGGGACCATGTGCTCCTAATTGCCCCTAATCTGCATCATTCCAAGGAAATTTAATCATATACATAAGATTGAGAGAATGAAATTTAATCACTACTTTTATAGCACATTGGATCCAGCTCTGTTGATCTTTATCAGATCTAGATCCAATATTGAGGATATCAAAGAAATACTTCGGAAATTGTGTGAGATATGTAGCTAGAATCCTGATAAGCTTGTCAGGATGCACTTGACATGCACATAGACTAAGATGTTGTCAAAAGCTGGCTCAACGAACAAAACAATGGTACTGTTTATGATCTACAAAAGGTTTTCCTTTTATGTGAAACATCAACATTTCAATGCAACCTCATCTACATTGCACCCGAAATAAGGCCTATACCCTCTCGATAATGTCCTTGAAAGGAATGCAATGCCCATATGTGAAAATGTAGTGCCACTGAGGAAATGCTCTTCATCAGGGCAGGGCATCTGATGAACACAGAACCACATATAATAGGAGAGAACCAATGATAGACAAGCATAAGAAGAAGCATGAAGTAGAACCGATTCAAATACATCAAAGGAAATAATTATTCACCACCACCACTACACTGCATGACTATCACACGATAAAATAGAACAACAACTATCACACTACATGATTAGCACAACTAAAGAACATTGATGATGAAACTTGCTCACATAATTACTTTCGGGGCCAAAAGTATGAGAGCACAGCAAAAATCGCTTGGATAAGAGTTAACAGGAAGGTCAAAGCCGCTACTACCACTACAATAGTTGACCACGGACTACTGAAATATTTAAGGCGGAGATCCGCACGCCACCTATGCAATTTCAAACCCATGTACGCGGTCACTTCCTGGAATACGCCATCAAGGTAGTTTCTGTCCCTTGGATAACCAACATCATTGCATAAGCGACTGAAAAAATGAACGGCATCTTTGTCACCGGTCATCCTGAAGGTGAGAATTCCATTCAGATGCAGCAACCTCAAGTCGTTTTGGGTGTCGACCAGGCAATTCATGAAGGTAGCATAAGCAGTTACAACGAAACCATTGTCACGGTAAGGGTAAGACTGTTCAAAGGCAATAAGATTTCGAAACAAGCTTTCGCTGAAATCATGCACCTCTAGATGGGGGATTTCCATCTCTCCACTGCTGAAGCTGAACTTTATGTCCAAGAAGCTGCTTGCATCCTTCCTCTTCTTAAACTTGACTCCAGCTGCTTGGAGCTCTGTCGCACTAGGGATCCACTGCCGATCGAAATCAATTGTCGTACTAGGGCTCCACTGCCGGTCGATTTCAATTGTCGTACTAGGGCTCGACTGTGATTCTCGCTTCGAGAATTTGGTCAAATGTGGACATGAAATGATAGACTGGTAGATCAGATGTAGCAAATGATGAACATTAATGTCGGCCGGCAGAGCAGAGATGAATGCCGGTGGTTGTTCATTTTTCGAAGGATCAAGACCTTTGAAGTACCAGAATGCGCATTCCATGAGATTGATACTGTCGTCATCGCTGGTCTTAAGTATCTGATATAATTCCTGGATGACAAAGAATGGAATCTGGTTCTCAAGCAACAACAGATCATACTTCACCAGCTCCCAGATCCACAATCTGCCAATGACTTGCCTACAATCATCCTCATCGGTTTCTTCTTCCTTTGAAGTTTTGTCTCTATGCTTAAGCAGGAGATTAAGGATGAAGCAGCCATCCCGCACTAGCATCCGCGCTAACCTCTCGCTTGTCAACCTAGGAAAGCCCTCCGAATAACTCCTCCTAACTCGTCCTTCGAGTTCTTTCATCCTCATCAGGCATTTGTCAAAGAAATCTTCTTCTGTTCTTCCATATTTGGATGCTAATTTGTTCACACATACATGCTTGTGATCTTCCATGGACTTCAGGCCTTGGTAGCGAGAGTAGTGGTAGGGGCCGATGCCGACGGCTTTTGGCTCGTAGGCATGCTTATGGGCATCTCCTTTATTTGATGAGAGGATTTCAGGCGGCACTTTGAAGATAGTAGGTAGCCCGTCTCGAGTAGGGTCTATCGTTCTCTCGAACCTCCCCAAATGGGACCCTTCGAGATGAGAGAACCTCCCCAAACGGGACCCTTCGAAATGATCTCCCCAAATGCAACCTTGTTGGATTAGTTTCGCTACCATGTCATGATCTACGAAATGATCTCGCATTTCTAGTATTTGTCTCTCCAACTCCTCATTGCGGCCGTTCTCCATCGAGCTTCACCCAGGAAAGGTATTTATTGTGAATCGCGTTGAAATTAAATTTGCTCTTTGTTACAAATTTTTATTGATCAAAAAAATCTTGCCACTAAAAAATATATTATCTTTTACAAATAATCTTGACTTATCATTAAATTCAAATTATTATTTATTTTTAAGATAATAAAATTAAAAAACAAGACAAATTAATTTATTCGAGTTATTCTTGTCACAAAGAGTATATTTTGTAACAACATTATTTTCCTATTAACTAATTTTAATACTTCAATTATTATAGTGACAATAAAAAATAGTTTTTAAGAAAATTAACATAATCCATGGTGACTTCTAAGGAAGGGTCGATTTTTTTTTTAAATTTTATTTTTTATGATAACATTTTTTGTAACTAACTTTTTTAGTAACGATATAAATTATCACATAAATTGTTTAATATTTGTTACTAATTCACAAAAATTTATTAGTTTTTATTGTCGCATAATTTTTTATTTGTTACAATAAATTCTTATCACAAAAGTTTTATAATCTATAACAACTTAATCTTGCCGCATAAGTTTTGTTTTATGATTTGTTACAAGTTATTATAACCATATGGATATGATTTGTTAATAAAGTTTTTTTAGATAAAATATGGATAACCTTTTTATGCCACCGTTTGAATTGAATGTGAAATTTATTTATTTATTTTTGCATTTTGCAGGATAAATTTACCTCAGCTGCGGATCTTATGGATCTATATCTTCATTGCACAGCTAAAGATATGAAATTTTAGACTTGTTTCTTTATTTTCATGGCTATGAGTTTTAATGAAATGTAAACTTTGAAAATAATAGCGTAATGATTGTTAATATATTTTATCTAAGATGTAATGTATCTTGATTTTAAAGTTCTTAGTAGAGACTCCCATTCCACCATTATATATGTATTTACACCGGAAGAAACTATTATTACTTAAAAATCAACAAAGCATGCATATTTGTATCTCATGATGCTCTGATAATCCATAATGGTGCAACACAACATATGAAATAGCTTAAAATTATGCAATAATCCATGGTACAAATATATTTAACATTTAAACCATGCATTTTTTAGTTTCCTTGCCTTTAAAAGAAATAAATTATGCTGATAAAAAATATCAATTCTAATGATAGAAATGCCTCTTACATCCAAAATAATTTTAAATTAAATTATTAAAACTAAATATTTTTTATCCACCGCCATTTATAAAATAAATATATAAGTCTTTTTTTAATTTTTAAAATTTTAAAATTAACCTTCCTAATTGTTGATAACTCTATTTTATTTATAACCTTCTAATAATAATTAATTAAAAAGACAGAACTTTACCTCTGAAGGGATGGAGGGGATGACTTGGGCTAGACTTTTCTGGGACAGGCTGCAAACAATAGAAATTAATTTAGATTATAACCACGCTATTAATGAAAATTAAGGAAGAATTACAGAAAGAAAATAGAGCTAAAAAGAATCCTAGGGAGAGGGTTTCAGAGGAAAGGGTTCAGAGAGATACTTAGAGAGATAAAGTGAGGTTAGGGAGAGGAAATGTAGACAGAAAAACTAAACTACAAATAGAAAATTCTAGAGAGAGAGAGAGAGAGAGAGAGAGAGAGAGAGATGAGGAGGGGGTTCGGCCGCGAGGCTTGGGCGGAGGCTACGAGCGAGAGCAGGGGTGGGAGGCACAGTGGCGGTCCGGCCGCGAAACGGGGTGAGAGAGAAGGAGAGAGTACCTCGGCAAGGAACAGGTGATCCGACTACCTCACAGTAGCAGAGTTTTATAGAAATCCATCCAAGACTTCTCCGCGTTAAGGAAACATGCAGGTCCACCGCCCTGGCTTGCTTCGCCCGTTAAGAAATCCATCCAAAACTTCTTCGCGTTGCCTAGATTAGTTGGTCACCATTCGCGGAAAGAGAATGCGCTCGGATTTGAGAGGCACTTGACACGCGGTATTGGCTTGACGCCGACTTGGTCACCATTGTTGGTGGTGGATCGATCGTTGCACTGAGACGCAGCACTGGCTTGACGGCAACTTGGTCAATGATTTTCGTGCGTTTCTAGAAGAGATCTGCTCGCGTAATTCAAGCAAAAGTCAAGATATAAATCAATAATGATACCAGTTTTCTACGTGGAAAAAAAAAAAAAAAAGGTGGCATCACGTCAAATGGGTGGCAAGCTATTGTTCATCTGAGTTCTTTTTTTAAACCGATGTCAAACGATATCAGTGGCGGTCCGGCCGCGAGAGGGAAACGGGGTGAGAGAGAAAATGGGGAAGAGAGAAGGAGAGAGTACCTCGGCAAGGAACAGGTGATCCGACTACCTCACAGTAGCAGAGTTTTATAGAATCCATCCAAGACTTCTCCGCGTTAAGGAAACATGCAGGTCCACCGCCCTGGCTTGCTTCGCCCGTTAAGAAATCCATCCAAGACTTCTTCGCGTTGCCTAGATTAATGACGACTGACTTTACGCCACTTTTAGTTGGCCACCCATTCGCGGAAAGATATTAGTTATTCAAGATATTGATTGTTTGGTTTAGAAAGAAGAAAATGACTCGCTTTTTCTTTCAGAATCGGTGGCTCCTTCGTCCGCAAGTTTTTTTTTTTTTTTTTTCAAATTTTTATGACTTTATTAATAATCAAGGCTCAAGCCGTGGAGTGTATATATATATAAAGGAGATTAGAGCTTAGAATAAGTTTTATCTTTTTCTCACGCAATCGTGCTTTGAAGGGACTTTATTTTCTTTCGGATTTAGTTTTATCCTCTCATTATTTTATTATTATTATTATTATTTATTTTTGTTAATTTTATTATTTGATTTAATTCGAACTGGTACAGTAAACCTAGCTCAATTTAGGGTCTCACGCAAGGTGGACCATAGCCTTTGCTATCTTAGTTAATAATTTCGTATGCCTTTTTTAGAAAAGATCTGCTTGCGTAATAATACAAACAAAAATCAAGACATAAATTAATGAGAACAGTTTTTTTTACTTAGAAAAATAAAAATACCACGTCACGTCAATCGGATGGCAGAGTTGGTAGGTTCCTCGTTGTTTCCCAGCTGTACGTTATTGACTGTAAACGCCCGGGCGGGATAGGTGTGGCATTAATTAAAAACTTTAAAAGACCAATTAAAAACTTTAAAAGACTAAAACTCCATCACAGTATTTTAAAATAAGACCGCAACGATCAATTAATCAGGAATTGATTCAATTTTATTATTAAGATTAAATTTTATATAATACGATAAAAATTAAAAAATTTATTGAATTAATTGAATTTCGAACCGATTCAATTTAATTTTTAAATTTTTTTATTTAAATTATATTATATTTTATTATTTTATATTATTAAATTAAAATTAATTATAATATTATTTAATTTGATAAAATTTATTTATTCAATCAAACCGATTCACAATTCAAATATTACTCCAATTTATTGGACGATTTAATTTTCCAAACATTGCTCATCAAACATTGGGATTTGACCACGTGTGAGATAGGGGTTGATAGGGTAACCTCTACCTAACCACAGCTCGGAAGGCATACCATGATTCGATATACACGTAGCTTTTGGCTCATCACAAGGATTCTCTCCAATTGAATGACACCTTTCGACTCCACACCCGCCTCCACCTAACCTAACAAGTATAAGGAATCTCTTCATTCATTACCTTTTTTTTTTTTTGGGTTACAAACGGACGATCAAATAATTCTAGAATGAGTCAGCCCAGAAACATCAGAAATTAAAATCTGCTGTAGAAGAATAGGACATGGGTCGCCTGGCTTCCAGTTCCAAGGACCCGCATGTTGAGCAGCAAATGACGCCACCCAGTCCGCCGCCGAATTAGCCTCACGATAAGTGTGGCGGATCTGGGCTGAATCAAGCTCCCGCATCATAGCCCAACAGTCCCTCATAATCAGATTTGAGGAACCATCTATACAACTCTCCTTTGATAGCCAAGATATGACAGTCATAGAATCCCCCTCAATCATGATCTTGGGAGCATGGAGGATCCTAACAGCAAAAGAGAGCCCTGCCCAAGCAGCACCAAGCTCCGACAGAGGAACAGTAGAGTCCAGGGATCCAAAGCCTCCCGCTGCCAATAGGTCTCCCATCGGGCCCCGAATGATGAAAGCAGATCCAACAACTCTGTCCCGGACGCTCCCATCAAAGTTAATTTTGACATACCCTAGAGGGGGTTCCCAAGAGATGAAAACCGTACGACGGTTCGCTGTCGAGACAGCAGGGGAGCCCCAGAGGCCAGAGGAGTCAAAATTAACACCATGAGAGGCACGGGCACATTCCGAAGTCAATAATCTAATCTGCCTCACAATCCTGTGAAAGGAAAACCTATCGTCGGAGAATATGATTTGATTCCTCGACAGCCATATAATAAGCAGTCACAGACCAAAGACCACGCTTGCTCATAGGACCGCTACAGATGTCCTGAAGAAAAAAAGAACGTGAGAAAGCCATAACCTCCATATCCCTAGGATAGCCCATAAGAGTCCAGATTCTTCTCGCTCTGGAGCAACAAAATATAGCATGGTCCAAAGTTTCATCCACCTGCCTGCATAGAGGACAGATCGGCTGAATAGGCAAACCCCGCTGAGAGAGAAGGAAGCAAGTAGGAAGGCAATCCCAAAGAATCTTCCAGATGAATAACTGAACCCTGGGGATAACAGGAAGCTTTCAAATCCAAGCTGCATCCTCCGTATGCTGAGACTGCGGTCTGTATATATCCATAAGATCCCGAATAGGAGCCTTGGGAAGACAAGAACGCTGCCAAATCCTGGAGTCACCAGAGGAGTCAGGTAGAAGAGGCATCGAGAGAATCCGACGAGAAAGCTCCTCCCCAAAAAACCCAGTCACCGAGGGTATGTGCCATGAGCGGGGGTTTAAGGAGATAAGATCCTTAACCCTAAGGTTAGGGGGAATATCCATGTTGATAAAGGAGGGCCACCGCATAATGGGGAGCTCAGAGATCCAGGTATCATTGACAGCATCAATAGACCAGCCATCACCAATCATCCAAGAGGTATTGTGCATAATGAGCTGACTGTGTCTACACATCTCCTTCCAGTAGGAAGAGGATCCACGGGGCGGTATAATAATCGAACCAGAAATTCAGTCACCGTATCTAGCATGCATCACAGAACTCCATAAACTATGAGGCTCCAAAAGAAAACGCGAGGCATGTTTGGCAAGAAGAGCTTCTCTTCTAACAATCAAGGATTGAATACCCAGTCCACCTTCATTAATAGGCATGCAGATCCTGTCCCAAGCAACAAGATGAATACCATGTCCCTCCTGCGAAGAAGCCCAAAGAAAATCTCTGAAACATCTCTCAATCCTTCTCAGACAAGTGATCGGCACAACGCCATTCGAAAGAAGATACACAGGAAGGGAAGAGAGGACAGAACGGATGATAGTGATCCTAGCCATCATAGATAGACTAGTCATCTGCCACCCCTCAATACGCTGGCGGACTCGTCGCTCGATTTCAGCAAAGTCAGAACATCGAGCCCGTCTACCAGTAATGGGGATCCCTAAATACTTGAAGTGATCCTACCGAGTTGTGATACCTGATAACTCCATAATGGCCTCCCTAGTAGATCTGGGGGTCTTGGGGCTGAAACAGATAGAAGACTTTAGAAAATTTACCCTCTGGCCCGATGCCTGACAATAACGCTGCAGAATAGAATGAAAAGAAGCAGCATTAACAATAGAAGCCTGCCCCAGAAGAATACAATCATCATCAAAAAGAAGATGAGAAATCCGGGGACCCTCTCTCCCAGCCATAAATGGAACAATCTGGTTCTCCTGCTGAGCAAGATGAAAGGCACGAGAAAGATCGTCAGCACCAAGAATAAATAACAAGGGGGATAATGGACATCCCTGTCTCAAACCCACAGAGGAGTGGAAAAATTCAGTAGGGCTCCCATTGATGAGCAGAGAAAAGGAAGGCCTCAGAATACATGCCATAATCCATTCAATAAAAAGATCATCAAAACCGAACTCCTGGAGGGTGCGCTTCAGGAAGGTCCAGCTCATTCTGTCATAAGCTCTCTCCATGTCCAGCTTCACCGCCATGAGACTTCTTTTCACAGGGGCTCTTTGAAGATCATGCATGAACTCCTGAGCAATGAGGACGTTGTCCGATATGGAATGCCCTTTAATAAAAGCCCCCTGCTCTATAGAAATAAGGCGGGGAATCACAATCCGAAGACGATCAACCAGGAGGCGAGCACAAACTTTATACAGAGTAGTGCAAAGGCTAATAGATCTGAAGTGTTGCGGAAGAGAGGCGTTGGTCAGCTTGGGGACCAACGTAACAAGAGTGCGGTTCCATTCCAAAGGAATTTGCTTCAGTTGGAAGACAGTTTGAATGGCCTGAATAACGTCAGGTCCAATGATGTCCCAATAGTGGCGATAAAATAGGGGAGGAAAACCATCAGGCCCAGGAGCTTGTCCGGACCAAGCTCCCAAAGGGCCTCCCGAATCTCTTCAGCAGTGACTGGTCTGCATAGCTTTTCATTATCCTGTATGGAAACCCTTCTGGAATCAGGAACCCTGACCATCGGATCCCCATCAGCAGAGGAATCAGCCCATCTGGATTGAAAGAACTGGAGAAGCATATCCCGAATAGAATGGAGATCCTCCTGACCATTCCCCTCAGTGTCAACAAGTCTCCGAATTCTGTTCACTGCCCGGCGCTTTAATGTAGCCTGATGAAAGAATCTGGTATTACGATCCCCCTCACAGATCCACTGCGCTCTAAACCTCTATTTCCAGAACATCTCCTGCTGGCGAAGCAGCGAATGGTGACGAGCAAGAAAATCTCGCAGAGAGAAAAGGTCCGAATCCAAAAGAGATCCATCCAGATCCTCCTTACCCTGAAGAGCAGTAATATCAGCTTCCACCAACTCAATCTGTCTATCCAGGTTCCCCACTTCAAGCCTATTCCATTTGGAGAGACGTCGTCTGGTCAGCATAAGACGACGTGAAAGACGGTAAATAGCATTGCCCCTGATAGGAAGATGCCAAATTTGAGTAATAATGGATCGAGCCCCCGAATGAACTGTCCAAAAGTGCTCAAATCTAAACTGTCTAGGCTGGTGCACTTCAGTCTCAGTAGAGATCAAAATAGGGCAGTGATCCGAAGCAATCCTGTGCAGGTGGGATACTGTGACCGCAGGATGCATATGAAGCCATTGAGTCGTAGCCAAAGCTCTATCTAGTCTCTCCCAAACACGAGCTGAGCCCTGACGGTTATTACACCAAGTAAACTGGGTTCCAGAATACCCCAGATCCATCAGATTAGAAGACCGAATAAAGGAATTGAATTCATTAATATCAGCTGAGGCCGAAACCCGTCTACCCCCTCGTTTTTCCTTAGCCTCAGTGATACAGTTAAAATCTCCCGCAATAATGGCAGGGAACCCTTGATCAAGGAGAGAATGAAGCTCAGCCCAAAGGATGCGTCTTTCTCTATAATCCGTACTTGCATAAACCGCCGAAAGCAGCCAGGGGTCAGAGGATCCCATAGAGATAAGAAGACCAATCTGCTGGTTGCATTGATGAAAAGCCTCAACCAAAACTGCAGAATCATGCCATATGGCCAGAATACCCCCCGATATCCCTTCAGCCTCTACCGCATACGAAGACCAAGATCGGAAAATCTGTCTCCGAAGCCGGGCCAGAGTATCTCCCGACAATCTGGTTTCCAGCAGCACACATATGTCAAACTTATATAATTGCATCAATCTATTAAAAGAGGATCGAAATGCAGGCTTTCGAGCTCCTCGAGTATTCCATATAAGAATCTTCATTAATTATTGGAGGAAACTGGGACCCCTCCCTGGTCCTCCATCATAACCATATCAGGAAGGCACTGACTGGCAGGGGTGCCCCCATCAGTCATCATAAGAGAGTCAGTCTTCGGTCCTTCCGCAGCAATAGCTAGATTGACCGAGTGCCGAGTCATAATTTCTTCATCTGAGACCACCACAGTCAAACCTACATTCATCTCAGTGCCGGGCTGACTCACCTCTTGATCAACTCCAGAAGAGCACTGCAGTAATGACGGGTTGACAGGAAAGTAACGAGCAGCCTCAATGTTCTTTGGCAAAGCGACTTTACCTTTGCCCTTCCTTTTAACATTTTTAGGGTTAATTCTCGGAGCAAGGTTCTCAACAGGTCTAGCCCTTTTCAAAGGGCCAGGAAAAGCGTCCCCGCTACCTTGCTCACTGCCACAACCCATATCCAATGTAGAAGAAGAGAAAGGATTAGAAATTGAAAGATTTGATTTGGATCCATCTTCAACTTCTCTGAACTTATTTCCTTCCTTAAGCTTAAATTTCTCAGATGCTACAGTACCGGCACGGGCTAAGGAAAGCGGCACAGTGGCGATCACAGGAGGATCCTTCATCCCATTCTGCTGCATCTCACCACCAGCATCAGCGAAGGTTGCGTCCGAGACAACCACCATCTTCGCCGACGTTGGAGCTTTCCGGCGAGCAACCTTGGTCGGCGTCTGCCATTCGTCAACACTAGAAGCCACAGATCACTGCTTTTCCTTAACCTTCTGAGCCATTGAATCAAAGCCGGGAACAGCAGGATTAGTCATAGATGAAGGATTCTTCCTCAACTCCCCCGACGAGCCAGAGACATTCCGGCGTTGACGAACAGCAGTCAACCAGGATCCGAAAACAGGGGACTCGGATTCATCAGCCCTGCTTGATCCAGCCGAAACAGAGCACGGGCCCTCCAGGTGAAGCGATCCGCAATTGGAGCAAAATCCTTCAAGAGCTTCGTAAACGAATTGCTGCCAGAAGGGATGAGTGATGCCCTGAACTCGGATGCCCAGCCGGAGAGAACGCCGGAGATCCATCCGCAAGCAAACTCTAGCAAAACTTCCTCTGCTCTTGGCCAATGTCGACGGATCAACACAATGAAATTGGCCAGCCGTCTCAGTAATCATCCTTAGGAACTCCTCCTTCCAAAATTCCATAGGAAGGTTCGGTAATCGTAGCCAGATCAGGGCAAAGTGGGTGGCATCCGCAGTCGGCACGAACTCCGGCTTCCACCTTTCCATTGCGATAATTTGCCCATTGATGATCCATGGACGATTAATCACCAAATCAGCAGCCTTCGGGTCTTCGATACGGAATATATGGCATCGATATGCCAGGCTAACAGGTTTGATTTCTCCCTGAATTCCGGCACGGCGAAACTCCCTCACATACGCTTTCGCTGGAATCCACTTCATGAACGATCTAACAATGAGAGCATGCGACTGCCAGTCCACCATCTCAGCCTTCAAATCATCAACTGGAATGCTGACCACCTCCGGGAACACTGATTCCAGTCGTGAAATTTTAGTCGGCGCCGGAGACGATGAGACCCAGAAAAACCCTGACGAGTTGGGCTTCTGGCCAGCACCACGGGCTCCCATATCACCATCAGACGCCATAGATGGTAAGGGAGCAACAAAGAGGAAATCCTCCGCAAAAGCCGCAGTCGGAGACGAAGACGATCGCCGGAGATCAGCAAAGGAAGAAGCCGAGCACGAATCGCAAAGCACACCAGTAAACAGGAACCGGAGCTCACACACGCACGAACCTCAAAGCCCTTCTTCTAACCATTTTAAAACCTTCTCATTCATTACCTTTAGTTAAAAGCTTTGGCTGTTTTGGGTTCTGGAAGCTGGAAAAAAAAAAAAAAAAAGATGGGAAGCATGGGAGCCCCCCTTTTTCAGTCGTTTGACATCGATTTTATATAATAGACATAAAGAAAACTTTTTTTTTTAAAAAATGTCACTTAAAATAATTTTTTTTATTTTATAGCAAATAAAATATCATTTGAAATGGCTCTTTTAAAAAAATGCTATTTCAAATGGTGCTTTTAGAAAGCCATTTTTTCTTCTTATATTCGTGTAAAGTCTCATTCTACACAACGAAATAGTGCTTCTTAAAAGTACCATTTAAAGTGAAGAAGCTTCACTTAAAATTATGCTGCTTAAAAGCACCATTTCAAGTGGCATTTTCAATTGCCACGATATATAGAATAAGAAAAATGCGTCAAGTTCATATGAAAGCTTAATTTGAAATCGAAGGTTAGGCCTCTACTTTATGCTTGCTCGGATGCCCATACAACGTGCAGATTATTTTGTTATTCACAAAATATATTATTATTATTATATTATTATTATGAAAATATATAATATAATATAATGATAATATTATAATGATTAATATGATAATAATTAATATGATATAATTATTATATTTAATATATAATATTATATGTATAATTATATTATTATAAATATTATATGGAATCATCTTTTTTTCATCTATAATATTTATAGGATAAGCGTATGGATCTTATTTGTGGCAATCAAACTCAAACTATTATGTATTTAAGTATGTCATGATTGATTCATAAATTTAAAAATAACTTTTTATTTATGTAACCTAAGTATAACATTTTTTATAATATGAAACAATGCGTAAATAATTTTTATAATTTTATAAGCAATATTAATGTTATTTTTTTGAATAAAGCTCTGCAATATAAGTTTTTGAATATATATATAATGTCATGATAAAACATTAAAAACAGAGGTACCTACAGTCTTTCAACTATAACCACTCACAATCATAGACACAAGACTAATTCTTCAAGATATCTTGATGATCCAAAAAGATTAAAAACCTTGATCATAGGAGTGGGATTCATCAACATTCAATTTCGTGCAAGTTTCCTCACCGTATGATATAATAATAGGGATAGAGAAATAGCACCAACGATGAGGCCCGCAAGCCACCTTTCTGTTCTATCTTTTTTCTTCTTCTTTTTTAACAATTCAACTAAGCTTATTATATATGTTTTTGAATGGAAGCGAAGGGAAACCCACCCTTTGTTGAAAGATTAATGTCACAAGATTCAAAAAATTCAAGTTAAAACTACAAGGTTCTTTCAAGACTTTTGAGTCACGTTCCAGTATCAAGAACATAGAGCAAAAGAAAGGAGAAGATAACAGGAAAACGAAGAGAAAGTTAATTACAAGTTTAAGAAAGAAGGTGATCCGTCAAAATCTCCCAGGTTAAATATAATTTCTTCTAATCTTTTTAGCACAACAACACTCCGTAGGATAGGAGCTGGTTGTTTAGATTTTTCCATCACCATGAAGGAGCCCGCTTGCTGTTTGGTGCTTGCATAATTCATCCGTATTATTGCCCTTCTCATGACGCACCTTGAGAAAGCAACGGCGTGGTCTGGTGAACTTGATAATTTTTAGGAACGTGGAAAGTCACCAGAGAGTTTTTAATTTCTGAAATTTTGAGGTAATGTGGCCATTGCATTGATCCTAATTTATGCTAAAAATATTTTCATGTTTCATTTTTGACCAAATGGAATTGCACATCCTTATCAAAACAAGCTAGCTCTTGCCGATGTTGGCCGGGATATAGACATTGGGCAAACCAAAAATTATCACCCATTAGCGTACTACCAATACGCTTCTCTTGCCATTACATCATATATATTACTGGAAAAGTAAATAAGATAAATAAGAAAAAGCCCTCTTTCTTGATCCTCTCCTATATCCTAGCCTTTGCTTTTTATTTTCTTCTTTTTTTTTCAAACAGATGAAGAAGTTAGGAACTTCCCCATCAATATATATATTACAATATAATAGTTATGTACAAGCATTTACATATAAGAAATAAGAGTAGAAAATGAAAATGATAAAAATAGATATGATTAAGTATAAAATTAGACTTGCACTTCAGAAGGTACTCTCGGCATCGGTAATAAAAGCTGCAATAATATACGAAGACTATTGGCAATTGCTAATGTTGAACATGAGGTGAATTAATATTGAAACTAGTGTAAGGCTTTGTGAAGGATAATTGGATAAAGCGGGAAGATGACCATCTTTTAAGGGAGATTTTTAAGTTTCTTTTCAACTAGCTTTATTGGTAAATCATATATAAGGGTTTTAACCTCATGCTTGTTTGAAGCAAATTTTGATGTATCCTTTTCCTACAGCTTTACCACAGATTTTGAAAGGTAGAAAGTCATCCTTTTAAATTCAGTAATTCTTTAATTGAAAGCCATACTCTTTTTAGAAAGGAGGCATCTTAAAATAAGTAATTAATAATTTTAGAAAAAGTTCTATAAAAGAAGCATTTAGTACTTACTGACTAACCTTTACAAGTATCTTCTTGGTGCGTAATCTTTTCCTCAAAGCTAGCTATAGAAAGTCCTTGATTTTTAATTGTACAGCTAATTTCTATATAATCTTATGAAATAATCAAATCAAACCTCTACCATTAATGAACTTATGAAAGAAGCTAACATAGAAAATACCACTACTGATAAGCGTCTAAATTAGTATATTTTCAATTCTGATAGGTTTCAAAGGAGTAATCAAATTTATAAGTTGGTCAATATCTTTCTTACAATAGGGCCAAATAACTTAATTTTTCATCAGTGAGAGCGTCAACTCTACTAAGAATTCATAAAATAATTTTTCTTAACAATGTTTTAGTACAAACCATTGAATAAGGATGCCAACCGTACTAGTTCAATTCATGAGTTCTCTAAAAATTTAATATTTTTTATTTATCAATATAAAAGATGAGCAATTCCAAAAAGTCTCGACTTTTGCAGATGTTTTTCCACACTGGTGCAATGTTAACTCTTAGAGCAGCGAACTCGGATTCCTATCTTCTTCTTGGTATAATGCATTCTATCAATTTACTTCTTCCAATTAATTTTAGGCCTTTGTATCTATTTCTAAACCCGCTTATAAGAAGGAAGGTGGTTATATTTTTGATATTTCGGATTCCGTATCCCTGTTTTATCTCTACATATACCTTCTTAATTGACCAAACAACTGGACTTCTTTATTTTATTTTTGCCTTTCTATAAGAATGCTCTTCTCAATCTATCTATTTTTTGAATTACCTAGTTTGGCAACTTGAAGATAGATATAAAATAGGATGGAAGAGCTGTCAATACTGCATTGATGAAAGTGATTCTGCCTTTTATGGACAATCATAAGAGGGTAGAAAATTAGTCTTCGAAGGAAAGGATGCAATAACATGCCTGGAACTTGGAGCTGAGTTGTGCCAAGACCCAGTCCACTTGACCAGTCCAGAGAGAGAGAGAGAGAGAGAGGAAATTGAAACTAGGCCTAAGTAGGCCTGATATTGACATGGGCCCAATCTAGTGGATCGGCCTAGGATGGCACGGGTGTGATAGGCGAGGGAGGGGTCTCGGATGATTCTCGATAAAGTTGAACTTCGACGACTCCCGATGGGAGCTTGAGTTCTGAGAGACGTTAGAGTGGGAGGAGGAAGCCCTGGCTTCTTCTGTTCAAGTTTCCTTGATCTCTTGAGAAACGATCTGGCTGCCATCTTTTTTCCATTTCCTGTCACAGTGGCAAAAATAGCTCATTTTGCCAAGTCCTGGCAGATTCGGAGGAGCGGCTATTTGGCCCGCATTTTCTACTGAGGAGCTCCCTATTTTTATAAAAATCCTAAACTACTCCTCCTCCCAGTAGCCCCCCTAAGATTGCTATTTGTCAACAGTAGAGCCATCTCCATGTGACATGTCAGGCTGTAGGCCATGTCCCATCAGATAGGCGGCTGCAGCTGGTTGACAGGTGCTATTTTGGTTTAGACAGTTGTTGCGGACTGTTACAGGGCATGGCCGACCATTACGATGCTTGCTAGACGTGTCCCCTATGTGCTTGGCTTGGATGGTTGTTGCAGGAGATAGTGGACCACGTGGTCACCACAGACGATTGGTAGACCACGCGGCTATGTCAAGTGGCTCAAGGTAGTAGGTGTGCCATTATGAGGCGTGGCCATGCGCTGTTGCAGTCGAGGCACGTGGCCACAGTAGGCGGTTGGTGGGCCACATGGGTGTGTCAGGCGGAGATTGGAGGCTGAGGCCGAGGCCGACAGGAGGCCGAGGCCGACTGGGACAGAGGCCGACTGTGATGAAGTGCCGGGGCGAGGCTGACGGGAGACCGAGGCCGACTGGGGTTGAGGCCGACTGGGGTCGAGGCCGACCGGAGCCGAGGCCGACTGAGGGCCAAGGTCGACTTGGATGATGTGCCGAGGCGAGGCCGACCAGGGGCTGAGGCAGACTGGAGGTTGTGGCCGACTGGGGGAACAAGGCCGACTTGGATGACGTGCCGGGGCGAGGCCGACTGGAGCTGAGGCCGACCGAGGCCGATCGGGGGCCGAGGCCGACTGGGGGCCGAGGCCGACTATGGGAACGAGGCCAACTTGGATGATGTGCTGGGGCGAGGCCGACTGGAGCCGAGGCCGACTGGGATGACGTGTCGGGGCGAGGCCGACCGATGCCGAGACCGACTGGAGCCGAGGCCGACTGGGATGAAGTGCCAGAGCGAAGCCGACTGGGATGAAGTGCGGGGCGAGGCCGATGGGAGACCGAGGCCGATTAGGGCCGAGACCGATGGGAGACCGAGGCCGACTGGAGCTGAGGCCGACTGGGGGCCGAGGCCGACTGAGGGCCGAGGCCGACTAGAAAACTGGCTCCATGCGGAGGAGAGAGAAAAGGTGACGGTCGGAGGGAAGGCCGAGTTGCCAAGTCTGGATGCTGTCATTGTGGCCCATATCCGAAGGGACCTCGGAGGCCGAAGCAGGGCTCCATCAGTTTCCTTCATAATTTTCTAAGGGTGTTGGATCAGCCACATCAAGAATAAAAGCTACAGAAAAGAAAAAGTAAAAGCCATTTTAAAATCAATTAAGCGATTATTCTTTCCTTGATGACAAAATTGAAATGCAGATTCATCTAACGCAGCCCAAAAAGAATAAAAAATTAATATATTAGCACTTAATAAGAGTAGAAAAAAATATAGATCACTTATCATAATATATTATTTTTTATTTTTTTATTTAAGATATTAGTTATTTAAGATATTGATTATTTGATTTAGAAAGAAGAAAATGACTCGCTTTTTCTTCAGAGTCGGTCGCTCCTCCGTCCGCAAGTTTTTTAAATTTTTATGACTTCATTAATAATCAAGGCTCAAACCGCGGAGTTTATAATGGAGATTAGAGCTTAGAATAAGTTTTATCCTTTTCTCACGCAGTCGTGCTTTGAAGGCAATTTATTTTTTTTCAGATTCAGTTTTATCCTCTTATTATTATTATTATTATTATTATTATTATTATTATTATTTGATTTAATTCGAGCTGGTACAGTAAACCTAGCTCAAGTTAGGGTCTCACGCAAGGTGGACCATAGCCTTTGCTTTCTTGGTTAATAATTTCTTATGCTTTTTAGAAAAGGTCTGGTTGCGTAATACAAGCAAAAATCAAGACATAAATTAATGAGAACAGTTTTTCTATTTAGAAAAAAAAGAAAATACGGATGGCAGAGTTAGTGGGTTCCCCGCCGTTTCCCCAGCTGTACGTTTTGACCGCAAACGCCTGGCGGGATAGGTGTGGTATTAATTAAAAGATCAGAACTCCATCAAACGTTGGCATTTTACCGCGCGTGGATACGGATTGATAGAGTAACCTCTACCTAACCACAGCTCATCCGAAGGCATACCATGATTCGATATACACGTTGCTTTTGGCTCATCACAAGGATTCTCTCCCAGGATCGTGAGAGAGTTGAATGACACCTTTTTCGATGACTCACATCCGCCTCCACTTAACCTAACTTTTGGTTAAAGCTTTGGCTGCTTTTGGAATATGGAAGCGGGAAAAAAAGACGGGACGCGTGGAGTTCAGATGAAAGCTTAATTTGGAATCGAAGGTTAGGCCTCTATTTTATGCTTGCTCGGATGCCCATGCAACGTGCGGATTATTTTAGTATTCACAAAATATATATTAATATATATTATTATTATGAAAACAATATAAATACAATATAATGATAATATTATAATGATTAATAAAATTAGGCATGTTATATATATATATATATATATATATATATATATATATTTAATATTAATAATATTATAATATATATAATAATAATTATTAATATGATATAATATATAATATATTATATGTATAATTATATTATTATAAATATTGATGGGGCCAGTTAACAAGCACATGAGCGGCAGTTTGTTCTGGAACTGACTGTGATCTTCGAGAGCCTGGGCCATTCGACTCGGTTGCAACGCCCCTATTTTCCTCCCGATAAACCAGGGAATTTCCCTGTAAATTGGCATCAACCCTCAACGGCCTCTTTTTCCCGAAAAAGGGGGGGAGAGGACGAAGGAAAGGAGGATAGAGGGGTCGAGGGGGGAGGCCTCTGATCTCTCTGGGGGGAGGGGGGCGTTTTGTTTTCTGATTCCCAGAATTAATGAGAGAAGAGTGACTGATAAAGTTCCCTCTCTCGGTCGAATCGTAGGCCATGGACCACCACTCACCCAAGATCCCCGCCGAAGCTCCATCGGAAAATGGAAAGATCGCTGAAGAGGAATCTCCGATCGTCGAGGTGCCATCCCATCTGCCGCGGCCAGAGGCGCATGCGGGACTGACGAAGAACCCCTCGACCGGTCCGAACGAGTACCGGTCGATCGAGCTCTCCGTCTCCGTTAACTCCCCCGTCGTGGTCGTCTCCTCCATAGGGACGTACCTCCGCAACTGGGGGAATAGTTTCTCAGCGTTGATCATGAAGCGGATTTCGTCTCTCAAAGAGACGGGCAACCCGGTCATGGGGGTCCGTCTACCCGGCGTTAAGGTCATCGTGCGGCTAAAGGAGGACGAGGAGAGGGAAGAAGATTTATCCAATGGTAGAGATCACTACGAAAACAAGCGCTTCTCTTGTCCCAGCCAGCGATGTCTTCTTCTCAAGGCCGAAGAGGTTCTCTCCCGAGGACGAGCCGTGTGCAAAGTGTTTCCTCTTACATCATTATCAGGGACATCGGGATCGGCATTCCATTACTTGGCGAGCGAGGATTCACGAAGCCAAGCACTAATCCAAATAGCCAGAACTAGGCCTGATGATTGTACCCATGGTTACAAAGTATAACCCAAAATATGCAAACATGAGAGAAAAATCATAGCTTTAACCCAACCCTGAGTTCTTTCTTGGAGTTTCCCATCGTGTACCATAGGAAACGTGCCACCTCAGAGGCCGGCAACATCGCTAAGAAGCTCCTCTGGAGCACCGGCCGTGCCGCCTGCATAGCCGGCACCATTTTCCTCATCCTGGTTATGCCCCCGATCATAGAGATGGACCGGGAATAGCAGATGAACAGGCTGAGATTCAGCAAACTAGCCTCCTTGGGACACCTCCTTCCATGACGGCTCTCGCCCTCCCAAGTGATCGTCATTCAAGTCAGCAATGTTCTCCGTTTTCAGTTCTGGTAAATCATGATAGACCATATGGAAGAGCAATGCGTCCGGCTGCTCTCAGCTCGGGACAGCTGACTCCAACCCCAGCTTCTTCTCTCACCCGCTCACCGTTCACGGAGCTCATCCTAGCAAAGCAGATTCGACGGTATAAGAAGAGGACCCGAGCTCAACGCGAGGGGATCTCTCTTTCTCTTTCAAGCTCTACTCCTATACAATATTCTTGATCTACAACCCACTGACTTGGGCATCGGAAGGTCCCCATCGGAACCACCGGTCTGGGACTTCTCTTGCAGATAGCTAGCCACAGGAGGCGGTCTCGCCATCCCTCTGAAGGCCTACGGAGCTTTCCTATCATCCGACGCTCTTCGAAAGTGATTTGGCAGCAACAGATTGGCGCACCAGGTAGGGGGGTCAGCGATGCTGGTTTGCAGATCTCATCCCTTTTTTATCAAAATGGTGGATCATAAAGATGGCGATGATAAAAATCCGGAAAGCTTTCAGCAGTTATGCTAGGGGGCACCTTCAACGAGCTGAGCAAAAGCTTCGGAGACAACATCTCATGACCACGCAACAGCGAGCAAAAGATTTCGCTCGCTTTGTGGTCACTGCCCATGCTAGCCATCCTTCATCCTGTCGGGAATCTTCCCAGCAAGAGGTCCACCATCATCAAACCCATCAGCGACTTAAAGCCCAGAAAGCCATCACTCGCCGCCCAAGCAGCCTTCTCTCCTACGGACGGCGACGCAGAGGAAGGCCCAAGTAAGGGCAGCGGTACCTCCACTCCAACTAACTTGATTCCCTGGGGGGCAGACTACCAGCGAGCGGAAGTACTCAAGTCCGCAGAAGGAAAACAGGGGTATCGCAAGAGCTAAGTAACTACACTTGACTATTTCTTTCATTGATACTTAAAAATGTCATGTAGGGAAGACCGACTCTGCATCGGCATTCAAGACCAACCTCATGTTAGCATCTCAAAGCCCGATGTACTATCGGCATCGAAGACCGGTGTACCACTGGATCCAAAAAGCTCGATGTGCCATCGGCACCGAAGATCGGTGTACCATCGGCTTCAAAAAGCCCGAGGCCAGATCGGCACCTCAAGACCGGTGTATCATCGGATCCAAAAAGCCCAATGTACCATCGGCACTCAAGCCCAAGGCCAGCTCGACACTAAAGGCCAAAGACTGACTCCAACATCGGCAGCAATAATCGTTGGCGCAAACAAAAAGGCACCTGACGACTCTCAACTCTCAGGTCACCCTCCGAGGTTAAAAGGCACCTGAGTCTGGTCCCAGCACCCTCAGGTCACCCTTCGGGGTTAAAAGGTACCTGAGCCTGGTCCAAGCACCCTCAGGCCACCCTCCGGGGTTAAAAGGCACCTGAGTCTGGTCCAAGCACCCTCAGGTCACCCTCCGGGGTTAAAAGGTACCTGAGTCTGGTCCAAGCACCCTCAAGTCACCCTTCGGGGTTAAAAGGCACCTGACCCTTGTCCAAGCACCCTCAGGTCACCCTCCGGGTTAAAAGGCACCTGAGTCTGGTCCAAGCATCCTCAGGTCACCCTCCAAGGTTAAAAGGTACATGACGACTCCCAACTCTCAGGTCACCCTTTGGGGTTAAAAGGCACCTGAGCCTTGTCCAAGCACCCTCAGGTCACCCTCCGGGTTAAAAGGCACTTGAGTCTGGTCCAAGCATCCTCAGGTCACCCTCCAAGGTTAAAAGGCACCTGACGACTCCCAACTCTCAGGTCACCCTCCGAGGTTAAAGGCTTCCGAGCATGGTCCCATCCCGGCGACTCTCGGGTCATCCTCCTCCAGGGTTCAAAGGCTCTCGACGGCCTCAACTTTGCCTTAGCGGCTTCGTCACAACCTCAACGGCTTCATCTCAGCCCCATCGGCTTCAACTATGTATCAGTGGTCAACGGCCAATCGGGTAATACCTTTGTTTAAATTATACACATGCAACGTATTGCTGGTTACTTTCAGCCATCAAGAAGCTCAGCTCCGTGAACGGCGCTCCAAGCCCGAGTCTCCCCTCGGCACTAGAAGTCCGACTCCGTGTCGGCACTACAAGCCCGAGTCTCCCCTCGGCACCAGAAGCCCGTCTCCGCGTCGGCACTCCAAGCCCGAATCTCCCCTCGGCACCAGAAGCCCGGCTTCGCGTCGGCACTCCAAGCCTGAGTCTCCCCTCGGCACCAGAAGCTCGACTCCGCGTCGGCACTCCAAGCCCGAGTCTCCTCTCAGCACCAGAAGCCCGACTCCGCATCGACACTCCAAGCCCGAGTTCCCTCGGCACCAGAAGCCCAACTCCACGTCGGTATTCCAAGCCCGAGTCTCCCCTCGGCACCAGAAGCCCGGCTTCGCATCGGCACTCCAAGCCCGAGCCTCCCTCGGCATCGGAAGCCTGACTCCGCGTCGGCAACGGAAGGCCGACTCAGCGTCAGCAATGAAAACCCGACTCAATGTCGGCACTGGAAGCCCGACTTAGCGTTGGCACCGAAAGCCCGACTTCATGTCGGTACTTGAAGATCGACTCCGCGTCGGCACTTAACCTGACTCAGCGTCAGCATCGGAAGCCTGACTCAGCGTCAGCACTGGAAGCCTGACTCAGCATCGGCAACGGAAGCCCGACTCAGCGTCGGCACCAAAAGCCCGACTCCGCATCGGCACTCCAAGCCCGAGTCTCCCCTCGGCACCAGAAGCTTGGCCTCGCGTTGGCACTCCAAGCCCGAATCTCCCCTCGGCACCAGAGGCTCGACTCCACGTCGGCACTCCAAGCCCGAGTCTCCCCTCGGCACTAGAAGCTTGACTCCGCGTCGGCACTCCAAGCCCGAGTCCCCTCGGCACCAGAAGCCCGACTCTGCGTCGGTACTCCAAGCCCGAGTCTCCCCTCGGCACAAGAAGCCCGGCTTCGCATCGGCACTCCAAGCCCGAGCCTCCACTCAGCATCAGAAGCCCGACTTTGCGTAGGCAAAGGAAGCCCGACTCAGCGTCGGCAACGGAAACCCGACTCAATGTCGGCACTGGAAGCCCGACTCAGCATCGGTACCGAAAGCCCAACTTCACGTCGGTACTTGAAGACCGACTCCACGTTGGCACTTAACCCGACTCAGCGTCGGCATCGGAAGCCCAACTCCGTGTCGGCACTTAGCCCGACTCAGCATCAGCACTGGAAGCCCGACTCAGCGTCGGTAGCGGAAGCCGGACTCAATATCGGCAATGGAATCTCGACTCAGTGTCGGCATCAGAAGCTCGACTTTACATCGACACTTGAAGACTGACTCTGCGTCGGCACTTAACCTGACTCAGCGTCGGCACCAGAAGCCCGACTCTGCGTCGGCACTTAGCCCGACTTAGCGTCGGCACTGGAAGCCCGACTCAACGTTGGCAACGGAATCCCGACTCAGCATCGGCAATGGAAGCCCGACTCAGCGTCGGTACTGGAAGCCCACTCAGCGTTGGCACTGGAAGCCTGACTTTATGTCGGTACTTGAAGACCGACTCCGCATCGGCACTTAACCCGACTCAGCGTCGGCATCGGAAGCCCGACTCCGCGTCGGCACTTAGCCTAACTCAGCATCGGAAATAGAAGCCCGACTCAGCATCGGCAACAGAAACCCGACTCAGTGTCGGTACTGGAAGCCTGACTCAGCGTCGGCACCGGAAGCCCGACTTCATGTCGGTACTTGAAGACTGACTCCGCGTCGGCACTTAACCCGACTCAGCGGCGGCAATGGAAGCCTGACTCAGTGTCGGCACTGAAAGCCCGACTCAGCATCGGCACCGGAAGCCCGACTCTACATCGGCACTAGAAGCCCGACTCAGCATCGGCAACGGAAGCCCAACTCAGCATCGGCAACGGAAACCCAGCTCAGCATCAATACTGGAAGCCCGACTCATCGTCGGCACCGGAAGCCCGACTTAACATCGGTACTTGAAGACCGACTCCGCACCGGCACTTAACCCAACTCAACATCGGCATCAGAAGCCTGACTCTGTGTCGGCACTTAGCCCGACTCAGCGTCGGCACTGGAAGCCCGACTCAGCATCGGCAACGAAAGCCCGACTCAGCATCGGCAACAAAAACCCGACTCAGTGTTAGTACTGGAAGCCCGACCTAGCGTCGGCACCGGAAGCCCGACTTCACGTCAGTACTTGAGCATCGGCACTTAACCCGACTTAGCGTCGGCATCGGAAGCCCAACTCCGTGTCGGCACTTAACCCGACTCAGCGTCAGCATCGAAAGCCCAACTTCGCGTCAGCACCAAAGCCCGACTTTGCTTCGAGTCAAGAAGCCGCAAGACAACTCACAGCTAGGAGAAGCTAACTCCCCAGCTCACAGTTGATAGGCACTCACCTCCAAATTTCATGACAAAAGAAGACCCAAAGTTAACTCACAGTCAAGAGAAACCGACTCTCCAACTTACAGTTGACGAGCATCCACTTCCGGGCTCTGCATCAGAAGAGGACTTCCGACTGCCAGTAAAGGAAAGCATGAAGATGTCTACACAAGGCACCACAAAGAGAAGAAGAAGTTGGCCCTACCCCGACATCATTCCGTCCCACTTGGCCATCTCGACCTCGGCCACCTCAGCCTCGGTCCCAGTCGGCCTCTCTCGGCCACCTCGACCTCGGCCCTATACGGCCTCGGCACTCTGCTACCTCATACAGCCTCAGCCTTAGCAGCTCTATTGCTCTACCCCGATGGCTCTATCAACCTCAGCGATTTTATTGCAGCCGAGCTCCATCAGTTTTATTTTGCCTCACCGATTAGTTGACAAGTACCCCCCAAAACTTAGCATACGATACTTTTGAGTGACAGGTAACTTAATCTCAAAACTGCCTAAAATTCTACACTTCTTGAGCATGTATATCGTGCATTAACCATGCTCAAAAGTGTGGGGGAGATCTGATGGGGCTAGTTAACAAGCCCATAAGCGGCAGTTTGTTCTAGAACTGACCACGATCTTCGAGAGCCTGGGCCATCCAACTCAGTTGCAACGCCCCTACTTCCCTCTCGATAAACCAGGGAATTCCCCTATAAATCGGCACCGACCCTCAATGGCCTCTTTTTCCCGGAAAAGGGGGAGAGGACGAAGAAAAGAAGGAGGATAGAGGGGTCGAGGGGGGAGGCCTCTGATCTCTCTCAGGGCGGGGGGGGGGGGGGGGGGCATTTTGCTTTCCGATTCTCAGAATTAATGGGAGAAGAGTGACTGATAAAGTTCCCCTCTCGGCCGAATCCCAGGCCATGGACCACCACTCACCCAAGATCCCCGCCGAAGCCCCACCAGAAAATGGAAAGATCGTTGAAGAGGAATCTCCGATCATCGAGGTGCGTCCCATCTATCGCGGCCAGAGGCGCCTGCGGGACTGACGAAGAACCCCTCGATCGGTCCGAACGAGTACCGGTCGATCGAGCGCTTCGTCTCCGTTAACTCCCCCGTCGTGGTCGTCTCCTCCATAGGGAGTACCTCCGCAACCGGGGGAATAGTTTCTTGGCGGTGATCGTGAAGCGGATTTCATCTCTCAAAGAGACGGGCAACCCGGTCACGGGGGTCCGTCTACCCGGCATCAAGGTCATCGTGCGGCTGAAGGAGGATGAGGAGAGGGAAGAAGATTTATCCAACAGTAGAGATCACTACGAAAACAAGCGCTTCTCTTGTCCCGGCCAGTGATGTCTTCTTCTCAAGGCCGAAGAGGTTCTCTTCTGAGGACGAGCCGTGTGCAAAGGGTTTCCTCTTCCATCATTATCAGGGACATCGGGATCGACATTCCATTACTTGGCGAGCGAGGATTCACGAAGCCAAGCACTGAGCCAAATAGCCAGAACCAGGCCTGATGATTGTACCCATGGTTACAAAGTAGAACCCAAAATATGCAAACATGAGAGAAAAATCATAGATTTAACCCAACTATGAGTTCTTTCTCAGAGTTGCCCATCATGTACCATGGGAAACGCGCCACCTCAGACGCCGACAACATCGCTAAGAAGCTCCTCTGGAGCACCGGCCATGCTGCCTGCATAGCCGGCACCATTTTCCTCGTCCTGGTTACACCCCCGATCATAGAGATGGATCAGGAACAGCAGATGAACGGGCTGAGATTTAGCAAACCAGCCTCCTTGGGACACCTCCTTCCATGACGGCTCTCGCCCCTCCCAAGTGATCATCATTCAAGTCAGCAATGTTCTCCGTTTTCAGTTCTGGTGAATCATGATAGACCATATGGAAGAGCAATGGGTCTGGCTGCTCTCAGCTCGGACAGCCGACTCCAACCCCAGCTTCTTCTCTCACCCGCTCGCCGTTCACGGAGCTCATCCTAGCAAAGCAGATTCGACGGTATAAGAAGAGGACCCGAGCTCATGCGAGGGGATCTCTCTTTCTCTTTCACGCTCTACTCATATACAACATTCCTGTTCTACAATCCATTGTCTTAGGCGTCGGAGGTCCCCACCGAAACCACCGATCCGGGACTTCTCTTGCAGGTAGCTGGCCACATGAGGCGGTCTCGCCATCCCTCTGAAGACCTACGGAGCTTTCCTTTCATCCGACGCTTTTCGGAAGTGATTTGGCAGCAACAAATATATATGGAATCATCTCTTTCATCTATAATATTTATAGGATAAGTGTATGAAACTTTATTTGTGATAATCAAACTCAAACTACTACGTATTTAAGTATGTTATGATTGATTCATAAATTTAAAAAAAACTTTTCATTTATATAACCTAAGTATAATATTTTTTTATAATATAAAATCATGCATAATTTTTTTTTATAATTTTAATATTTATTATTCATGCTATTTTTAAATAAAGCCTCTGCAATATAAGTTTTGAATATAATATATAATGTCATGATAAAACATTAAAGAAAGAGGTACCTACCGTCTTTCAACTATAACCACTCACAATCATAAACACATGACCATTCTTCAAGATATCTTGATGATCCAAATAAATTAAAGACCTTAATCATAGGAGCGGGCTTCATCAACATTCAATTCCAATCATTATAAAAGTTGAGCATCATTTTCAAACTATTGATCACGTACAAAAGATTTTAATCGTACCTATTTATGAAAAGTTCTCATAAGTCAATAGTTTTTCTGCTTCTTATAAGTTACTAATTTCATAGAACTATTAGATTTTCTATTCTACTAGATATCTATACTCTAAAACAAAAGTGATAAATATCAATAAATATCTAAAATAAATTTGTAATTCCATTAGACTTCAAATTTATATAAGGTGAGTTTTGAAAGAAGAACATAAAAATTTAGATAAAAATATCAAAAAATAATATTCCTACATTATGTATGGTGGAACGATATTCTCATAATTTTTGGGAAGTTTGTTGGTATATTCATTAAGTTACTCATAACTTTCTTATCTTATATCAATTTTGAATTATTTAAGATGCATTGAAAAGATAACTCAACATGGACGTTATGAATATAGATTTATATGAACAGTTGAAGATAGGATCAGTTAAATAAAATCTTGTTTTTAGCTTATGCACGCAAGTTTGGTTACTACATTGAGCCTATCAAGTATTGGCCAGGTCATATTCCTTTTGTGGTTTCCAAAAATTCATAGTTTGATTAATGCAGCTCAGATTGTTCCAGTTTTGGCACATTCCAGCCACCTTTTTTACATTCGGTGATGACTCTAACATGAATAGGGAAATTTATTCACACCAGTTTATTTAAAGATACAGGTTTCAAAATGAAAACCAATTTTTTTTCTGAACATCATGAATTGGCACTTTAATAATGCTCTTACCTCTCTAGATGGCTCTAGGTTTAAATCTTGAAGATTGCGACCTTTTTTTTCAGCGTTGTTATCTCGGTAACCATTATTTGGATGGGTCTTTTTTCAGATTTTTTTTTTTACGAAGAAATGCTGAATATCATCTACAAGGTCGAAAATATCTATAAAATATTTTTCGTGCAACCTCTTCTGTATGCTTCCAAAATGAGGCCCATACCCACTCGATGATATCCTTGGAAGGAGTGGTAGTGCCCATTTGTAAAAACATAGTGCTGAGGAAATGCTCTTCATTAGGGCAAGGCATTGATGAACATGGAACCATATAAAATAGAAGAAGAGAACCAATGATAGATAAAACATAAGAAGAAGCCTGAGGTAGAACCGATTCAAATACATCAAAGGGGAAGACTACATGATTATCACACGATAAAACGAAAGAAACATGAGAATTTATTCATCACCATCACACACATGATTATTATTACACGATAAAACAGAGAACAACTAAAGAACGCTGATGCTGAAACACGCCAGCAGCATTACTTTGGAGACCGAACGGCGGAGACCGCAGCGGAAATGGCTTGGATGGCTGCAAACAGAAAGGTTAAAGCCGCGGGCCCCACGACAACTTTCGACCACGGACTGCTGAAGTAGGCATAACGCAACTTGGCCCAGCTCGAATCGTTGTGCGCGGTCACCTCCCTGAACACGCCATCAAGGTAGTTTTTGTCCGCTGGATAATAAACTTCATGACAAAGGCGACTGAAAAAACGAAAGATACGTTTGTCGTCGGTCGTCTTGAAGGTGAGAATTCCATCCAAATGTAGCAGCTTCAAGTCATCCTGGGCGTCGACCAGGCGGGCCATGAAGGCAGCATAAGCAGTTACATAGAAGTCGCTGGGAGGGTAACACTGTTCGAAGGCAATAAGATTTCGAAACAAGCTGCTGCTGTAATCATGCACCTTTAGATGGGATTGC